>CM042438.1:27731343-27963843 GCA_023631565.1 Gymnocephalus cernua | reverse complement strand
GAACTGGGAATGAGTTAAATGTGTTCTATTTGCAAGTCGGATTTTCATTCTTTTCATTAGCTCTAGCCAGGTTAGCCATTGTTAGCAATGCCAGTTTATAACAACGCATACGCTGTTTTTTTGTGCATACAAACCGCGTGACAACACAGATAGAAGACAGCGCTGCGTGTATGACTGATTTAGTGTGACACACATAACACAGAAGTGCTTAACTGTGTGATAAGTGTGACAGAACGGACCCAAATGCAAGGCTCAAAAAGGAAAGAAGTATATTTTAATAAACACGGGATAGTACTGAGACTGGCGTGGGAGAGTGGGGAGGCGGACGCCAGGAGCTAGACGGGGCCGTGGGCTAAGGCGAGGAGCGTGGGAGGACCAAGGAGGAGGCACAGGGGTTCGGGGAGCCAGGGAGTGGTGGAGGAGAAGGCTGGAGACTGGAGCAGAGGCAGGTTGGAGCGGTGAACCGTGAGGAGGGGACTGGATGCAACGGAGAGGTGTGGAGAGAATAACTGAGTAGCTGAATCAACAATCAAGCGAAGATGAAGTGAAGATCCGGGGTTTAAATACTGAGCTTGATTGTGGCTGATGACTGGCAGGTGTGTACGGCAGGAGAGTAGATGATGATGACGAGCAGGTGTGCGCAGTCAGCTGGCTGGTGAAGGCAGGAGAGGGAGGAGGGAAAACACAGGAGAGTGAATTGTGTACATACTCGATCCACGGGAGATGGGAACTCCAGGAGGTGGGGGAACGGTACGCCACACATCTAAGCGCCGCCCCCAGGTCTTGGTTATCCCGCTCGGTCTGTACGTTGGTCTGGGGGTGGTAGCCGGAGGACAAGCTGGCGGTGGCACCGAGTGCTCGACACAACAACTTCCACACTTGAGAGGAGAACTGCGGTCCCCAGTCGGAGATGATGTCCAGGGGGATGCCATGGAGACGAAAGACGTGAAAGATGAGCAGGCGGGCAGTCTCCAAAGAAGAAGGCAGCTTGAGTAGGGGAATGAAGGCAGCGGACTTGGAGAAACGGTCCACCCCTGAATTGGGCAAGTCAGTAACTAAGTCCAAAGCAATGTGAGACCAGGGCCGACCGGGGACCGGGAGGGGGCGGAGCAGACCGGCAGGCAGCTGATGGGAGTTCTTGGCACAGGCGCACACCTCACAAGCTGCCACAAATTCCCAGCAGTCCTTCTCCATAGGGGGCCACCAGAATCTCTGTCGGAGCAGGAACAAGGTTCTGGCCATTCCTGGATGGAAGCTGAACTTGGAGGCGTGCGCCCATTGAAGGACCTGAGGGCGGACACTGGGAGGGATGTAGAGGCGATTGGGAGGACCGGTACCAGGGCCGGGGTCCGTGGACTGGGCACGGCGGATGGCTGATTTCACATCCCAGGCCAAGGAGGCCATCAGACAGGAGCGAGGGAGAATGGTGCAGGGCTGGTCAACCGGGTCGTCAGGGGAGTGAAGACGGGAAAGGGCATCCGGCTTGGTGTTGCGGGATCCGAGGCGGTAGGACAGTAAAGTTGAAACGAGTGAAGAACAAGGCCCACCGGGCCTAGCGGGAATTGAGTCTCTGGGCAGT
Organism: Gymnocephalus cernua; assembly: GCA_023631565.1. Taxonomy (NCBI): domain Eukaryota; kingdom Metazoa; phylum Chordata; class Actinopteri; order Perciformes; family Percidae; genus Gymnocephalus; species Gymnocephalus cernua. Next base: position 27,962,264 of record CM042438.1, on the reverse strand, counting down.
TTGTATATATGACAGGTTTTTATGATCAGTCCAAACTAAGAAAGGGAACCTTCCCATAGGTGTCTCCATTCCTCCAAGGTAAGCTTGATGGCCAGTAGCTCTCGGTCTCCCACACTGTAATTGCGCTCTGTGGGAGTCAGAAGGCGGGAAGTTTGTGATCAGTGGGAGAACGCTGGGAGAGTGGCACCGACACCCACGTCTGAGGCGTTCACCTCCACCACAAACTGGAGGGAGGGGTCAGGATTAGTGAGGCTGGGGGCCGAGGTGAACCGGTTTTTGAGGTGGGTGAAGGCTGCAGCGGCCTCTGGAGACCAGACAAAGGGGACTGACGTGGAAGTAAGGCGGGTGAGAGGAGCGGCTAGGGAACTGTAGTTACGGATGAACCGACAGTAGAAATTGGCAAAACCCAAAAAACGTTGAAGCTGCTTAACAGAGGTGGGAGTGGGCCAGTCAGCTACGGCTTGGATCTTGGTGGGGTCAGCACAGAGCCGACCTCTCTCGATAATAAAACCGAGAAACTGTATGGACTGGACATGGAATTCACATTTCTCCGCTTTGACAGTGTCTGTTCTCCAGAAGGCGCTGCAGCACTACGGACGTGTTCGGTGTGTTGGACTGGGTCGCGGGAGAAGATCAGGATGTCGTCTAGATAGACGAACACAAACCGATGGAGAAAGTCACAAAGGACGTCATTAATGAGAGCTTGGAACACGGCGGGGGCGTTAGTGAGACCAAAGGGAATTTCCAGATATTCATAGTGTCCTAACAGGGTGTTAAAGGCGGTTTTCCGTTTTTCGTCCCCCTCCCGGATCCGCCCAAGATGGTAAGCATTACGAAGATCTAACTTTGTGAAAATGGTGGACCGGGAGAGGGACTCAAAAACGGAATCCATAAGCGGTAGTGGATACTTATTCTTGATGGTGATGGCGTTGAGCCCCCGGTAATCAATGCAGGGACGGAGGGATTTATCTTTTTTTAGAAACAAAGAAAAAACAGCACCGAGGGGAGATGAGGATGGACGGATAATACCAGCAGCTAGAGAGTCTTTGATGTACTGCTCCATAGCCTCCCTTTCCGGACGCGAAAGATTGAACAGGTGGCTAGATGGGAGCGGAGCGTCCGGGAGGAGGGCTATGGAGCAGTCGTAGGGGCGGTGGGGGGGTAAGGACATGGCTTGGTCTTTACTGAATACGAGAGCAAGGTCATGGTACTCGCGGGTAATGTCAGGGAGAACGGGAGGAGAGACGGATTGAGTGAGATTACCGGGGGCTCGGGCGGACAGCAGACAGGATGCGTGACATTCGGTACTCCAGTTTCTGATCTTCCCCCGCGCCCAGTCCATGTTAGTGGTGCTTGAAGTGGGGAAAAAAATGTGCCAGTACTCTCTTGCATTGGCAGATCATTATGACATTTGAGATTTCTATAGTGAAAAACAAAACTTGGAGATATTGCTGGTACAACAACAATTTGTCATTTATTAGCAATATAAATGTATGGATTCATTTAAACAAGTTTACATAACTTTAGTGCATAAGCTATTAAAAAAATCACGTTTTCATTTTAAACATACATGTGGCACAGTGAATTCTTATTAACTATCTATGGATGGCCTAAGAAAGTAATTTACATATAGGCTAGTATCAATATTGTTTATTTTTTCCACAAATAATCTGATTTATATTTGCTAATATGTTGGATTCATGTTAAGAGATTTAAATTATCAAAAAAACTATTAATTTTAACAATAATTTGGTGCTCAAACAGATGCAAAACAAACACTCACTCTCAGTGTGTGTGTGTGTGTGTGTGTGTGTGTGTGTGTGTGTGTGTGTGTGTGTGTGTGTGTGTGTGTGAGAGAGAAAAACGGAACTACTTCAAGTCTGCAACGGTGCTGAGATTGGAACTGTACAATCCCTAGGGACACACACACACACACAACAGAGACAGGTGGAACAGGGTTTATACCAGACAGCTTCAGCCCCCCTCTGTCTGGGCAGCAAGTGACGGGATGCTGCTACATGTTTTGCAGCCCAGTTTGTTATCATTAAAAACGAGCCAGCTGTTCGTGGAGCAAAAATACATCATTTGGTCCTTTGACCAACAGTCAGGCCATCCGTGTGTTTCGTTACTCACGTTATTGTTGACATTGGTGTCATTGACTAAGGTAACGTTAAGGTTGGTAGCGGCAGACTCCTCATTAACGCCAGCTGTTCCGCTCACATCAAGAGCTCATAAATCGTACTGCCTCCTGATGTTTCTGGTTGGACTTGGACCTCTGTTGACATGTCTGGCTCTGGCCCACGTTCTTTTAGTACCTTATGCTAACATAACGACTTACAAACTCGGACATTTATTTTTAGTTTCTAGGTTTTCAGCAGTGAAAAATCTGTTACGGTCAGGCTTACAGCTTTTTCAAACTAGCGTCTGTGGAGAAGCTAACTTCTGATAGGGTGGGCCGACTGCTTGCCTTTACGTGATTCGTCAAGATCTTAAATGTAAACCCGTAGTGCCCTCTGGGTAGTGTAGTTTATGTAACGTTAGGGTCATCTCTCTGACACTGACGCTTTCTCTGGCAGTGCTACAGTACCGGCTGCATGCGAGAAGTAGCGGTACGCAAGAAAAAGTGCAGGTACGCTTAAGAGTAAAATGTAGAAGTGCCGGTGAGTACCGGCCCACTTCGAGCACTGCACGTTAGGGTTGTGTGTGGAAAGCCAGAGGAGACCTAGGACAACTGACGTGGCAGGGGAGGAGATAAGGTGAAACGATAGAGGGACGGAGAGCTGCTTGGCAATTTCGATGTCTAAGAAATTTTCGTCGGCTCCAGAATCAACGAGCGCTCCTAGGGGGAGTGTCACCTCCTGCCAGGTCAACGCGACCTCCAGCAGGAGGCGAGGTTGGGGAGAGTCTTTTGGGTACACGGGACAGGTGGAAACGAAATGACCAGGCTGACCTGGCAGGTTTGTACGGCAGGAGAGTAGATGATGATGACGAGCAGGTGTGCGCAGTCAGCTGGCTAGTGAAGGCAGGAGAGGGAGGAGGGAAAACACAGGAGACACACAGAGAGGCAGGGCCAATAGAGAAACAAACAAGTGGACAAAGTGCAAACCAAAATGAAAAGTAAGAAATAAAACAAAAACTCACAGCCAACCGACCCCAACCATCACAAACTGTATGTTACTACAGCTTTCACAACTGTCGATACACGGAGCAGCCATTTGGATTTTTAGCTTGGGGTACTCGGTGGTTGTACGAGTTCCGAGCTCGGAAATCCGAGGTCAGGGGGTGTGTTTACGACTTTGACCTCGTAAAATACGAGTTTGGAGGTCTTGACCAACCGCCATGCTTCGCTTGTTTGCAAGCCATGATGTCTCTCTCTTTCTCATGGGCGGGCCAAATTCACTGAGCGGGCAAAGCAGAGAAAGGGGAGGTAACCTTTCCCCTTATGTCATAAAGGGAAGATTCCAGATCGGCCCACCTGAGCTTTCATTTTCTCAAAGGCGGAGGAGGACACCCAGGACTCGGTTTACACCTATCGCCATTTCTAGCCACTGGGGGACCATAGGCAGGCTGGGGGAACTCATATTAATGTTAAAAAACCTCATAAAGTGACACTGTCATGCCATGGGACCTTTAAGCTCCTTAAAAAGATACTTGATTCAGAAAATAGCGATGTTATTGACTGCTTGCAATACAATTTTGATTTAGTTCAGTGACGCCGTCGGCACAAGTTGCTAATGTCAGCAACTTTTTAATTTGCCAGATGGTGACATAGTGACAAATGCCTGGTTAGCATGAAGTCAAACCGGTTTGTACACCAGACCAGTGAAACCGGAAATCGACCCAACTGTAGTGTGTGATAACTACGCTAACGTATGCTAGCTGTAGGTATGAAACGAAAGCCTCAGACACTATTGCATGAAGTTGCTGTAAGCTGTAAACTCAGCTCTTCTAAAAAGTAACAATAATAATAATGCCTTTATTTATGAGGCTCTTTTCTTATTTTTCATTACATACAATTAAAAGACAATAAGCAAACATTAAAACATGTAAGAAAAGTTAATAAAACAGCAGTAAATTCAATATAAAAGCAAGTAGGACTGAACTACTAGAGCATCTCAGGTTGATTTTAGGCTAGAAGGCTACAAGGTCAGCTCAGGAGCTAGACCCCTATGAGCCTCAAAAGTGATCATTTTAGTCCATTATAAAACAGATTGGAAGCCAATGAAGACCCTATATGTTATAACTTTTTCTTTGCCTTTATAGTGACAACCCCAGAAGATGTCCAACACAGGTACAGGGCGGTCCTCAAAACCTTCCAGAAGACCCACAGTGTCAACAGAAGTTGTGAAAAACACAACGTGGATCGAAACACCATCGCCTATACTGCTGTGATTGCAGAGGTCCGTTTGGCAGCTGACAGTGAGGAGAAAGCTAGGGTTTCACCCTTTCCAGGTGGCTCTCTCCTAAAATATAGGAAAGAACTTAAGCTTTTAATTGACAGGGACCAGCATTGAAAGCAAAAATTTAAAAAAAAGAGGAGAGAGTTCCTGCCCATCACATACCGTATAAAGTAAAATGGAATTAGGTGGTGATGGGATTACATTTTTGTTTTTGTTTAATATTTGAGAAAAAATGTTTAAATGTTGAATGCTGCAGATTTTAGTTTTAGGGGAAAGATTTTTATTTGATTTAATCTGATCTAATCTAATTTATAAGGTGTGGCTGAGGTTACAGCAATTTTTTTCTGTTTGTATCAAAGCAGCCATTTGTGTTTTGTTCAGTAAATAAGTAATTGATGGATATCAGTACAAACATGTTCATACATGGCAGCATTCCTTTGGAGTTTTAAATACAAGGCATCAATACTATAAAATGTGTATGTATCAAATATTACCATGACATGAAATAGAAACAGGCAGTTTTGCATTTAGCAGCACTGAGTCATGGTTGTTACATAGAAACTACCAGACGCGTTTCCAGGTGAGAAGTCACAAGATTAAACATATAATTTGTAAACTATTACCTTGAAACAAAACAGAAAAATTTTGAACATAAAGGGTGGATGAATGTCAGCATTATAATATGGTAATTACCAATTGTAAATTCCAAGTTGTATCTAATTTGGAAGGTATTACGCTGATAGTAGCCTATGTAATACTGTAAAAACAACATATATTACCCCATTATCATGTTATTACAATATTAATATAACTATATTACCATTACGCAGATATACATATGGTTATCATCAAACCCTTTCCTAGTTATTACATTGGTAATTGCATGTTATTACATCGGTTACCTTCTTATCACCTTATTACCCCAGTCTTACATCTTAATACTGTGATGTATTACCCAGTTATTACTTTGGTAGTTAAATGTTATTACCTATATATTACCTCTTTATTATCACACTGTTACCCCACTATTATTATCTTATTACCGTGCAGTAATGTAAAGTGTTACCAAATAAAAAATTAAAAAAAATAATATATATATATATTCTTAAAGCTGCACTTATATATGGCTCATTGTAGTTTTGCTTATTTAAATCTAAAAATAATGTACTTGCACTTACTACTTGTTGTCTAGAGTTTGTACCTTCAAGGTTGAAAACACTTAATTGGAAGTCACTTTGGATAAAAGCATCAGCTAAATGACATGTAATGTAATACTTCATGAACTATCAGTAATGTGCTATGATTAATAGTATCGTATGCATGAGTTAATGCAGGAATAATACATTAATTAAAGGAATACGCCACCGTTTGTTGAAATAGGGCTTATCACGGTCTCCTCTAGATGTAGATAGGTGGGCAAACGCATTTTTTGTCTCAGTGCATGCACTACAATAGTGCATGCACTGAGACGGCACTGTCTCAGCCGCCGCTAGCTTAGCTTAGCAAATGGAATCCTTTGTTTCCGGTAAGCATGTCGCGAGTAAAAGTGAGCCAACAACAACAACAAAACAACCTAATTACTTCTTGTGGCCTGCGTATTCACAAGTAGAAATAGCAACGCAAACTAAGATTAGACGATTTCCTAGGCATATATTGATTTGGGACTATATTGGGTGGAAGTAGCCTACAGCCGAAGCACTGCTAACATTTGCTTATTTCACCTTCAACAGTGCATAACATAATTAAAAGATTCAAGGAATGAGGAGGAATGAGGAGGAATTTCAGTGCGTAAAGGACAAGGGCGCAAGCCTAAGCTGAACAACCGTGATCTCCGATCCCTCAGGCAGCACTGCATCAAAAATCGTCATTCATCTATAAGCGATATCACCACATAGGCTCAGGACTACTTTGGCAAACCTTTGTCAAGTACCACAATACGTAGTTACAGCCATAAATGCCAGTTAAAACTGTACTGTGCCAAAAGGAAGCCCTATGTTAACAGTGTCCAGAAGCGCCGTCGACTTCTCTGGGCTCGGAGGCATCTGGGATGGACCATCACACGGTGGAAACGTGTACTGTGGTCAGATGAATCAGTATTTCAGGTATTTTCTGGGAGAAATGGACACCGTGTGCTCCGGACCAAAGAAGAAAAGGATCATCCAGACTGTCACCAGCAACAAGTCCAAAAGCCAGGGTCTGTCATGGTATGGGGTTGTGTCAGTGCCCTTGGCAAAGGTAACTTACACTTCTGTGATGGCACCATTAATGCTGAAAAGTACATAGAGATTTTGGAGCACAATATGCTGCCTTCAAGAAGACATCTTTTCCAGGGACGTCCATGCATATTTCAACAAGATAATGCAAAACCACATTCTGCACACATTACAAAGTCCTGGCTGCGGAGGAAGAGGATACGGGTACTTGACTGGCCTGCCTGCAGTCCCGACCTGTCTCCAATAGAGAATGTGTGGCGCATTTTGAAGCGCAAAATGCGACAACGAAGACCCCGTACTGTTGCCCACCTTAAGACTTGTTTGCAGCAAGAATGGGACAAAATTACACCTGAAACACTTCATCACTTGGTGTCCTCAGTCCCTAAACGTCTTTTAAGTGTTGTGAAAAGGAATGGCAACATCACAAAGTGGTAAATGCTTTACTGTTCCAACTTTTTTTGAAATGTGTTGCAAGAACCAAAATAGGAATTTTGTTTTTTTGAAAAAAAAAAAACAATAAAAATCACGAGGAACACATTAAATGATGTGCTGTTGTATTGTCTGCAATGAAATACAAGTCAAAGTACATTTAGAAATCACTACTTTCTTTTTTTATTTGTGTTTTCCATACTGTCCCAACTTTTTCTGATTTGGGGTTGTAGCTGGCTATTTTTCCTACAGTAGACAGTGAATGGCGATGAACATGGCAGATTTTGTGAGAGACGATGAGGATGACTTCTCAGACAGTCAAGACCCAGAAGCATACCTCTACGAACCAGAGTTTTCAGAAGAGGAGCTGCGTGCTTTGGAAATAGAACGAGAGGAGGAGGAGGTTGCGATCGCTCAACACCCTGAGGACTTGAGGATGAAAGCCAACACGATCTGGTGGTGTGAGTGTGGGGGAATATGCCAACATATGACGACTGAAATAGAGTGTCTGTGATGTGGTGAGTGGGACAAGGTACCGCCGGACAAGATGAGCGTGCTGCCCGCAGTTGTGTCACAGCTACCGAGGATTTCTCACCGTTGATCCATCCTGCAGTCCTCAACGTTTTTTTTCGGTGTAATAAAGTCAACTGGGAAAAACACCGAATGGACCCAATAATCAGCTGTCCACAGAGTAAGTGATTACTGTAAACATGACGCATGGTTACTTTAAGGGATAGATCAACCCATATTAGACGTGTACTCACACAGAGTTGCTGCATGATATCTCTGCATCAAGTAGCAGTGCTTCGGCTGTATACGCTACTTCCACCCAATATAGTCCCAAATCAATATATGCCTTATTTTGCATTGTTATTTGTACTTGTTGTGAATACGCAGGCCACAAGAAGTAATTAGGTTGTTTTTTGTTGGCTCACTTTTACTCACAACATGCTAACCGGCAACAAAGGATTCCATTCACTACGCTAAGCTAAGCTAGCGGCGGCTCCGCCGGACTGAGACAATGCATGCACTGAGACAAAAAATGTGTTTGCCCACCTATCTACATCTAAAGGAGATTGTGATAAGCCCTATTTCAACAAACGGTGGCATATTCCTTTACGCATCAATTAAGGTATTTGAATCATCATGATTCCTGATTTATTAATGATGTTCATGTCTTCTTTATAGCTAAATCTGAAGTTAAAGTGACAGGCTAAAGAAACTGAATTGTAGTGTTGTAATCATGATTAAATATCACTTCTTCATTACTTCATCATGTTTGTGGGACTTAAAAATAAAGTGCTGACCTGGTCCATCTTTAACATTGATACGATATAAGATATATATATATATATATATATATATATATATATATATATATATATATATATATATATATATATATATATATATATGATAAGATATGATTAATGGTGCCATATGCTCCAATCTTTGTGACCCCTCAAATAAAATACAAATGTCAAGACATTTCAAGTTAGTAAAAAGTAAAATGTGTGACCTCGGTATCATTTTAATTTAATACCTTTAAATTTATGTCACTATTAATCTGAAATATCTTATTTATCAATGTTAAATATGGACCAGGTCAGCACTTTATTTGAAGGGCCACAGACATGATGAAGTAATGAAGAAGTGATGTTTCATTAATCATGATTAGGGGTGGTGAGGTGGTGATGGTGTAGTGGATATGACACATTCCTTTGGTGTGGGAGATCTGGGTTCAGTTCCCACTGTGATACATCAACCAATGTGTCCCTGAGCAAGACACTTAACCCCTAGTTGCTCCAGAGGCGTGTGACCTCTGATAGATAGCAATTTTAAGTATGATAAACAACAATTACATTTTTTAAAGAATATATGTACACTGCTGTGAATGGTCAGTTTTTTTTTATAAATAAGAAGTCATGATTAACGTATTGTTCCTGCATTAAGTCATGCATGAGATACTATTAATCATTGTACATTACTGATAGTTGATGAAGTACTACATGAATTCATGTATCATTATTATAAAGTGTTACTGAAATTGTAAATAGTAATACATGCTGGGTTGCTTTACATTGGAGATTTGATGCACAAATGCCTATGTCGTAGCATCTGTCCCTATTCAAATAAACATGAAATGAAAAAAATGAAATGAAATAATCAGTAACCGGCCATTGTGTCTGAAAATACAAATTGTTGTTGAAATTTGTGAATGAATTTTTTCAATGGTGTAAGCACCACAAATCAACTTCTATCCACTTCCATTGTGTTACTGTAAGGTAGAGATCTCAAAGCTTGGGGAGAAATTACAATAATGACTAGATACCACAAGAGGGAAGACATTTTGTAATTTGGTGAACTGACCCTTTTAACTCAGAGGCGTTGCAAAGTCATCGAGTGGGCCGGATTGGACCGTTTAGCAGGCGGTTCTGGAACACAATGAACAAAATGACACTTCAAAGGCTACATCATTTCACAGCAGTGAAATTGTATGGAATGTCACACAGTTACACATTTCAAAATCTACATCTGACCAACATCAACCTTTATGGCTACAATTCATCTTGTATGTTATACTAAATACCATCAGATCGATGCTATGATTATAATTGATTGGTTTTTATTTTGGTGGATGCTTTTCATAAAGATAATTACTGGCTGGAGGTCATAGTCTAACCCCCCTTGATTTAATACTGCATCACTGCTTAGTGCCATAATCTAAAATGTTCCTTTAACATGCTCTTCTTCCCCCTCTATAGCCCTTTCCTCTCTCCCCCTTTGTCTCCATTTGTGTCGGCGATCAGACATAATTGGTTTTGATTCGCAGTAGGTCGATGGCTTGGATCTGCTGTGCAGGGAGCAGTGAGATTGTTGGAATGCTGACCGAGAGTAAGTTGTGATTAGGTTCAGAGCACTGCTGTGTACTAGTGCAATGAATACAAAACAGACACCCAAACATACACTGTTTACCAAATACAGTGTCTTCCTGCCACTCCACAAATTGCGTTTCACAGCCTAGGGACTGTTTTCCTCCTCTTCACTGTTTTCTTTAATGTGTGGTGTTTGCAGTTATAATCTGCTTCAGGAGGCGTTTATTGCGGTCATTAAACATATCAGTCAATCCTGGTGTGGGGCCACTGTACAGCGCAACATTAGCACACACACACACACACACACACACACACACACACACACACACACACACACACACACACACACACACACACACACACACACACACACACACACACACACACACACACACACACACACACACACAGGATTTTACATTGTAAAGAAGCATTAGAATAAGTCTGCTGCTCTTGCTGTCATTTATGTAACGTTTGTTGTCACATGTAATGCTTTTTGTGTTTGGAAATGTTTGGAAGAAATGTTTTGATATTTTTTTCTAAGCCCCTAACCCCCCTCCTTCAAGAGGCATTGGCTTTTTCCAAGCCGCCATTGTAAATAAGAATTTGTTCTTAATGACTTGCCTGGTTAAATAAAGGTTGAATTAAATAAATAAAACAGTCACAAGCAATACTCCTCTACACATGAACCTGTGCTGTCGGCATTAATGTTATTTCAGAGGTCCATTGCACATATGCAAGATGAATACATGTAGAAAAGCAGTAAAAAGACTTGTACTTAAACTACACTTTACAAATAGCATAACAATAAATTTAATCAAGGAGGCTGGAGCCTGATAGACTTGTCACAATCAAGTAATGCTTACATTTACTATTGAATAGGTTTTCACTTAGGACTGTATAGGCAATTGTTGTAGAAGCGATATTCATCTTGGGCTGTCATAAAAACACTCAGGTATGGTTAGTTCCGCTTTACTCAATGATACGATGTGAATGCTGGGTTGCTCTAGAGCAGGGGTGGCCAAATTCTTCCCCTTCAAGGGCCAAAAATGAATCAGGGTGGAGGGCCGTGGGCCAAAAGTAAACGTTCAAGTCGTGAACCTTTAAATTGAAATGTTTTGCATATTTGCATATCATAAATTGGAAGTTTAACACATTAATAATTCATTAAATTTATTTCATTAATAATAATGAAATACATATTCATAAGTAATAAACAATATGTATTAATACAAATAGTTTTGATGTCACCATCGTACCCACTGTAAATCATTCATTTATTTGTAAAACAAAACGTCACACCTTGTGACTTGTGCAAAAATGCTTTGTATCCTCATGAGATGCACCGAGCCAAAGACACCAGCAGGCCGAACATTTCCTGCTGTATCTCCATTTTCCTTTTCTCCTCTGTGAAAATCTCAAGTATCTCAATATCAGTCTTGATGCTGATCTATTTTGAACAATATTGCATTTTACAATTTGAAGATAGGACAAATGTGAAGTGAACTCAAACCAAAACAGCCCTTTAATATACAGTCAGAAATAGACAGAGAGATTTAATATCTAAATTATAATAACAGCTTCCAGTCAGTGTTTATATCCAGCATTGGTCTTGTTACATTAGTATGTATTACTATTACCATATTCAAATATAAGTAACCTAATGAGCTGTTGCAGACTTGTATAATAAAAGCAGAGAAATGTTGACAGTGCTCGGTAACTATATTCAGAATTGTCTCTGCTTGCTAAAAATGTATTAAAACTGCATGCCAGAGCTAAAACAGAAAAGCGTCTGCATGTGTCCTATCCTGTCGACTCCCACTGTTATACACTAGGGGTGGAACGGTACATGTATTCGTATTGAACCGAAACGATACGGGTGTCTCAGTTCTGTACATGAATTTACACGGAGAATACAAGGTTAAAAATAAATAAAACTTGCATGCAAATTAATTAATGTAATGTGGAACTACTGTTAAATACGCGCTTCTTTAAGGACACGGACACCTAATCTGTAACCCCCCCCCCCCCCCCCAATGGTGCATTCTTTTTGCCTCGGAAGTCGGAGGTCGCAACTGGGAATGACGTCACACACAAGTTGAATGCGTTCTTTTTACAAGTTGGATTTTCATTGTTTTCATTAGCTCTAGCCAGGTTAGCCATTGTTAGCAATGCCAGTTTAAACAACGTATACGCTGTTTTTTTGTGCATACAAACCGTGTAACAACACAGATAGTAGACAGCGCTGCGTGTACGACTGATTTAGTGTGGCACAAATAACACAGAAGTGCTTATAACTATGTATACAGCTTTCACAACTGTGATACAGGGGGCAGCCATGTTGGATTTTCAGCTCGGGGTACTTGGTGGTTGTACGAGTTCCAAACTCGTAAATACGAGGTCAGGGGGCGTGTTTACGACTTTGACCTCGTAAAATACGAGTTGCGAGGCAAAAAGAACGCACCATTAGCTCTGAACCTACCGAGCTCTGCCTACATGTCGAGTCGGTCCAGTGAGTCCACAAGAAGCAAACTAGTCCCGTTCCATAAACACGGACATAGCTGTATCCCTTCTTCCCTCGACCACAAATGGCCTCCAGGCCCGTTTGCTTCGCTGTTAGCTCCGACGTTAGCTAGGTTTGCTCCGTTGTTAGCTGTTAGCTCTGCTGTTAGCTGTTAGCTCCACTGTTAGCTGTTAGCTCCGCTGTTAGCTCCGCTGTTAGCTAGCTTCTCTTCTGCCCTCTTCTTCACTCTTGTCATCATAAAGATCTGCGCTGACAGAAGCTAAATAGCGCCCCCCTATCGCCCCATCTAAACCAATGTTAAACTGTGGCCAGATAGTGAACTGCAGCTGACCAGAGAGTTGGCCCAAATTTTTTTGGAGTAGGACAAAGTTCAGACATGAAATTCTATATACTGTCTATGGAAATTCTGACCAGAGCGCGGGCCAAAAATGGGCAGCTCTGCTCTAGAGTTTCTTGGGATGTTGACAGAGGAGGGATTGCACCAGCATACTGGGTTTGTTTGCTTGGCACTTTAGGCATTGCTCTAGCTGCAACATGCTGTAGGACTGGTGTTAAAGCAACATAGTTTTTTCCGCTTCGGTCCCCCTACAGGTTGTCTCATTGGAACTACAGCTCGTGCTACCCGATCTCTAGTCCTCTAGTGTTGCTTTAAAAGTTGTTGAAACGGTTGGGCCTGGTGATCCAATAGCATTTTCAGCCATGCTGGTGGCCCTGGATCTAGGGCCGTTGCCTCTCAGCGATTCCTCATTCTCATTCGTTATTTCCTTTGATTATTTTAGTTTTCTCTATTGTTTCTTTGTGTTCAGTACAGCTGTATATTTGCAATTACGTTTTCCAGCTTGTAGTAAACAATCCTAAACAGCAATGTCCTTTATTTTTTTTATCAGTTTATTGTTTGCAGTGCAGTCAAAACTTGTTGCAACTTGTCATGTTGCTTTGTTTTTAACAGTGCAGATTTATTTGCCAGCTTTTGCACACACAGTGTAGCATTCCACAGTCTGGCATGTAGTCTGGTAGTCAACGTTCGTTTTTCCTTTTTATCTTCTTTTGATTAATCTTTACCTTTGTCCTGCTGCGACTCATCAGACGTGACGAGGCCGTCTCTCCCGGTCATCACGAGGAGATCTCACTTCCGACGCCAATTGTTAGCTTCAGCTAACGAGGGATATTTGGATATACACGTGCAGGAGGAAGCATTACTCGGGACAAGAGTACAACATTTATCTTCCTTTACTGTGGATGATGGCAATATTTGTACAGGCTGAAGACCACTCTAACTTCGGTGCAGACAAACTTTTCAAGTCCACGCCAGAGCCAGCCAGCAATCACAACAACAGCAACATGTACAAAGCGGAACTAGAACTATACTGCCACCTACGTAGTTCCTGTAGCAAGGTAACATCACTTTAACAAATTATCCTTTATAGTGTAATTATCTCAACATGACTGACATACTAACATAGGGCAGAGAACAATAAAAGTACCAGTCCTACAGTCCTACAATACTTAACACAACAGCACAGTATTGCAACCATAGAGGCAGACATCCATGTAATTTACATATCAGAATGCCAACATTGTCCAAATCCAACAGTTAACAGAACTAGAAAGGAGCAGCTAAAGTAGCATTAGCATGACATGCCACATCGTGACACATTAGCTCAGCATCTACAAAACAAATAAACCAAAACACCGTGAAAGACTCAATAAATGACCAGATCAGACAAAAATGACACAGTTCATCAGAGATGCTCACAACTTAAACCATCTGAATGCAGTAAAGACCACATCACACTCTGTTGAATTGCCTCTTGTTATGACTCTTAATTGCTAAGATAATAGCTTAACGCCATGTGCTCAACAGCGCAGTTGCATTATTTCAACTGAATATGGCGCCGACACATCAATCAACTGCATTTCCAACATTTACTTATTAGCTATCCTGTATAATCCTATAGGTAAGGCTGGGCAACGATTAAAAGTTTTAATCACAATTAATCGCATGATTTCCCTGATTAATCGCAATTAATCGCATTGTTATACACAAAATCCAATAATGAATTCAAAAGTAGTGTAGCGCAATTTTGTTTTAAATGTTCTGCCATATGAACTAAAGTGCCATAACATTTGTTCTGCAAACACTTCTGCAAACACAACATCAGCATTTTGTTCATACAGTAGCAGTTAAATAAAATATTTAGTGTAAACCTCAACTCAAACAATGTAATCAAAGCAAATACTAAATGAAAGCTTATTGCCACTGCCAGGGCATTCATGTTATCATTCATAGGACACATTCCATTGCTGTGAAACTTCTGCGCACGTTTCAGCATAATGTCTCTCCTCTGTTTTCATTACAGTCAGAGCATGTGAATGCAGCGCCCAGTGTTCATCAATATAATGCACTGTAACTCCGAGGTAATTATGGTTACCCAGTGATGTCCAGTAGTCCCCAGTGAGAGCAACAGCAGGTGCACGTTGTAAAGTTGTCACTTTTGCAGTCCTCTACTTTTCATACAACTGGTGTATTCATCATGTGATGGTGCGTCTTGAGGGAATCTCATAGCTGTCATTTGTTGCAATTCTCAGAATGTTTCTCAGACCGACGTCCTCCACATCACTAATCGGCCTGCAGTCTGTAGCTATCCACTTCGCTATGGCATTTGTTAGCTTCTCTTTCCTTTGTTTATCTATACTTCTCCCACACGCTGCATCTAACGTAGTCTGCCGAAGCCTCGCGCCACTGTTTGTTTCGTTGAATGATTTGCTGGTATCAACTGTGTGTATGTAGTGCATTTAGGTGATATTTCAGACTTTGGTTCTGTCGACTGCGCCGTCTGGAAGAACTTTAAAATGAAAGTGGCCATGTAAAAGTTCCGTACCCTTCTCCATATTTGTTGGTCTGTTCTCTTGATATGCTTTCTCTATCACTTTGATCCATGGTTTATAGACCTATATAGAAAATGGACCGAGTGACACCGAGTGACTCCGGAGACGAGTGTAGTCTAGGGATTTATACCAGATGCAGAACGGCTCTGCTGCGTGTTGTCTCCGTGCTTCGCCGTCCGTCAATACCCACCAGGTCCGGATTTGTTGCGGAACGGCTAGAGTAGAGAGGAAACAACTCTGTGCTGTGTTTTTAAGGTGTAGTGAAGGGAAATATGATCCGCCGTGAGCACGGTGTATTTTATTTAGAAAATTAACCGGATGTTTTATTTTGTTTCTGTGCTCGACTTCCTGTCCCGCACAATAGAGCTCAACAGTCCCGCCCACATTCCGAGAGACCTTGGGTTCCGGAAGTAAATTTCCCATTCATTTTTCCCATTGACGTCTGGAAGAATCCGTATAGTAAGAGTTTTAGACCATGCCTTAGGCTAACCAGCTACGACGTGACTCATAAGCATACAACGTGTCATTTCGAGTGAAAATCCCCAAAAAGTCAAAGGTACAAGACTGTGTACATATTTTCAATATCGAGCAAAGGAACTACAATCCCACAAACCACCGCGCACCACTGAATGAAGGAAGCTAGCGTTAATTTAGCTAACAGCTAATTCAGCTAAACGCTAGCTTAGACAGCATGTAATAACTTTAAAAGACCCTCAAAATAAAACCTGAAAAGAACCGTTAAAATATTTAATAGTTGTTACATCAGCTGCAGCCTGCTTTCCCAGTTTTTCGTTTGAGTTAACGTTATTTTAGACTGAATCAAGCTGTTAGCTAGCGGTTAGCCTAATTAGCTTTTAGCTAAACTAACGTTAGCTTGTCGGCCGAAGTGTGGAACAGGTCGTGAATCGGGCAGTGTCGTAGATCCTCGGAAAATCATCTTACGCATGTGCATGAGACATGACGGATCGTGCAGGCAGCTCCCCCTCCTCCCCCTCCTTACCAGCATGAGTTCCACCAATCAGAGGCATCACTGTGGGATTGTGGGATTGTTCAGGATTGTGGGTAATGAAGTACTTATCCAAGACATCGCGAATAAAAGACATTTATCTCAAAACTATATGAGCATATACAATAGCTTAGTCATGCCGTAGCTGGTTTTAAGTCTAACATTGACGGTTACGATTTTATGGCTTAATACTGAAATTGTCAATGGAGAAATTGCATTGGATTTTTACTGCCGGAACCCGCTGTGGGCGGGACTCTTGAGCTCTATTGCTGCGGAGCTAGCCGAGGGTTACTACACAGCTGAAAACTGAGCTTGCCGACATAGATGTGACGTGAGCAACATGTCTGAACATTGTAAGTCTTCTTGTAGCTGTGCCAAGAGAAATCTCAATCATTCCCAATCTTGCAGAGACGGAGAGCGTAGGTATATGTAAGGAGATAACATAGGCACAGGCTAAGTATTGCCAACTAAAATGCTAGTTAATATTAGCAATTAAACTAAACAGCTAATGTAAGTCGATGACGTCACATTTGGATGCGCCAGCTGGGCTGCGGCTACTGTAAAACGGCCATTACGCTTCTCTGGTTTTTCCCAAGGGGGCAAGCTTCTCTCCACAGAGTGAAGCCTCCTGTGGCGCCGTTTTGATGCTAATGAGCTATCACCCCCGATGACGATATCTTTTTAAGGAAATCAATGCCAAATGAGTAGCGTGAGTATATCGATCTATCAATACCACAGGATCGATACGCCCATCCCTACCGCTAATGGCAAAACAAAAGCAGTTTGCCTAAGTTTGCCAAAAATAGACACTGTGAAGAGCAGGAGGAACAGAACCCCTAGTGGGGGTAGAAAAACCTGTGTTGTGGTTCTTTAACCCTTCTCCATGGCTCCCTGTAGCTTTGACAAAAAGGTATATGGGAATTCATAATTATTATTATTTGTTTTACATTTTTGTTGTAGACCTAAAGTTGTTCTTACATTCTCCATTTAGGCTACATAACATTTCAGTCAAGTAAAATGTGTGTTATAGCCTACGTATGTCTACAGCCGGTGCCTTATCCTCCAAATTTTTTATTCTTTTTTTATTTTACCTTTATTTAACCAGGTAGGCCGTTGAGAACAGGTTCTCATTTGCAACGGCGACCTGGCCAGATAAAGCGTAAGCGTGCAGGACAACATACAGTTTCACATTCAATACAATACAGGAATACAGAATACCATAGGCTACATAAAGTGCAGATTAAGTAGGCATTACAAAGCTGTTGCGAAGTGAGGTGTGAGTAAGATGAAGGATATGCGAAAGTGATATGGTAATAACAATAGTAACAATAACAATAATAAGAGACAGTCTATATAGATGTTGAATGTAGTGAAGAGTCAAAATACAGTTAGTGAAAATAGTGGACTAGGTAGTGATGTAGATCAGAAATAACACAATATGCATGAATAGACAGTCTATATAAATGCTGAGATGTAGTAAAGAGTCAATGTACAGTAGGTGCAAAGTGTGGTCTAGATAGTGATGTAGATCAGTAATAACACAGTATATATGAATAGACAGAATATTTAAATGCTGAGAAGTAGTAAAGAGTCAATATACAGTTAGTGCAGATTGAGTTTCCATAGACAGGTATACAGTACATAAAAGTCTTGAAAATCAAAGACATGCATCTCTCCACAAAGACCAGACAGGGTAAAAAAAAAGGCAACATCACCATATTAATGAATGCTCATTTAGATATATTAGTAATGTTTAGGCTAATTTAGGCAAATATCGTTTTTGGCTCCAACAAATTTCTTTAAAATGTTATGGGCTCTTTAGATAGTTAAGGTTGCCAACCACTGTGGGCCTACCTGATGTTCTCTGTGCCTACCCACACTGTGATTTCTGCCTAGGCTACTGGCTTGCACTCTATTATCGAAGATCCTTACATTCTTCAAAATGCTGCCACAAATCAACTTGCTGCCCACAGTGTCAACACATCATCTCAGAAGAAAGTACATGCATATTTTTAAATCTGTTTATATGCCGTCTATAAATTTACACTTCAGATAAGTGTGTAATGATCAGACACTGTCTTCACAAACCCATCAATGGCCAAACTGTAATTTCCACTTGACAACCACAATGTGTATATGCAAGTGCTCTTCTCACTGTCTCCTTTTCTCATCACACCCCTGCATATAATAAAATTCACAAACACACAGGTTCACATTCAGGAGCTTGGAAAAAAGAGAGGAGAAATAATCCCGGGTCCCCATGGGAGCAGATGTCACCGGCAAAAACAAGCGACAGATTGCCTCAGCCCACGGCCAGGCTGAAGGTGCTCTGCAGAGCACAGGGAGGTCATTACTGCGGGCCCTTCTGCACAGGAGGAAACAGAGTGGGGAGTGAAGAGGCTGCAGGGCTCAACACAGCACTCACAAACTCTTCTCTGCTGGCCTTTATTCCTCTGCTAAAATGCAGCAGGTCACATTTGAACTGAAACCACTTAGAGTTACCTGCAGCACAACAACTGTTTGGCATTTAGTTGCTGTGGCATGAAATAACACAGACAGAGAACTCAGGGGGGATTTTTTGCAAATTGGAGAAAAGATGACCAGGTTGACCCATGCAGTAAATGCTTAAACAGAAACTGAATTAGCTCATGCAGATCTGTCATGGATCCAATTTATTATCATCTTATTACTAGTGTTGTCAAGTGGGAGAGGAAGCCTCCTGGATAATTTAACAATAGTATATGTTGCCACTATTCATTAATAATGATTTGTCATTTTTATTAGATTATTTTTAACAATGGGCACTGCTAAGTACATATTGGTAATTGGAAATGTGTTCTGTCTTCTTACTACAGCAGCACTGAGCTATGACCTCGTTATTATCTGATATTTCTCCAGAAAGATGTGGACAACTGGCGACACACTCACAAATGAAAGATTTGAGAAAAGATTATGTGATAATACAACTGTAGTATCTTTAAATGTGTTCTAATCAACTACAAGTTAGGCTTCAATCAATATTCATGAATTATATAATATATAGAGCAAAGATGGCCTGCTACCTAATTAAGTTTATTTCTTGCATAATCAATATGAGTATATGTCCCCCCCTCGACCCGACACCGGATAAGCGGAAGACGATGGATGGATTTCTTGCATAATCATCCTTTTTACATTTTAAAATGTTTGCATTGTGCGACTCACAATTTGTCAAGACTAAATAAAGGGTGACATACTACAGAAACTTGACAGGTGAATTACCAGCTTTAAAACATTTTCCATTTTGCTATATTTTCCATTGTGCTATACTACTTTTCAAGGATTGTTCTGTTCGGTTCTTCACTGTATACATTATTCTACAGTGCTAGTAGATAAGCTAGCAAGGCTAGTGAAAACTAGCCAACTGACCACTTTGGCAGCCTCTGTCACAAAGGAGAGTCAGTAGTACCCCACAGCTAATTTTTTCCCGGGCCACGTAGCGGGTTAATCCAGCTCTGAGTCCACTGAGTGATTGACTGATGAAGACCATGAGATGTGGTTCGAAGCGCTAAAAAAAAGAAATAGTGAACCTTTGTGTTGTGAGTAAGGAATGGCAATATCAATTAACTATTTGATTGATTGCCATGTTGTATTCATGGTCCCCAGATGATGAATCCTATATTCATGAATATGTAAGTCAAATATCTCAACAAATATTGGATGAATTGCCATCAAATTTGGCAATTGCTGTGCTTTGGGGGTACTGCCTCACAAAGCTGCTTGCATGGCTGTAAACTCTTGGGGCAAAAAGATGGTCCTCACAAGTACGCAAACAAAAATGATGACGTTTGGCCCAGCTGGCACAAACGCACAACCATGGTGAACATACAGTACATAAAGTGTGCTCTCACGCACCGGTGGAGATAAACATCAGCCATCGAGGGGACGATATAGAGCTAATCAAAGCATGGCATCTGTGGAAGAACATGTACTGCTGTACTTAATGCACAGTGGAAAATAATGGGTTGCGGGTCTGAATGAAGATGTCACGGTTTAAAAAATTGCACTTTCAGAACGAAACGCAGAAGACGAGATGGACACAGTATATGACGACAAACTGACACCAGATAAAGGGAGCACACAGAGTAAATACACTAGGCCATGATAATAGTTACAAGAGACAGTTGACAGTTGAGGGCTAATGAACAGGTGAAACATCGGGCGGGGCAGACACAAAGGCGGGAAAACACACAAGGCAGGAAGTGGAACACATGGGGAAGTAACCCTACAAAATTAAACAGAAAACTAAATAAAACCCAGGGTTATGACAGAAGGTGAAGTGCAATAAATATGCTGTTGTATACATATGCTTTTGCATACAGATGCCCCCTAGTTGCAACGCTCCGACTGCAGCTTGTGATTGTATTACGTTCCAATTTTCAGGTGATAAACAAACACAACGGCATGTGAAATAGATCTTGCGAAGCATCTGCAATTGCATAGTTACTGGACCATGTTTCTGCTCTATGAGTCTGATGATTAAAGCGGGACAGTTTCATATCCATTCATCTATCGCAGATCATTCCAATTGCCAGTTACGCAGATTGTCTAAGCAGAAAATTGACTCCAAAAAACGTCATTGAAACCTGTAATCTTGGTTGCAGATGCAGATCATTTCTCCCCTATTAGCTGGAACATGAAAGGTTGTTTAGAACTAGTTATTTGGTGAGTTTTCATGTTAATAACTCCTCAGTGACTCACTTCAGCTGATTCACCTGGCTGCACTGGCTGTGAAGACTACGAAAGCACAGATATGGAAGACCCGGAAATGCTGACCAATCATAGCAGATTGGCCCTAATAAGTAGGAACCTGAACATGAGCATAATATGGGACCTTTAACTTTTACATCCACAATCTATAGGCCCAAAATAACTCCTCCCACTTTGCTACTCTGATCTATAGCCAATTAGCTGCCAAAATATCTTAGGATAGTACACACAACTTTAAACATAATGCATTCATACATAGAATAATTACCCTGATTATATAGTGACGATGTTATTTATACAAAAAAGGCGTAGATGCCGCGGATGAAAAAATTCTCTCCTGGTGTTTGATGCCATCTGAATGGATTTGCATATGTGAAAAGAATCACTGTAGCAGATAGTGGTAATTATATGATAATTAGGTCCTGTGTTCTTTGTAAAGCCCTCTGAGATGGCATTCTGTGAATGTCATCTCTAGATAGCTACATAAACATGAATTTAAATTAACCGCAGCCGTGAGCTAGGGTAAGCAAGAAGCTAAACTATTGGCTGGTCAGACGTGTTTGTTTCCTCTCACATCGCCTCTGGCACGTCCCCGTTAAGATGGCTGCAGTCCGAAGAGGAGACGCCACAGGCTGTGTGAGAGGAAAACATAAACACGACAAATTAACCAGTGTTCGTGCTAGGCTAAAGGCTAACCAAATAGACCAGGGTCCTCATTTATCAACCGTGTAATGCGTAAGAACATTGCCATGCAAAGTGTGGAACTGACCAACTCGTACTTGCACTTAGGAATGTGTGTAAAGCACAGCTCTGGCCATGTTTACGATCAGAATCAAGTGGTGATAGCGATACTACAAATAAAAAGCATAACCCCTATTAAGACAGCTGTGACAAATGTTTAAAATATAGTGCATTGGCTTGTCTTGCGTTATGAGAAGAATTGTCAAACAATAGAGAGCAGAAGTCATGCCCCACTAATACAGAACGTTTAGGGAACGTTAGGGAATGTTAGATTTTGGTTCTCTAAAGGTTAGTTCGAACCAAACCAAAAACTAATGTTTAGGGAATGTTCCCTCAGCGTTATAACGTTCCCTAAACGTTAAGGGAACCAACCAACTGAAACATTCTCCTGTGGTTGCACTGTGGTTGTTTTTGGTTGTTCTGACTGTGGTTTTGAAAATGTTTATTCAAACCATGCTCCAAATGATTGTAGCTAATTATGATAAACAGCATAGCAAGAGAATATATTTATTTTTAGGCTGATATAAATTTTGCTAAAAAACAATACTTTTGTGCTTTATTTCGTTTTTTAACCGTATTAGGTGAAAATACTTAAAACAAGAATCTATCAATAGAACGATTTTCACAACTATGAAAATTCACTTCTTTCATTTCACTAACAAGTGGCTCAGTTCAGTGTACAAAGCCAACTGTTACACCCCCACACCAGTAGGGGAAAGACAGTCTGCTTTCAGGTGACCGAAGTTCTGTCCTAACTTCCGTATGTACACCAGCGACCAGGGCACGCCACCGGTAGTGATGTGACAACCGGCTCTTTTACGCGAGTCCGTAACCGGACGGTTGTTGGTTGGCGAACCGAGTCTATAGCTTCGGTCACGGGTTCACATGCCTGCAGCGGCGGCGGCGGGTGGGATTTATACATAACTACCAAGATAACATGGCGTGTATTTGTTAAGATGCACGAGAAATAAAGGTTTCTGGGATCAAACTTGCCGAGAACCGTTAGACAACCGTTTGATTACATAGACTCGTGCAGTTGTTAACGGTTACATTCATTCTCGGCAGTAGCCAGGTGCCCGCCCGGTCTGCTCGTGACAGCCTGCAACATTCACTTCCCTAACATTTAACTTAACATAACTAAGATAACATTAATATTTGTATGTGATGCACTTCCCAATCAATAATGTGTGAATTGCCGAACACAATCACCTAAGATGCACCAGAAACAAGGCTTGGTTAATAACTCAAACTTGCCGAGAACCGTTAGACACCTGTTTGATTATAGACTCGAGCGGTTGTTAACGGTTACATTCGGTCTCGGTCAGTAGCCTGGTGCACGGCCGCGGTCTCCTCGAGACAGCCTGCCTACGTACCATGTAATAAACATTTAACTTGGTTAATAACTCAAACTTGCCGAGAACCGTTAGACAACCGTTTGATTATAGACTTGAGTGGTTGTTAACGGTTACATTTGGTCTCGGTCAGTAGCCTGGTGCACGGCCTCTACAACTCTCTTAACAACTCTTTCGGTCCAATGAATCGTGCTGCTTGAGGTAGCCCATTTCCTGATTGATTCTACCACCACTCCAGTGGAGGCGCTAATGAGGTAAAAAACAGGAGTGAGTCGATTCCTTGACGTATGGCACTCAATTCTCCCGGCTCAGTGACACGAATTGGGTTAATAACCGGCTCTTCGGTCAGTTCATCATCACTAGCCACCGGCACACAGTTCTCTTCATACATGCATGCGGCACACAAAGAGTTTTAAGCTCTGTTTGTTTTGGTCCCAAATCGAACTAAAATACTGCCATTGACTAAAACATATGCTGACTACATCTCACCGACGGTGTTATAACGCAAGGTAGGACAAAGAAAGACATTGTCGGCTGTCAACAGTAACTAAAGACTTTCCTCCGCTCAAGACTGCTAGGCTAGCAGAATGCTAACGCGGGAAATAGGTTAGCTTTCAACAGCTATAGCTATGCCGTGCTACATCTATGGATGCATCGAAGTTGGCGACAGACACTGAAGGGGTTTTTACAGTTCTGCGGAGGCTCCACGCAGGGCTTTCACCATAGCCTACGCTGTGGCCTGTTGTTTTATACTTGTGCGCTGGTGTGTGCGTCCAGCCGGCATGTGTGTGTGGGGAGTGTGTTTTAGAGCGACGAGGAAGTGAGAGAGTGACGGCGATTAGCTCCGGAGCTAGTAGCAACTGTAGAGTCATAGTGAGAGAAACAAAGTGTCTCCCCTGTTCTTTCTGACCACGGTGGGAAACCTGGAGCAGGAAAAGTTAACCCTCTTCTTGATTTCATGTTGTTTATGGTGAAGGAGAACCAGGAAATGAGTCGGGGGAAATGCAACGCTACCAAGCCACGGCCGAGAGACGTGTGTCACTGCGACGCGTAGTTACATTTTTCGAGAGGTGCACGATAGGCTACGGCGTAGGGTCCGGTAGACGCACGCTGGACTAATAGTAGTAAAAGTAAAAGTAGCTAATATCTTATATGTCCCTAAGAGCCGATGTGGGTTTAAGGTTTAACACTTATCTTACGATATATCCGAGGGCTGTATGCTATAAAGCCTGTAACGTGGATGAGAGATAAAGCCATGGATGTTTTAAGAGAAGCTCGGTTCACGAAACTGCACGCTAACCTAGCACGAAATAATGATTACACCTTAGATAATGGTAAGAACTCTTAAGTACAGACTACATTATTTGCACAATTCAAATATTCTTTTTCAGTACAAACTGTATGGTCTTTTATTTCAGATGAATCCGTTCCACAAGCAAGAAAGCATTCCAGGACGGAGCCTGTGTCTGGAAGCCCTGTTCGTAAGTTAACATTTATGCATGCATTTAAGAAACCAGAGTCATATTTCCTACCATGGAACTACTGACATTCAACTTGGTGCATATCACGTTACTGTTGTGATGTGTTTGTCTCTTCCTGCCCTTTTTCAGGTCAGCAGATGTCACTGCCTCCACCACCTCCACCAAGTTTTTTTTTAGCGATTGTCTAATGTAACAGCATAGGTTCATCTTTTGCAATTGCATGTGCAAGAAACCTACCATAAATGACCTGACCAATAATCATATCTACTTTCTTTTTAGATGAGTCAACACCACACAGGAAACCTGCCGGTCGCCCAGAGATGGAGGGGTCTATTTTAACGCAAGCTTGGCCTGCCACTTCATCTTGGGACCCAGTTGAAGATACAGTTGCTTTGAATTTTCCATTTCCAATTAAATACAATTTCATGACTCAACACACAGTGGATGGACACATTTGAGGAAAAGATGGATGAGCTGCTCATGCTCTTAAGGAGCTCCCAGTCACCTCCCTCTGCTACAGTCGATGACATGTTGCTGTCGCCCTGCTCAACAGTCACCGAGCTGCAGGAGTCTCGGTCAACAGGAGAGGAGGAACAAAATGGTAATTAAGTGCCCTAAGATTAACACTATATAATTGCATAACTTCAAATATCATTTGAACTGACTTATCTTACAAAATGAGGTTGTACAAGCTCTCCACTTTGTTCTACATGTATAATTTGTATTTCTATATGTTTTAAAGCAACTTTTCCTGACAAGCCTTGGAGGTTCGACCGGAGGTACTGCCATCTGTTGCATGCTACGGCGTGGCAACCAATGACGTTCTAAAACAGTGTAGCCTGTGGGGCAGAAAGGCAAAGAAGGCCTTCCAGGACCTTACAATCTGCAGGGTTATAACAGGCGGTGTTATTTTATTGTTCACATCAGTATTATGCTTAGCTTGGCTGATAAGAGGTTTTAATTTGACTTGTAACTTCATTTTGACTTCTACTCTAGCGGCCTCCCAGAAAAACTTCCCCACACTGACTGCAGCAGATGCGGAGGACTTGATTGGGCAAGCGCTGAAGTTAGCCCCACACAGACGGTAAATTGAAACTTTTCTATGTGATGTTCATAATAATAATGTTCATAATAATCAAAAACTATCAATATTTGTGATCAGAAAAAACAGTGTTGTTAGTTAAGGGCGTTTTACAGTTGTGCGAAGGCTCCATGCAGAAATTTCGCCGTAGCCTACGTAAGTGGCCTGATGTTTATACTTGTGCGCTGGTGTGTCCGTCGAGCCGGGGAGTGTGTTTTAGAGCGAGAAGGAACCATGGAGCTCTATTTTTTTTTTTTTTGTTGAAGCATGGCCTACTACAAGAGCTGTTGGCCATCTTCTACACTGCTGCCTCCTCTCCTCTGGCAGGCGCTACAGATCCCCGCACACAAAAACAACCAGACACAAGAACAGCTTCTTTCCCACTGCCATCACTCTCCTGAACTGCTGCTAAGTGGGGTCAACCCCACTTTGGCCATTCACCTACACATTACATACTTTATCATTCCAATTTGCATCTTGGACACTACATTTGCACTATTGTGTCTATATGGCCAATAAAACTGATTCTGATTCTTGTATATATATATATATTTTTAGGCCTTTTATATTTTTTTGTATTTTGTTAATTTTATATTGTATATTAAAGTTTGAAATCCCATCAAGTTTGCCTGTTCATTCATTCCTCCTAATATATAACAATTAATTCCTGCTCATGCACAGACAGTTTAAAGTAATAATAAAATTGGTACCACAGTTGTTAGTTATTTAAAGGTTAGGAGAATGTAAAAAATAATAATATATAAATAATAGGGCTGTCAAATGATTAAAATGTTTAATCAAATTAATCAGAATTTTCAGTGGATTAATCATGATTAATCACTATTTGCAATTACACCTGAATCCTAACCATTTTTTTCTGAAATGCATACCAAAAGATACTAGTGCTGTCAAGCGATTAAAATATCGCATTAATGTCATAGTTAACTCGCTATTAATCGCAATTAATCGCACATTTTTATCTATTCTAAATGTCCCTTGATTTCTTTTTGTCCCATTATATTTTCTCATTTTAATTCTCTTATCGGCATGGAAAAGTAGATTGGCTTGCTTTGTGACAATGTTTTTTTATTGAAAACAACATTGTCATATACGTTATGTTCAATTTCACACTAACATTCACACTTGGAACTAATAATCTGTCACATAATGTAACGCTGTTACCTCGATTTTCCATTGCAGATAGTACTGCCTCATGCCTGAGGCGAGCGTGGCTGGTCCTACTGTCTATGGGCTCATAGCGTCGTCAGCGGCATAGCCGTCGTCATAGCAACTGGTTTCCCGTGACTTATTTCCTGGTTCTCGTTCTCGTTCATAACCAACGTAAAATCAAGGAGAGGGTTTTCCTGCTCCAGGTTTCCCACCGTGGTCAGAAAGAACAGAGGAGACACTTTGTTTCTCTCACTGACTGTAGAGTCACTACTCGCTCCGAAGCTAATCGCCGTGACGAGCCTACTAGCTACGCGGCTTGCAAGCTCAAACCATACTGTCTTTGGCTCAAACCGGCCGCGGCTTGTGTCTGTTTTGTTTCCGGTCTGCGAAATTACAAGACCCGCCCTTGGCGTCCAAGGTAAGTAACTCCATTTGTTCAGGTCCTATGAAATGCCTAAACCAAACCAATCAGCTGCGTCGTAGGGCGGGACATGGCGTGGCCATAGACAGTTAAAGAAGTGGACTAACAGATCCCGTTGCTCTCTATGCGTTAATCGTGCGTTAAAAAAATTATCGACATTAAAATGGGTTTGCGTTAACGCCGTTAATAACGCGTTAAACTGACAGCCCTAATAAATAATAATAAAATAAAGGTTGCAACGTTAGGGGAATGTTAGGGAAACGTGCTCTAAAGGTTGCAACGTTAGGGGAACGTTCTCTAAAGGTTGCAATGTTAGGGGAACGTTCTTTGGGAACCAAAAACTAACGTTCCCTAAATGTCAGGAAAACTTTCCATGGGAACCAAAAACTAACCAAAACCTAACCTTCAGGGAACATTCCCGCAACCGAAAATGAAACAATAGCCAGAAACAATAGCATTAGGTCCTATATTGTGAATAGGAATGAGATACCCAAAGGCTAATCAAAAGGCAGAACCCACAGTTTTGTGGGAAATGTGGTACTGAGTTGGAAACACTCTTCACCTTGATGATCTTATACTTTTATACTAATTTTCCTTAAATATCACAATGTTTCACTGATGGATTCAAAGTCAGGTTTATTGAAAGGGGACTTGGAACACCTTTAATGACTGAGAAAACAGATGATCAGCAGTAATACCCTTTTCCTCTATGTTACACAAACTAACAAAGGCACATACACACATGCAATGTACACACAAAGGACAGTGAGTACAGTAGCCCCAGGCCCAGATGGTGCTCCTTCTCCACCAATGATGACGTTACATAAGTGGATTGAGCCCAGGGACAGAGGCCTGCATGCCTGTTTTACTGAGCCACAGTGGTACATGGAATGCTTTCTTTGAAAAAAAGGAAAAAGAGAAGGAGGGGGAGAACATATCTGGTGCTGGAGCCTGCAGAGACAGACACATTTGGCTTTAAATAGCTCTAATCCCACCCCCATCCTTGCACATGCATTCGGCCACTTTCCTGCCACTGGGTCTCTGACAGAGCACGGCGAGGTATCAGGCATCTGCAGCCCTTCTCCGCTCTGGAGGGTGTGTGGGTGGGAAGCTGTATCTGGGTGTATGTCTGTGTACGTATGTGCGGGTAGAATGTGTAAGTGTGATGTGAATGTTGAAGCGATTTGCGTGGAGAGGCTGGGATTTAAAAGGACAAATCACAGGGTTTGGTCAGAACAAGGACACGTTAAGGACCTTGGGCTGCGATAAATACAAGAAACAAGGCAATTCTGGCAGTCATCGTGTCCCTGGATTTTTACAAATGCTGTTTATACAAAATCCCCCATTCCTAGATAAAAAAGACAAGGTTACTGAAGGGCCTTCTGCCGCTTGCATGCAAGTTACCTAATGCATATCCTATACTTGTACTGCACACTAACATTCCCTGGCCAGTGGTTACAAGGCCATACAAATCAACACTTGCTCAACCAGTCCCCCATTTTCCTGCCTGTTTTCATCTTTCTATTACAACAACACCCCCTCTGTTATCTTTTTCCTTCCTCCATCTCTACTTCTTTCTGTCATTGGATCCCTTAGAGGCAGCCATCTCCTCCTCTCATTGTCCCACTGTCTTTTGTTGCCCTCCTTAACAAAAGAGAACACTTGAAGCTGTGACATGTCTATGTGTGTGTGTGTGTGTGTGTGTGTGTGTGTGTGTGTGTGTGTGTGTGTGTGTGTGTGTGTGTGTGTGTGTGTGTGTGTGTGTGTGTGTGTGTGTGTGTGTATGACGATGCTTCATTTCCTCCAGACTAGCTGGTTGGGTATAATAGCTGGTGTGAAACTGTGTGTTTGTGTGTGTATGCCAAGTTAGCGCACTGCCTCTTTAAGTCAGAGAGAGAGTGACAGCTTGCAGCAATGCTCAATTCTTGCCCCTTGTCATTACTGCAACACACTGCTGTTTGCTGCCACACACACAAACACACACACACACACACACACACACACACACACACACACACACACACACACACACACACACACACACACACACACACACACACACACACACACTCTGAGAGCATTATTGTATCCACAATGACACATTGTAGCACACAGAACAGGCCCACCAAGTGTTATTTGTAATCTTTGCTGCGAAAAAATAAATTTGCAGCAGCTTTTTTTTGTGTGAAAAAAAGCTAATTTCCAGCTGTTTTGTGATGCATTTTGGTAATTGTAAAGAAAAAGTATGATTGTTTAAAGATATTACAGATAATCATGTGTAAAACAATTTCTGGAAATGACCTAAACATATTCTTTGTAAATCTTTACAATAATTTCCCAAAAGAACCAAGCAGGCCTGCCTTGTTGCATCCACATTTTCTTCAAAATGTGCCATTTTAAGCGTGTAAGCTGCTAGCTCAAAGATTGTTGTTGTTTCAAACAGAGTTTGAGAACAGCAGAAGAAGAGGGACATCCGACGCTTGAGCCACATGCAGAATGAGAGGCAATAATCCAGGAAATGCACTTCCGTAGACCCAGACTATCCACTCACTAATTTTGTTGGTATCTTTTCACTGTACAGTATCAAAGCTATAGATGATGGCAGTCAACAGTTACACTGCTGCATGGCTCAAGGGATTGTCTTTTGGTTGGTCCACTACTCAGGATGAATTTTAATGACTGATAATCCCCTGATTTTTCATCAAGCACCACCATCTGAAGAGGAAAGCTATGTACGTTCATTAGTTAGTGACTGACCAGATATTGGCACCACAAACTTTATTCACATGTCCTCACAAAATAGGTGGTGCTGGAGGGTTGGTGACCTATAGTGACAACTTGTATACTCAATTACTGATTTATATGGTGTGACTGCTGCTTTTTCGATTTGCTTTGTAATAGCTGTCATGAGGATGCATTAAGAAATCAATAACATATTTTTACTGCCATGCATTCATTTAAAGGCAACATGTCAGTACTGTTTGGCAGGGCTAAATGGTGCTTTTCACTGGTTCGTGTACGTTAAAAAAATGTCACAATAAAGAGTAATATAATACCTGTGAATTATAGCATTTGTCATGGCTATCATCTCCTTCTCTCACCCTGGCTGAGTCAACACTCAATAACACACATTGGTACCTACCTACTAATTATTTAGGTTGCAGTGCTTTTACCATTGTGAGACTCCTGAGATGTTCTGGCCTCACAATCACACACATTTAAACCAGGAAATGGCAGAGGTATTCAGTATATGAATGGATCCTGAGTGTACTGAGCCATTGCTGTCACTGACTAAATGAGCAGCTAAATCCGTTCAGATTACGGATCATCTACAGTCTATTTATTAACATTAGCAACAGATCGCATGTAGAGCATTTTGACAGCTACTCTGTCTTCATAAAAACAACTGGAGACTGTGTACAAGCTGATACATGGATCTGGTCACATTTTAATGAATCGGAATCCGATCTAACAGGATGTGAGTGTTTCTTTGACTTCCTGTTCAGCCTGAAGGCTGTTGGAATCGGCTCGAAACTGC
Organism: Gymnocephalus cernua; assembly: GCA_023631565.1. NCBI lineage: Eukaryota > Metazoa > Chordata > Actinopteri > Perciformes > Percidae > Gymnocephalus > Gymnocephalus cernua. Next base: position 27,931,394 of record CM042438.1, on the reverse strand, counting down.
TTGACTTTACCGTGGCTTTTTGTCACTGCCCCCGGCTGCTGCCGCCGCCACCTGCTCTCATCCACTTTACAGGCGAGGCGCAGTTCATCTCGAATGAGCCTGATGACAGGGCTCTCCCTTTTTATGCTCAGAGTAAAATGACTGGCTTTTATTTTGCTTAATTTAGCAGTGCACCTTGAGTTGATCTTTTGATTGCGTGCTAAAGCCCTTGCTGTCAGGTTCTGCATTAAAGTATATATTGTACTGCATTAGGGGGCTAAATGAAATGGCTAAACTGCCATGTTCTTGACACAAGTGCAGTGACTTAAGTGCAACCAAAACCAGTCATGCTATGTTGCATTGTGTCATTTGATTGCTGTACAGTCCAGACATGGTAAATAGACAGAAGAAGTAATCATGATGTGGCGATCCAGGGAGCAAATCTGCTAAAAGTGCTGCATTTCTGGTGGGTTGACACGCATTGAAAATGGTGTACCCAAGATGACATGCATTAGGACACCACACATGTATAGGCTTACATAAAAAATAACAGGCAGGGGTGTTTTACCTTTCATCATACACTTTTTGTATAGTTCATGCTAGTCACAGAAAAATCTGATGTTTTTACATTAAAAAGAGAGTAAAGGTGTGTCCCAAATCGCACACTACTGTACTTATACTAACTATTTGAGTGCACTCAAAGTGTCATTCGTCGAAGTGTGGTAAATGCAGTGCACTACAAGTACCCGGATGGTGCACTCACAAGGGGGCAAGCTTCTCTCCACAGAGTGAAGCCTCCTGTGGCGCCATTTTGATGCTAATAAGCTATCACCCCCCATTAGCATTCCATTGACTGCCATTCATTTTGGCGTCACTTTGACAGCCAATAACTTCACATCTGAAGCGTTTAAAGACTTCATTTGACCACTGTTTATTTCTAAAGAAACATTAACATGTATAAAAGGCTCCATTACCTTGTACCTCACGTTATGGCTCCGTAGCAGACGCTTTTATAAAAATAGGCTAACGATTGTGTCATAACCACGTGACTTACTGTCGCATAGTAGAGGAATTACCATATAGTACAGGAGAAGCTCGCAGGCAGTTTGGACTTACATTAGCTCTTTAGTTTAATTACTAATGTTAACTATCGTTTTAGTTAGCAATAATTAGCCTGTGCCTATGTTATCTCCTTACATATACCTACGCTCTCCGTCTCTGCAAGATTGGGAATGATTGAGATTTCTCATGGCACTGCTACCAGAAGACTTACAACGTTCAGACATGTTGCCCACGCCACATCTATGTCGGCAAGCTCAGTTTGCAGCTGCGCAGTAACGCTCGGCTATCACCGGAAAAGTGCTTCTAATAGACTTCACTCGTCTCCGTCCAGAGCAACGGAGTCACTTGGTCCATTTTCTATATAGGTCTATGTGCACTCATAACGGTTAAAAAGTTGATTGTGTATCGATGCACACTTTCCACACTCAATGGTCGCCATCTTGGCTACGTAGCGGAAGGGGCGGAGCTAACAACAAGTGAAAAACTTTGGATAACACAACAATACAAATGTAAGTTGAACATTCATCTTTTTGCTGCACTTGTATAAAATATAAGCCACCTGTTTATGTATATTTGGTTAATTTTGCAGTCGGTGATGATTTTTGTACCGCGAATTATAACATTTATTTGTACCATAATTTGACGTGCTATCAAGCTAGCTTTAGCTGACCTTAGCTAGCTAACAGCAGCACAGTTTAACCAACGAGTAAGTTACCGGTACTCTTTGGTTTAACCACTGGCAAATAAGTGATAACCTAGCTAGCTAGCTACCATTACATGTGTTGTGGTATACTGTGGTTTACTGTGTTAAACTATCGTCCTCACTGTAGACATTTTAGCGTTAGATGTGTGATCTTGTAAATATACATTAGCTAAGCTGCAAGTGTTAGCAGTAATGTTACAGTACGTTAATATATCCTATGTTATAACGTATTAACAGTGCTGTTTCTGTCCTGATCTGATTTATATAATCGTTAGGGACACGGACGTGGCAGCCGTCAATGCTGCCAACTTGAGGGAAGGCCTCCTCTGCTGGAAGGCGAACGAACTGGGGGAGGAGAGAGGATTTCCCTGCTGGTCTTGTGGACATCATGTTGCACAGTGGCCCAGGGCATAGCAAAGGCTCTGGCTAAACCACGAAAAGAGCTACCGCTAGCTAGCCAAAAGAGGAAGACAAGGGCCTCGATGACGGGTCCCCAGCCATGGTCACACGCCGTGCCGAGGATGTACCGTTACAGGATCCCCTGGAGAGTCTGAAGTCCACCCTCATATCACTTTCCCCATCAAAATACAGGCCCAGCAATGGCAACGTCTTTTAAAATAAAATGTTATTGAATGTATTTAATGGTATATGTGTTATCATTAGCGTTGCATGACTGTAGCAAGCATACATGAAATGAAAAATGAATAGAACAATAGGATCTATTTAAATGTCTATTGGGTTGCCTCTACTTTCACTCTTGTATTGTCACTGTAATTAATAGCTATTGCAATAAACACCCTGATATAAACATATAATATGACTATTTTCTGTTAATGTTATATGTCAGTTGGACACCATTTTAATTGCTCCAATTTTGCATAAAACAGAGGGCAAATACAAGCAACAATAAAAACAATCACATTCATTTTGATGAACAAAGCAGAAATGTATTTTGCGCGAGTGCTCTGCCCTGGGTACAATTCACAATTTCACAGAAGAAGAAGGAGGACTGAGATGTTGTGATTGTCATTTCCGGTAAGTACATGAGGCAGTGCGCGATTTGAGACAACACTCCCCCGTCAATTTTTACGCACTATGCAAGTGAGTACATAGTTCCCTGAGTGCACTCAGGGAAGTGCGCGATTTGGGACACACTATTAGACTTCATTTACATCTTGTATTAAAGTCTAACTCTCGCCAAAATGCAACCTAGGGTCTTTTTGTGAATGTACCCGAGTCAAACTTTCGTTTAAAAGCATAATTAGGACAGAAGCGCCACTTTTAAGATTGACCGTATTCTTGTTTTTCCATCAAATGGCCTTCTTAGCTCTGTGTACACAAACAATGTTCTCAATGCTGAGTTCATGTGTAGAGCCCCTGGTGAGACTTTAAGCAAAGTTTAATGTTGTGTCGAGTCTTCTTAGTGTTTTAAAAATAGTGATTTTGATGCTATCATAGAAGTGCCCCTAGCTCTCCCATTCAAAAGGCCATTTGACCGATAAACGATAATACGGTCAATCTTAAAAGTGGCCGTCTTAATTATGCTTTTAAATGAAAGTTTGACTCGGGTACATTCAGAAAAAGACCCTAGGTTGCATTTTGGTGAGAGATAAGCTTTAAAATGCATTTTGGGGGTTGCATTTGCAATATAGATATTGACCTTTTATTCTCTTGACCACATGAAAGTACAGGTGTAAATGCACCCGAAACGCATTTAGGACGGATTGTGATCCGATTTTCCAAACGCATTGTGACTACATTGAACACAAGTATAATAGTTATGTGTTTACAATCCACACGCACCGACCTCTACAGGTAAAAGGTCCAGATGGCGGGGGAGGGCACAGCTTTCAGCCCAGACACAAGCAATGTTTGGGTGGCATTAAATCAAAGAATGCTTGCGGTGATGGGCTACAAGCATTCTTTTCTAGATCTGGGTACAAAAAGGAGTGAACGCAGGTATTGTTCGTATTAGATACTCAGCCTTAATGTCAGCTGTTGTTGGAGGCTGTACTTGAGCTAAATGCTCACATCAGCAGGCTATACATGCTCCCAACGGTAATGCTAGCATGTTCATGTTTAGCAGGTATAAATGAAATTGTGACCAGATGGTGGCACTAGAAGTCAAGGGATCTTTAAAGTGTGACTATCCTCTCTGCCATGTCTGCCTGTTACTTTGTTTGTGTGCCTGCTTGCTTGCAGGTCCTGCAGGTAGGTGTGGCAGACGGTGTCGTTAGTAGAGTGGAAGATCCTGGGCTCATTAGTTTCACTGGCAACACCTGTGCTCTATGAGCTAGTGAACTTTTAAAAAGGTCTATTGGAGTAAGTTGTGCTCTATACTCGCTGACACACCATCATCCTGGCCTTGTTTGCTTTTTGGTTTGTTTTGCTGCACCATATAATACTACACATACATTATTTCACTCATGCACCCACTCATCTTACTGAACTCATTAATTACACATCCCACTAGTTGTGTATCATGATTTACAATATATGAAAGTGACAAGTTATAGTAAGACAATAAAAGAAAAATATCAATGTCCTCAACATCCTCTTCTAACCACCAAAAGTGATTACTGGGCTTCTCTGTTCGTGCCTGCTTTCACCACCCCCTTCTCATCCCAATCTTCCCATCATGCTGCAGGCAACTAAACAGATCCTTTGTTTTCGGTCTTAGAGAAGCAGACTTTGTTCTATGCTCTCTCTCTCTTTCTCTCTGTCATCATCATCCTCCTCCCCCCCTCCCTCCCTTGCTCGTTCCACCCAACCAGCAGATGGTTAATGATTCATGGACTGGGTGCACACGTGCTATAGTGAGTGTAGCTTTACTCTATGGACGTGCAGAGAACAGGGTGACATACTGTGTTTTGTGTAGGGCTCAGCAGATATGGGTCTTTTGTGTTGGAGTTGACAGTAGCTGATAATTGTACCAATATTCAGTATTTGTCTTCAATAAAATCCTGTCAAAGTTAGGGTACTGTACATTAAATTTGATTCGTTTTTGGACTGATTATGGTCAATATCGATGTGATATCGGTTGTGTGTTGCTTAATGCAAGCCGTGTGTGTGTGTGTGTGTGTGTGTGTGTGTGTGTGTGTGTGTGTGTGTGTGTGTGTGTGTGTGTGTGTGTGTGTGTGTGTGTGTGAGTCAGTGAGTGAGTGAGTGAGAAGGGTTTATCTAAGTCAAAGCAGTTATTGACTTAGGCCCAACCTTCAGTCTTGCTGATCAGCTCTTCTTCTTTTCAGATAATTCTAATAATAATCTTTCTTTCTTTCTTCTTTCTTTCTTCCAGCAAATGAATTGCCTTTTTGAGGGGCTTAACATATTCAAAAACTCACCAAATTTGGCGGTCGCATCAAGCCTGGTGAAAAGTTACGTATTTTAAGGGTTTTGGGAATAGGTGCATAGGTGTCTCTTTGATTCAATAATGACATGTGTAGCACATTTATTCATACAAATGTAATGGTAGAGGAGAAAATTGTCACCCTCTAACGTAGACTCACGAAACTTGGTACACATATGTAGCATGTCAAGACGTACAGAAAACGCCATTGCAGCCATACCCTAAACCCAACAGGAAGTCCTCCATTTTGAATTGAAAGTTCGAAATTAGTGTGATTTTGGCCATTTCCACGTCGTACTTTAACGAACTCCTCCTAGAGATTTCATCCGATCAACTTCAAATTTGGTCTGTGCCATCTTAAGACCAGAGTGGTTGTGTGAAAAGTTGTTAAAGTTGTTCGTCATAGGGCATGGCCGTGGCGGGATCGCCATTTTGTGCGTTTCGCCATCGAAACAGGAGGTGGGTGTAACTCTGGTGTACATATTCCAATTGGCTCGAAACTTTTCAGGATTCATAAGAGTCCAACCCTGAGGACATATAATGGCCGATATTTACTCAAAGTCATAGCACCCCCTAGTGGCAACAGGAAGTAGGCCTAAAAGTCTAGGTGCTATACTTTGATGAACTCCTCCTAGAGATTTCATCAGATTGACTTCAAATTTGGTCTGTACCATCTCAACACCTTAAAGATGAAAAGTTATTAAACTTTTTGTCGAATGGTGTGGGCCAGAGTGATAGAGAAGACAGAGTGGCGACACTCCCATTGGACTCCGTTGTACGCTTTTTGCCGCCTACTTCCGGGGTATGCAGTCTCGCATAGTTCCAAACAATCCTTTCACGGCGTCGGACTCCATTCATTTCCATTGCTGGCTGTCGAGTAACTTCTGAGGTAAGTTGATTAAATAGCTACGTCTTTTGAATTTTGAACTGTCTGTATTTTATCAGAGGCCCTTTATGATGCATATACTGATCTTTATTTGTATGTGCACAGCGTAATTATATATATTTGTTATCTTGGTAGCCGACCAATTGCCTGCTAGTTTGTTAGCTCGTTTGCTAGTTTGTTAGCTTGACTTCACCAGCTGTAAAGGTATCTCCAGAGGTAAGTTGATTAAATAGCTACCTCTTTTGAATTGTCAACTCTCTATATTTTATCAGAGGCCCTTTGTGATGCATATGCTGATGTGCACAGCGTTATTAGCTACATATGACCAATTGCCTGCTAGTTTGTTAGCTCGACTTCGCCATCTGTGAAGGTATCGCTACACCAACAATTACGAAGTTTTTTTTTTAATTTAGTTAGTTATTGATGTTGGATTACTAGGATCATTACGGTTGATTAAGGACGGATTTTATTTAGGTTTTATCTGCTGAACCTGACGGTGTTAGCTAGTCAGCTGAGTACTGTGTGTCTGATGCAAGCTAGTAGAAATAAGGTTGCATTTGTTGAATTATACCATTGAAAGGGCTGTTGGATTACATGTATGAATACAAATTATTCCACGCAAAAATATCAGTAAGTGATGTAAGACAATGACGTATGTTTAAATTTGAAAAAGTATTAAGGCAAATTTCACAGTTTGTTTTCACTGTTGATTTAACTTTTTTTAAGTTTAATAATTGCAACGTATTTCCAGAATTATTGGAAAGTATTTCCAGTCAATAAGTAATCATTAAATTATTGTGATTTCAATATTGACTGAAATAATTATGATCATATTTCTTTCCATATTCGAGCAGCCCTAGCTGGTGCTGGCAACGACTGCTGGTGGCAACTGCTGGCTGCAGCTGCGGCTGCTGATGGCGACTGCTGCTGGCGACTGCTGGCTGCGGCTGCTGATGGCGACTGCTGGTAGTGGCTGCTGGTGGCGACTGCTGGTAGTGGCTGCTGGTGGCGACTGCTGGTAGTGGCTGCTGGTGGCGACTGCTGGTGGCGACTGCTGGTAGTAGCTGCAGGCGGCAACTGCTGGTGGCGACTGCTGGCTGCTGAAAGAAGAGGTGACTGGAGGTTGCAGACGGTGTGCCGGGAATGGAGAAGCCAAATACATCCATGGCAAACAGTAAGATGTTTGGCAGTGGCCTAGATGTTATGACCTTAGGTGAGGAGGTCTACTGTGTTGAAATTGGCTTCTTAGTCTGACTCTTGCTGCCAAGGTAACCCTTATCACGGTTGTTTACCTTCCTCTCAGCCATGATGCACTTTAATTGAATCCTTAACCCCAGCCTGATATATGTGGAGGATTTTTTTTGTTTATTAATCACTTATACTATTCCCCCGTTCCTTCACTTTGTTCTTGTTTTTCAAGTAAGATACACAGCACACCTGTTCACACATTTGTTATTCTTTTTCTACTCATGACTAACTTTGTTTTATTTATTGATACCCCCTGGCTCTACTTTGTTGCTCTTATTCATACTTGTTCCCACTTGTTTTTTGTTCCACACACCACCAGCCCGATATATGTGGAGAGGATTTTTTTTCCCAAAACACTCAGCATCTCAAACACTTCCCCAAAAACTCCTGGCTCCAGCTTTACATGCTGCATCCTACTTTGCAGCATGCGGATGTTAGGCAGTAGAATCTGCCTTTGCTGGAGGATTTTATAACCAGTGGTGCCAGCAGTAAATCTTATTTGTATTGCTTTTTTTTAATTGTCTCCTTTCCCCACTGTATTCATTTTTTCTGTACTTGTTCTTGTTGTGTCACTCATTGTTTAATAAAAAAATACATTTCATTTATTCATTCAAGTGTAATGAGTTGTTATTCTTTAAAATAGTTGATACTTTGCATATGGCTTAGTCTTAAAATGATCATGGTTGTGTGGTAAACTCCTCCCTCATCAGAAGAAGTGGGCTGGCCACTAAATGCTGAATGGACTGTTGCTACTCTGCTTTCTCAGTCGCTCTCTGACCACAGGTAAGTGAATCGGAATTACAAGGAAAATACAATAGTCCAGATGTGCAAAAAATAACATCTTTAATCATCTTTGATTTAAAAATCGATGTAGTAAGGTTAAGGTTAAGCCGCTAAAGACATTAGCCTAGTTCTACCCATGCTAACAAGGACGTGAAGCTTGCCCTCCAAAACTTATAAACGTATCTATACATAGCTTTCAGTTGTCACCCTACTAAATGTAAAACTGACATTTACAAAATATGCAATAATAATCAAACAAGTACATGGGTATGTGTTTTTATTTATGTTTACCATTCAATATCGTGATCGCTGCTGTCAGTCCCATAGTAGAACATGACAGCGCTGCGTGTCTTTGGAACTATACAGGCTTACATGAACCACGTGACCACCCCGCTAGCGATATCGAGTGTCGCAACTCTAACTATCTCTATGGCTCTGGTGTGAAGAAGTTGTTGTAACTTTAGTGTACATTGTCATATCCGCCCGAAATTTCTGACGTTTGACAAGGGTCCAGGCCTGAGGACACCTACAGGCCAGAATTGACTTTTGGCCTGTAGGCCTGGCAACACTCTGCCTTATATGACAAACATCATCCGATTTACATGAAACTTAAAATGTGTGGTCTACATGTGATACTGAGCCGCCCCCTATACTTAAACAACGCCCACGTACTCAGACCACGCCCCCTTTCATAACATTTGAACCGTTTAAGGTGGAGTCTTGTGTGAGGTATCACTGAACTCAGCAGAGAGTTCCCTCTTCATTGGTGATAGTTTGGCCTGCCCCCTATGCTCAATCCACATATTTAATAACTAATGACCCATTTCTTGTACATTATTGTGTGAGGTATCATTGAACTCAACAGAGTTCCGTTTTCATTGGTCATGGTTTGGCCTGCCCCCTATGCTTAAGCCACGCCCCTTCCATAACTGGTGACCCGTTTAAGGTAGAGTCTTATGTGAGGTAACAATGAACTCAGCAGACTTCCTTTTTTATTGGTAAAGGTTTGTCCCGACCCCTATGCTTTGGCCACGCCCCCTTTCACAGCTAATGAACTGTACAACGTAGAGTCTTGTGTGAGGTATCATTGAACTCAGCAGGGAGTTCCCTTTTCATTGGTGATGACTTGCAGTATTTGAGTGCTGCGCAAATGCATGGTCGCAAGGAGCAGCGTCCGCCGGTAACACCGACGTACGCAGAGGTGCGAGGGCCTGTCCAACGCTGCTTGCAGCTTTGATTTCCCTTTTTTTCCCCTCAGTTGCACTCTCTGCATCACTTCCTCTCATTTTTTACGCTCCCAGCTCTTGTCCTCTTTCTAAACTTAACACCCTGGGGATGCACCTCTCCTCAGGTTACAAATCTCCCTCCTGCCATCCCTCCATCTACCGCCACCACCTCCACAACAACGACCATTCACTCAACGATTAAAAAAAAAGAAGACACCAGCAGCTGCCCATTAGCCTTCTGAAAGCACTTCTGCTCAACAGAAACCACAAGGCGACAGTTTGTTGAAAGGAAATGCAATCTTTCTCCATCCACTCATTCCTGGAGCCGGGGACAGACAATGAGGGGAAGTGATTAAACTGAGTGTCCATTGCAGTGTGGCAAGCTTCATAGCCACTTTACAACAGTGTGATGGATTCTGGCAAGAGGAGACACACACACACACACACACGCAGTCACACTCTCATACATAACCTTCGCTCTGCTGAGTTAATCTAAAAACAGTGTCATGTAAAGCCAAGGCTTTCTGGACTGGAAAGGAGGTCACATCCAACAGACCACTTTCTCTACCTCCCAGGGTGTGGACTACCTTCCACCATACACAGCCACTTCATATCCACAGGCAGCTGACATTACTATCATTACATGCATTTGTGAGCAGAACACTCAACGGGAAGGACATTTGAAGAATTCACTTTCAACTTGAACGTGGCTACATTTCAGTGTCAAAAATAGTATTCAGAGGAGTCAGAGGAGAGCTGTAATCTTGTAGTTCAACCAACTAACCAGATAATAGCTGCATTCCGTTGCACATTGTACATAAACAGTATACTCCCTGCTCATTGTTCAGGGAATGTTGTTTAATGCCAGGATCAGACTACACAAATTCAGCCTGATTTTAACCCAACAGACACGTCGCAGACAACGTCAAAGTCGTGCCCAATAATGAGGGTTGGGACCGACAAACGTGTGTCTTTACCTCTTGTAGTGTGAAATAATCAAAGATCAGTGATCTAACGTCTGGGACGATTCACGACCACGATGCAGAAAGTCTAGCATGTCAGATTATTTTGTCTTTTTTCTGCCTAGTGTGACATGTTCTACGATGTGTTCCTTGACATTGACCAATAGGTAGAGAGAGTGCTCCCTGGCTCTCCCATGCACATATGTAACCATGGTGATAAGAAGGCTGCTGTCTGGTGGAGGAAAGATACACACAGTGCCCATATAGGCTTTTTTTCACGGCAGAGTTCATTCCGCTTCCCAGCATTGCACGCTAGTGGGTTAGCCACTAGCAGTTATGAGTTTCTCTTCACTTCGACCACTGACAAGCAAAGAAAACAGGCTACACCTTCCCAATGGCTGCATCTGATTGGACAAACGCTAAACGTGGGGCTGATTTCCCATAACATGGTATTTGACATGTTCATGACGGACATGGTAAAAGCCGAGAGACAAGGCTGCACAATTCAAAAACATGCCAAACATACAACAACAGTTTATCCGTCTACATGGTTGCATGGCAACTCACTGAGACGCCAAGAATTACGAGTTACTGCACCTGGCTGTTGTTTGCCAAGAAATAGTTCTAGACCATGAGTAAATGTAAAACCACAACCTCATGCAGACAAAAGACAAAATAGAGGCAACTCTGGTGTAAAAACAACATGTTGCCACTCTACAGCTTCTTTGGCATTAGTAGGCTAATGCCTACACTGTGCCCTCCAAACACCCCCCCCCCCCCCGCCCCCCCCTTTTCCTTCTCTCCAGCAAGTACTTTCTTTTTCTTAGTTTTCCTCTCTGCGTTTGCCATGATGCAGGTATGAATGAATATTTATTGAAGGCGTTTCACCGACTATTTATAGGCAACTATGAGCGTGGCATGAAGTCGACAAAGCTGCACTACATTTACAGTCGATTGTGATTTACAAAGGGTAACTGGCACATGATGTGTGAGCGCACTGTTTTATAAATCCAAATATTTCCGTGCGCAAGCACTTCCTGTGTTTCGTTCCTACGCCACCTTTAGATGGGAATCCTATGCACAGTTTTATAAATGAGGCCCTTGAGCTTTAACTTGACCTGCTGGACTAGACTTACTTGAAACTTGACCTGCCTGTAGACTTGACCTGAAAGCCACAACTTGATAAGTTCTGACCTGACAGCAGCAGACAGGTTCTCTTGCACTGCGTAACCTCTGGACCTTTAACCCAGTGACTGAATTTAAAAAATCATTGAACAGAAGGAGGAGCGTCATACATTTTCCCCTGTTAATCATGTTTTCAGCAATGTTCCATCAGTTATTGCATATCTACAGGCGCTTGACTCGTCGCAGCACACATTTAATATGCAACTTCCTGTTTTTAGTTACCGATAATCTACAGTATTTTTCATTTTTGCAAAACACTGATGCCTTCTATATTGTATTAGAAGACCCATATTACGTTGTAAATATATTACTCATGACACAATGCTTAGTCTAAGACAGTCCATATCAATGGCTAGGCAGCACTAGTCAAGCAGCTGTTTAATTATTATATCCTACCAGACGTAGCATCCGCAGCCTGCACACTATTCTGTGTCTAACCAATGTTGGCTGAGCTAACAGGTTTTCTTCTCTGGTCATGCCCCCCCTTATCTAACTATAAATCGAGGACCCTCTGTGTGTGTGTGTGTGTGTGTGTGTGTGTGTGTGTGTGTGTGTGTGTGTGTGTGTGTGTGTGTGTGTGTGTGTGTGTGTGTGTGTGTGTGTGTGTGTGTGTGTGTTTCAAACGATCCTGCATGGGCAGTGTTGCCAACTTAGCGATTATGCGACTTTTCTTTCCAAAAAGCAACTAGTGGTAAATCTAGCGACTCTTCTGTAGAAAAGAGACGGCAGTATGGACCTTCTTCACAGCAGACATTTTGACTTGTCATATTAGGAAAAGCACAGCTGAAATTGATAACCTTAACGATGGCTCAGTTCCATCAAGTGTCCAGTAAGCTATTTCAGTGAGTCAGCATGCCCAATACCAGGGCCTCTCCTAAGTGGAATGCAGCCATCATTAATGGTTTTGAATCCACCTGTGCTTTTCCTACTATGACATGTCAACATGTCTGCCGTGAAAAAGGTCTATTGTCCGGCAAACGTGAGGTCTTTCTCTCTCTCTCAGCTGTCAGTCACCTCTCTCTGTCATGTGACAGTCAGGAGCATCAGGGAACCAAGCAGGGAAGCAAGTGTGATGGCAAAATTATATTTTACCCAATTAACTATGTCTTTCTGTATGTGCTCTTGTTATGTCTCCCCCAAGGAGAAGTTAAATACATTTGTCTGTGAGAAAATAGCCAACCTAGGTTTACTGAGATACAACCGTAGTCACAAGGTCTCTACAAGTTATACGACACAACATCCCTGTGAACCAGACAGACCAGAAGGTCCCATCTTCATTTGTTATTAGATTGAATTGTGTGCTTAAAGCGATGTCACTCCCTCTCTCTTATCTGTGTATTTAAGCTGATGTTCTTGATGTGTGAACTTTGAAGACTCTTCCACATGTTGCTGCGTGCATCTTGTGAACGAGTTCTCCTATTCTGCGCAGAATATATGTACTTCAATAAATTACAAAAACCTACATTGGTTTCAGTCTACTATTTCTTGTTACTTGTTTCATCTTCAATTATTCTAAAACAGTTAATTAATCTACACCTGCTGCAATTTGGGTATTTTCCACCACACAAGCAATCGGCCCGTTCAACAGGCACACGTTCCAAACGGGCACTGCACTAGTAGCTATAAAATCAGTATTCTACAAAAAGTATTGATGAGATTGTCTTCGATGCACACCTTTGATTGCTGTCATGTTAGCTTAAGTGTCTTACTTCTATAACGTATACTGTCTGTACCTCTGTGCACCAGATAAAGCGGTTTTCTCTTTGTCAGAGAATGAGAAAGGGAAATCAATCTTGAGTTTGACAGGATGGGTTTCATGCTTGATTAAATTGTGGGAACTAAAAAAAAACAGCTTGTGAGTACTGAAACATAATACCATATGCACCCTCTCAACTGTAGCACCCAGTAACTTTGCACCACCATGTGTGTTGGGTAAGCAGAAGACATGGGACTTTCTACTGTCAAATTAGATCAACAGCTGTCGACTTGCAGTGTCAATACAGGTACAGGCACACTGCAATGCACAGAGTGACTTTATGGAGCATAGTTGAGCCGAGACTCTTGTGAGTCGAGCAGATCCAGGGTTCAGCCAGTCAGAAACTGAGCGATTGACTGTCACTACAGACCACCTGCTGCCTCTTTGAGCTGACCTGACGTCTGCCACCGACAGATGACGAGGAAGTGGGTGGGTGGCTGGAGGGCTCTCAGAAAGCACCAAAAAGATCCAGAAGAAAGAAGAGACTGTCTGAGGCTGCTGGTCTTGACAGGGCTTTCATTCAACAGCATCTGCTTCATCACTGCTGTCTGTGTCGAGCCACACTCAATAGGCTGATAGATTCAAGAGACACTCACAGGAAAACAAGTCTTTTCTTTGTTTTAGTCAATTAACTCTTAAAACAGGAACAACTATATGTGAGTACATTCCCTTGATAGAGTATGAAATGATTACAAGATCGTGCTTTGGAATAAATGGTGTATACTCGGAAGATGAGAAGTTATTAAAGAGCAGGCTTGGGATGAAAAAGTAATCTGTTGGAATCCCTGAAATGGGTGAAAAATATGGGTGTACATACAGTACAACTGCTCCTGAGCAAGACACCTCACTCCCAAAAGAGTGTACTTCAGTTTGCAGTAATGGCTGTAGTATGCTTCCAACAAAGTGCTTGCCACAGAGTCTAACAGAGTTTGAAACATTGTAACCCCTTTCCAATGGCGGCAGTGTGATGCAGTCAGGAGGAGGCTATGACAGTAGACTTTTCGCCCCACCTTAAAGTGCGGCCACGACGAACAGGTTTAAACTAGGGCTATCAAAATTAATGCAATAATGAGCCTATGCAAATTCCTTTTAACCACACTGATTTTATTGAAGGTTGATTAACACATTCTGTGATTTGGGCCTCGGGCCTCTCCGTAGTTTGGTGAAAGTAGGAAGCGATTCAGCCTTAATGTTGTGGATGGCTAGCAGAAACAAAACTCCTTCAGCAGAAATGGATAAAGAAAGGGTCTTTTGAATGGAAGCCCTTCCAGATGGTTCTCTCAACAAAGACAAAAGTTATTTGCATGTACTGTCGATGTGAACTGAGTTGCGACCATAGTACATCGAGTCTCAAATATCGGTGCAGTCAACATGTTTGTTGTCCTCTCCTACAGGTATGCAGTTTCCAAAGGGGAAATATAAAACACCTAAAATAGTGTGTACTACTTACTTTGTAAAAACTAAAGATATTTTATATTATTGTGCACATACAGAATCCACTTGCAGAAGCTGATGTGCAGACGGAGAACTCTGCTTACCTAACGACATTTCTCTTTCAAGAGCTACTGTATATTATTGCTGAAGCTGTTATAACCCATTGTACAGCGTCTAGGGCAATTGCTTTCTTTGCTTCCATATGTGTCAGATGTAATAGGGCAATGAACTTTGAGCAGGAGAAATAATGTACTAACAAGTAGGTAAGAATCCCTGCACATTGACTATTTTCAAGCACAGACCTTTTATTGCAGGAGCAGCGAGAAACTGCCTGGCCTCAGTCCCTAGAAATCAAAAAGTGTGGGACTACACACCCCTCTGACCACCCTCCAAGTACCCCCTTCCTCTTACTGTTCACCACCCCCCCCCCACCTCCTGGCAGTTATAGACCCATATCTTCACACAAACATCAACCCACCATCAGGTTATTACTTTTTATTCTCAAAATAAATAGACAAATCAGGTATTGCGGCGATTAGCGCAGGGTTGTGTGGCGGTGTATCGCCATTGTGTTCCCCATGGTGCTAGCATTTAGCCATTCTGCTAGTATGCTGAGTTTTTAACTGGTGCACAAAGCCAAATTACATGACTACATGTGAAACACAACGTCACAATAATGTTACATTGTGTTTTATCTGATTGGCGGTTATGTGATTGGCAATTTCGGCTTGCAATTTTTTTGATTCTGTTTTGGCATTCCCTGCAGTCCCACAGCCTAAATGCACTACCCACATTTAAATGAAGGGGAGGACGGGTTTTTGCTGCAACATCTAATTTGATGTGAATGCAGCCAGTCTCAAAACTGTTGATTGCTAGGACAACATGGGCTTTGTTTCATTAGTGTTTCAACCTCCTTCACTTCCCCTCAGCCCCTGGTAGGACAGGACAGCATACGTCACATGAAGGCCACTTGGAGAGCAGAGGGAAAGTGGGCTGGGCAGGAACTTGAAATTAAACGCACCTGCCCTCGTTCACTTACAGCACAACTTATATGGGTCAAAGGCCAGTTGTAGGTTTAGCACTACTGCTTTAAGTTTGTTTTATTTTCGATCTTATTTTCTATAAATTATCGCATTCTATCCCCAGTTTTATGTAGAAAGTTTGTGATCTGTATCATGATTAATCATATTAATGCTTAGGCTATATCACGCAAAAAGTATTTCTTCCCTAAATTTACAGATAATGTTGAAAATAAAGGAATCACACATTATCCCGTAAATAATATGTATAAAGTAAATATTAATTGACATTATTACATGTTTCAGTAAACTATCAAGCTAACAATGAGGAAACTAAAAAGTCTTAATGTATTTATTCACCTTCTTCTTTGATGGCCAGCAACAGGTGTTTTAGCGGTTGTACATTACTGCCACTTAACCATGGATGTATTTTCTTGCACCAAATGCATAACTGCAATGCATTGTGGGTGATACCCACCTCTGGAGTGAACATCGTTGTTCACTCCCTCCCTCAGCGCTCCGAGGGTCGATCTTACCAAGTTTACTTCAGTTAAGACAATTGGAACGACACTTAAGACGGCGGCGGGGATTCCCCCGAGGGCAAGTGCTTAGGGGAAATGAACGAGGGCATGTTGAACCACTATTGAAGCGCAACCAGAATAAAATGTACAAAAGATTTAACCTCCTAAACACTCAGCACTGAAATAAATTGATATTGTGCATAAGTAATTGTAACCAGGTTCATGAGTAGAACAACAACCTCCACCTTTGCTATTCCCACCTCCATCCCTGAGTCTCCTTTTGTCCTCTATCACTCCCCCTCTTTCTCCCCTCTTCTTCCATTCCAGGCTATATTCTGATGCGTGACCATGGGGAAGGTGACTACGCTCAAGGACTTTGCGTAGGAGGACTGTTCACATCAGTAAATGTGGATAAAAAGAAGTTTCTACATAAATATAGGCACAGTAAAAGCCACGCATAGTGGACACAATGAACCCTCTTGAAATAAAAATAAAGAGTATCAAGTATATTTTAAGATCAGACTTCAAAGCAAAAGAGGTGCAGTGCATGCTTTTCTGAGCAGAGAAGAACACTTTTTATGGTTACGTTTTTTTGGCATGCTGGACTCTGATCATGGCTGCCCTTTTAAATCAGAAAAGAGTGGGTCCTTCGTCACTGTGACCTCCAGAAAGCTACAGTATTGAGCGGTATGAGTGCATACAGAGAGATGGACTGAAACGGAGATAGAGAGAGGAAGAGAACAGGGACTAAAAGCCAATGAGCTCTGTGGTATGCCAGCCTGAGATCTTCTTATTGAATTTGATGTCAAGCCCTTTAAGAGTAGAGATCCTGGAAGACAAACAGAGGATTAGATTGGAAACATGGCCTCAAGTCATTTGTCTGTCTTACCTCTCCCCCTCCCATTGCTACCCGTTTTCTCTTGATTTCCTCTCAGTTTTTCTATCCATGAATGTGTGTGTGTGTATGTGTGTGTGTGTGTGTGTGTGTGTGTGTGTGTGTGTGTGTGTGTGTGTGTGTGTGTGCCTGGTCCATGTATCCAGAGGCTATAAAGAAAAAGGAAATAGTTGGTGCAATGAAACAAAGATTCTGACTACATGCTCCCATTCGGCTGCCTGGGGAGGATAAAATTGACAAAGCAGACAAATGGGAAGAGAGATGAAAAGAGAAATCAAAGGAAGATAGGAGCAGTCATATATGTCCCTATCATGTTTGTGGAGCCAGAATAAAGTCCCCAAAGGCTGTTTAGTGGCTGGGGCACAGAGACAGTGGTTGATGATTAGCTGGATATGGATTGGTTGGACATTTCTTTACTGTATTCAATAGAAGATTAATGAGAAAATCCACTAATGCTGGCATTCGTCAAGCCTAGAAAAGCAACTTAGTGACAAAATTGTAATTCAACACCCTACATTGTAAATTCAGAGCTAATGTTATTTGAGCACATTTCTGAAATTTCAACAAAATTAAATGTGAATCAGAATGTTAATGTATATGAAATGATGTTCAAGGTACAATATTACATAACTAAATGGAGGTCAGGTACTTCTCATACATTGAGAATTTCATTACTACTTCTCACTTAAGATGGCGGTACAACAAGGGTCCTCTATGTCTATCCTCCTATGTGTATAAAGTACTAGAGACCCAGACTTGAGTAAAAGTACTCTTAAGTGCTAAGTCTAAGTGCTCTATCAAAAAAGTGACTTGAGTAGAAGTTGAAGTGCTCTTTAAGCACCACACTTAAGTGGAAGTACTAAAGTATTCAACATTGTTTGTACTTAAGTATTGCAAGTAGTTTATTTTAAAATGTACTACTCAAGTACTGAAAGTAAGTACAAGTATTGTGTTATGTAGTTATTAAAGAAAGCAGTCAAAAGTTTGAATGTCATATTGTTTATATTATTTCAAATGTTTAGCCTAAAGGACACTCACAATTCCTTTGGCTGTAGCAGCAGTACAGGCACGCTAAAGTTAGCCATGGCGTTCCACAAGGCTCAGTGCTTGGACCAATTTTATTCACCTTATATAGGCTTCCTCTTAGCAACATTATTAGGAAACACTCAATTAACTTTCATTGTTACGCGGATGACACACAATTATACCTATCAATTAAGCCAGATGAAACCAAACTTAGCCAAACTTCAAGCATGCAGCAAAGATATAAAAGCATGGATGACCTACAGTTTTCTGATGTTAAACTGAAGTTATTGTGCTGGGCCATAAACACCTCCAAACCTCATTATCCAAAGATATAGTTACTCTGGATGGTATTTCCCTGGCCTCCAGCACTAGGAGAAAAAATCTAGAAAAATAACTCCTAGAAATCTAGGAGCTATTTTGATCAGGATATATCCTTTAACGCCCACTTAAAACAAACCTCAAGAACAGCCTTTTTCACCTTCGTAACATTGCCAAAATTAGGAACATCCTGTCTCAGAATGATGCTGAAAAACTAGTCCATGCATTTGTTACTTCCATGCTGGACTATTGTAATTCCTTATTATCAGGATGCTCAAATAAAACCCTCAAGACCCTCCAGCTGATCCAGAATGCTGAAGCGCGTGTTCTGACAAGAACTAAAAAAAGAGATCGTATTTCTCCTGTATTAGCTTCTCTGCATTGGCTCCCTGTAAAATCTAGGATTGAATGTAAAATCCTTCTTCTGACCTACAAAGCTCTAAACGGTCAAGCACCATCATATCTTGAAGAGCTCATAGTACCTTTTTGTCCCACTAGAGTACCTGTCTCTCTTAGTTATGCTGTTATAGTTTTAGACTGCTGGGGGACTTCCTTTGACACACTGAACTTCTCTCTCCTCTCTGTTTCCATTTGTGTGCATCCTTGTCCCAGAAATGCTTGTTACTAACCTAGCTCTGGGGATCTTATTCCCTGGAGTCCTTATGTTTTTTTTTTTTTCGCCCAGCATGTTTCCTTGGATTAGGGTTGCACCAAAATCATGGTTGCAGCTATCGCCGTGGTCCTGCTGCACGCCCTGCTATGCCCTGCTACACCCTGCTACGCTCTGCGATGCCCTGCAGTGTCCTGCTACGTATGCCCTGCTGTGCTCTGCTGTGCCCTGCTGCTCCTAAAAGGGAGTTTTTCCTCACCACTGTCGCATTAAATGCTTGCTCTTGGGGGAATTACTAGAATTGTTGGCTCTCTGTATATTATAGAGTGTGGTCTAGACCTACTCTATCTGTAAAGTGTCCTGAGATAACTCTTGTTATGATTTGATACTTTAAATAAAATTGAATTGAATTGAATGTCATGAACCGCGGGTAGCTAGTTAGCTAGCACTTACTGATAGCTCAAGCTGATGTGCCATTTGTGTATAATATTTGTAACTTACCTTGATGTTTCTTTAAATTTGACGGTGAATTTTTGAAGGCCATTATTTTGCAATCTTTCAGGAGGCAGAGTAGGCACTTCATTCTACATGAATTGTCTTTCACTCCGACAAATGAAAACATGGACTCTAAGTAGGGCCAGGGGTGGTCTCCTTCCTCGCCCTCACCGCCACGATCACTCCAAGTTGAAGGTGTTGAAGGTGGTGTTTCTGGTTCTTCCATCTCAAAACAAGCTAACAAAGCTCAAGTGTTCTCGGTGCAGGCAGGCAGCAGAGCGAAAGGCAGAACGGGAGCACATGCGGTCTTCTTATAGGACAGCTTGATCGCTTGATTGGCTCAATGATGAGCCAGCTTCATCAAACCTGGTGACAGAGCCATCTACCGCTCTGGCAGTGATAATGTTGGTTTGGAATGATTCTGAACATTTTTATAATTGTAACAAGTAACGATGCAGCACATAAAAATTGTATCGGAGTAAAAGTATTAAACTCGTTGAAAATATGTACTGAAGTAAAAGTGGAAGTAAGAGAAAAATATTATACTCCAGTAGAGTACAGATACAGCATTTCAGTACTTACTGTAAGTACAGTAGTGAAGTAGTTTTACTTCATTACTATACATCTCTGCTAACAGGGGACATTGTGGTTAAATACACCCCAAGCTTTTTTATTCGTTATTCCATAGGCGTGTTCACATAACAGCTGCAAAACAAAGGCCATTCTGAGTTAATCAATGTATTTACCACTGCGGAACTCATGGTGGCATGGTGCTAAAGAGCACCTTAGCTACAATGCTAATGTTGCTAGCAGTACATCGCTAAGTTTCAGTGACTTGAACAGTGTTTTTGTAACAAGCCTGTGTGAAAGTTCCTGCTTGACCTCAGCTGAGGACGACCGCTGTTGAAAGCTCTAAGAGATGTGGTTGAAAGCGAGTTTTAATTTATTGTCAAACCAAAGAAATTCCATAAGCCTTTATTTGATTTCTTTTTCATATACTCTTCTACGTTAGCCAAGTTTGGTTTTAAAATATTTTTTGATTTTTTTAAGGATGGAAACAAACCTAGTTACCATAGTAATGAATTATGGGCAGTGATTCCAAACCAGGAAAGTACCCCTTTCCAGGGGGTACATGGAGGGATTGTTCAGCTAATAAAAAAAAAAAACACAAACAGGATTACAAATTGGTGCATTGTACATTAATACAAATTGTATTTCTTCTAATTCCATTTAGTCTCAGCTAATACAAAAGTAGTATGTGTTTGCAATGTTTTCAGTTAAAACCTTCTGAGTAAAACTATATTTTTCAGTTGCATATAAACATATTGATTTTGCTCAGCTTTTCCAGTTCCTTTAGTTTTCTAATCACTTACACTTGGTATAAATATAAATAATAGACAAAGATTGAGAAAAAACATTTTGACCTATAATCAGAAAATGATTGGATTGAAAATGAGCATGCATGTGGTGACATTAATTGATTAGCATCTATTGCACTCTCTTGTTAATTAAAATAAGTCTATGCCATTGCTACTGTGGCTGACTGACACCCTGTAATGCTACTGGTATTGATTGTATATGGCACAGAATAAAATCTCCCATGTTATCCTTATGCTCCTTGATAACGCTGTTATCTGATAGGGACCAGACACTGCTCTCCGTTAGCATCAGGAAAAAGGTGACAGCATCCAGACTGACTGACAACAAATACTAAAGTGGTAATTTTTCGGTGACTATTAGAGTCAAGTGTTGATTGGAAGGTTGGTTGTTGAAACAAACCTAGCCTCACATTGCCAGCTCTATCTCCACAGCGCTGTGGAGTAAGGTCTGGCTACACCACAGGTACATTCTGGGATAGGAGGGGGAAAAAAACCTCTGGGTTGTTTGCTTTTCTTTTAACCAATCGCAAACATCTTGGGCGGGTGAGGGGCAAATCCTGACATACGATTAGGCTTTATCCTGTAAATGTACTTTCGTTGATCCAGACTAACACAAATCAGATATGGCTCTGAACCTGCTGTTCAGACCTTAAAATGGATGTTTTTAAAGAACTCTGATGTATTAATCTAATCTACAACAGTTTTGTACAGTTAAATTAATGCTAACAATTTGTTGCATGGAAATACAAGCAGCCTCCTGCTATGTGAAACAGCATGTGCATTGAGACATTGTAGCAATTACTCACTTTCCATTTTCATGTTAAGCAAAATCCAGGCATTCCACTGAGAAACATTGTACTGTGCCCAGTGTTGGTCAAGTTACTTGGAAATAGTAATTCGTTATTGATTACTGATTTACCTGCTTACGGGGAAGTAACAGTAATCTAATTACTGTTTTTGCAATTGTAATCCCTTACTTTACTCGTTACTTGAAAAAGTAATCGGATTTCAGTAACGCGTTACTTCTAACGCGTTACTGCCCATCAGTGACTGTGCCACAATATTCCAGGATTAGTGCATCGTCCCTTTTGTCCTTGTACCTGAAGTGGATAGAAGAGCAACAGTCTCCAGGCAACTCAGAGGGACGAAGGCTGTGACAAAAGCCTCCAGTCACAAGATACAGAGCTGATAAATGGCTGATCAGTCACAGAGACAGGGGCATAGTCTCTGGGTCAACAGTGGCTGAGTGGAATGCAAAGAGCAGCTGTCCACAACCAGTTTATTCTGCAGACATTCTGGCACTACACTACATTATGCTTGACTATACCATATTGTATTATATTATGCATATTATGTACAGTATACTATGCAAAACACTTTATTTGAAGGGGTGTTCATAAGACTGACAAGACACAAGACGTCATTATTATGACATGACATCTGACATGAACATGAAGGAGTCATTGTGAGTGTTCGACTGTTGTCATTAAGTGCCATTCGGTAAATAATGCAAAGTTAGCATACGGTAGTCCAAGATGTCTTTGTCATGACAACTTGACTTTAGTGAAGACAACAATCTCTGTGTTATGACAACTTGGCATTAAGCTAGACAATACAACCTGTCATTGTCTTTGTAATGACAACTTGACATTAACCTAGACCAGAGGTGGCTAGTAACGAGTTACATTTATTCCGTTACATTTACTTGAGTAAGTTTTTGAAAAAATTATACTTCTAGGAGTAGTTTTAAATCACTATACTTTTTACTTTTACTTGAGTAGATTTGTGAAGAAGAAACTGTACTCTTACTCTGCTACATTAGGCTACAATGAGCTAGTTACTTTTATTTTTACCTCTTTGGTATTCTACGCGTCATTGTTTTTATCCCCCCCCCGGAATACGCCTCATTTAATGTTTTATTTTGACAGAGAGAGAGGCTTCCACTAAAGGCTCTACCACACGACTGTGTTTCACCAATGACACGTAGTTGCGCAGTCTCATCACATGACCATACTCAATCTCAGCGGCGGGATGGTTAGCTTTACAGTCGTAGCAAAACAAAAATGTCAGAATCAACCGTCGGCAATGCAGACACAGACGAGGAGGAACCCCCCTGGCCTCATATTGAAAGCATGTTGACCTTAGTAAAAGTGTCAAACAGCAGCTACATTATGCGGTGTCTTCTGTGTCTACCAAAACAAACGGACATTTCAGCATTCAAAAACTCAACATCTAACTTGAGGAATCATGTAGTGGTAAGTTTCCTAAAATCGTTTTTTGTTTGTTTGTTTGTTTTG
The DNA here is from genome assembly GCA_023631565.1 of Gymnocephalus cernua. Classification (NCBI taxonomy): domain Eukaryota; kingdom Metazoa; phylum Chordata; class Actinopteri; order Perciformes; family Percidae; genus Gymnocephalus; species Gymnocephalus cernua. Next base: position 27,908,264 of record CM042438.1, on the reverse strand, counting down.
CTGTGGATAGGTGAATGTTTGTCTTTTAGGTTACATATGTTTTAAACATTATATATATCCATTTACATTTGATGTGATAAGTCTCAACATTTACTCAGTACTTGAGTAGTTTTTTCACCAAGCACTTTTTTACTCTTACTCAAGTAATTATTTGGATGACTACTTTTTACTTTTACTTGAGTCATATTATTCTGAAGTAACAGTACTTTTACTTGAGTACAATTTTTGGCTACTCTACCCACCTCTGACCTAGACAACATAACCATAAATATGTCATGACAGGCCCAATTATCAAACTTTAATAAACTATTTAGCTTTGTATGTACATTAAGAGGTTGATTTTTACATTGGCTGTCATGAGAGCATTATAATTATGTCATGAATATTTTTCCTTGACCTCAAATAAAGTGAAACAATTTGGACCTGTCATGAAGTTTGATTTAATCATCAAATGCTTATATGACGGTGTTGTTAATAATATCCATAACATCAAGTAAAGTGAAACAATTTGGACTTGTCATTAAGATGTCTTAAAAGTTATAAGACCAGTGACAACAGTGAATGCAGTATAGAGGTGATTTAGCTAATGAATTTTGAACAGATAAAGTTAGCTTTAGGCTAACATTTCTTGTTGCTAAAACTAGATTACAGCGTCTTACTTAAGTAAGGCCGTTAGCTAGTGAATTCAGTTAGCTATACAGCTGTTAAATTAGCTGACTCAGCACAGGACTGCTAAGAGCCAAACCCGGAAAGAAAACCCTCTCAGTTGTGTATTCTCAGTCGAAAAACTGGTCTCCACTGTGTTTGGTCCTATCCATCTAGCCGTGGTCACCGACACCAAAAGGTCTGTTAACGGCTAATGCCGAGCAAATTTGATGGTGAAGACATGTCCCGCCCTACTCTGCCTCTGATTGGCCAACCCTAGTATTCTTTCCCTAAACTTAATCAATCGGATTCAATTAATTCCGCCATGCTAGCGCTTTAGCTAGCTGAGTCGATGTTGCCTCAAACATCCTCAGAGACTTACTAAGAAGGCCATTTTACTACAGGGAATGCACTAACGTTACTGAGATGGTTTTCTTTCAGGTTTAGCTCTTTGCAGTCCAGGGCTGAGTCCGGTTGCTAGCTAGCTAATTGGACAGGTGTAACATTAGAGCTAACTGAGCTAACGGCAGCTAACTATAGTTAGCAACAAGTCCAAAACTCAATAAATCACCTCTGTACTGCATTCACTGTTGTCACTGGTCTTGTGAAGCTTAGTGTAAATTCTTTCAGGAAGACTTCCTAATTCATTCCTTGTCTCTTCTTAAACTAAACAGCTGGAGAGGTGCGCACTTTCTTTTAACCAATCAGAAGTGGCCACAAATTTTACGAGCCAATCACAGCATGTCTTTCCCGTTTTAAACCTGTCCTCTCTCTCTCTCTCTCTCTCTCTCTCTCTCTCTCTCTCTCTCTGTGTCATTTCAGGCAAGAGAGAGCACAACGTATACGTGCGTATTGTCGTCGGACGGTTACATGGCTCTAGTTTCATTTCTGTTCGGCTTGTTTCTTGTCTTTCCTTCCATGTCGGAAACTGAGTTTGATCCGGCGGAGCTGGAACCAGCAAACACGGCAAGGGAGCCGACTGCAGCTTCCCCAGATGATCTGCGAAGAAGCTCTCGCTTGGCTACGCAGTTTGGGCCTCACTCTGATGAGACGGAGTCGGCCCTTCTTCAGCTTCAGGATCACGGCATCGTACCAGCTCCATGCCTTTCTTCTCCAGAGCTCCGCGAACTGGCTGCCATGGCAGGACGTACTTTGCCGGTGGATTCACCATTCATCGCCGCACCCGTACATGGGCGCAAGCGGACCAGGAAGACTGATCCTTCTCCTGCCCCCCCGCAGAAGAGAAGAGGCGGCAGCTCGGCCGCTCCAGGACCTTCTTCAGATTCAGCTAGCTCCATGAGGTTCTTGGATTCGAGATTGCAAGCTGTGGAAGTAAATTTGGCGTCCACTTCTTCGGCGACAGTCAGCAATTTGCTGGCGTTCACGTCCCAGCCCGTCTGCTTTCGGCGGCGCCGAAAATTCTCTGGCCACCGCGTTCCCGGCTCCATCCTAATTCTGTTTTTGTGGATCACCTTCTCACTGGTCTTTCTCAGGGTTTTTGCGTGGGAGTGCTCTCCAATCCGGGCGTTGCGTTTATAGCAAAAACTCTTCTATCCGCCTGTGTCCCTGCTGTTGCCGTCCGAGATCGAGAAAGGGTATTTGCTCGGGCCTTTCGATTCTCCCCCTCTTTCTACTTTTTGTACTAGCCCGATAGACATTGCCACTAGGAAATATTCCGGGAAGAAGCGCTTGATTTTCGATCTGTCCGCGCCGCGTTTCGGGCCCGTTCCCAGCATCAATAGTCTCATTCCAGCTATACTTTTTTCCCTGCATTATGCCACTGTTGATAACGCAATTGATTAAACTGACAGGGCCTGGCGCTTGGTTGTCAAAAGCGGACATCACTGACGCTTTCAAAATCGTTCCCATCCATCCTTCACAGTGGCCCCTTTTTGGCATCAAATGGGATTCAAAAACTCCATCAGGGGGATATCTTCGGCTTCCTACCCCCTTTTAATTAATCAATATTTTATAACGATGGAGTCTAATCTCCAAATAACTGTCAATGTCACATTGCATATGTACAATCAATTTTGCATTTCTGCAACAAAGTCTCCCCTGATTGAAATCATGTTGAAGACATTTTAATGACCACATTGTTCTTATTTTACTTGAGGTCAAGGATATTATTCATAACACCGTCATATAAGCATTTGATGATGAAATCAAACTTCATGACAGGTCCAAATTGTTTCACTTTAAAATATTCATGACACAATTATAATGCTCTCACGACAGCCAATGTAAAAACCAACCTCTTAATGTAATGTTAACACATAAAGCTAAATAGTTTATTAAAGTTTGATAATTGGGCCTGTCATGACACATGTATGACAGGTTATGTTGTCTAGTTTAATGTCAAGTGGTCATGACAAAGACATCTCAGACAATGCTAACTTTGCATTAAAAGTGTCATCATTTACCGAATGACACTTAATGACAGCAGTCATGAACACTCAGAATGACTCCTTCATGTTAATGACAGATGTCATGTCATAATTATGACAGTGTCATGTCAGTCTTTTGCACACCCCTTCAAATAAAGTGTTACCCTAAACTATACTCTAGATCTTGTAATATACTATACAATATGCTCTGCTGTATATAAACTAGACTAAACTACACTCCTTTATTTTATAATATAGTGTGTTACGCATTATATCTTATAGAATGCTACAAAAGGGTATACTTTGGTTTACGTGAGTATGCTAAATTAGGATATGCTACGTTATACTACATCATGCTACTTTTAAGGCAGGGTTGATAATGTTGAAAAGCTAGCAAGATTTGAAAGTAGCATCTCCTTGGGGCTCCGCCCCACACACAGACGTGCACAACCACCGCTGCATCGCTAAACTCTGTACTGTACCAACACTGTACTAGCCTACACAAATTATATTGCAGTAAAACATATCCATTTTACGATAACTATATTCTACCACATTATACAAGACTTTAGTATAGTCTCCCTCTCCCATACTGCACCATGTAATGTAACGAGCTGTACTATTTAATGCACTTTATAGATAGATATGATATAGAGATAATATATCAATTGAATTGCTGTACTTTTACTCTCCCGGGGCGAAAGTGGTTTATTTGCTGTAAATGTGAGAAATGCACAAACCCAGAAGATTTCTGGTGAAGAGATTAGTATATGTGCTCTATAATCTGACAAATAAATGACACATACATGTCTTTCATATACTCTAAGGAAGCATATGCTACTTCTATGGTTCTATGGTCTATGGTAAGTTTTCCTTCCTCTACCCTTAAAATATAACATACTATATGGGAATAATGTTTGGTTCAGATGTCATCGGTCATACTATGAATGTTTGTTATTAAAATATTACCTCTGAATGTTCCTTGAGCTGAACTTTTATTACTCAGAACGACTCTTATGGAAGCAAGAGGCTGTTTGGCAGGCCATTTTAAAGCCTATTCTACCAATGCAGACTTTCAAAAACATGATTGCATTTTCAATTTCTGTCAGTTGACTTACAAATATATATTCAGAATGCACAGACACACATACACACAAATAATATGAGCACAGTGGCAGGGCGCCACTCAGCCTTGCATCCCGTTGTGTCACTGCACGCCTCTGAATTATTCAGTGTCACTCAAATATTGATATGGAAATCACAGCTGACTGAACTGACAGAGACCAGAGAGAAAGGCAGCAAAGATCCGCTGTCCTTTTCTTTTAGCCTCCCTGCTCCATCTGACTGACACCTTTTGATGCCAGCAGCTGCTCATTCTTATTGTATGTCCATTTCACACAGGATACAGTGAACGTTAAAAATGATTGCAGGGCATTGAAGTCATTTTCCCAGAAGAATAAAAGCATCTCCTGGGATTTGAGCATTTGATCATGAAGTGTGGCTCTGGTAAGTGGCCTTAGAGCCTTACAGAAGAGCCATATCCTGCTACAACATGTGTCTCAAACCATATTGATCCATCTCTGTGTGACTCTGATTACAGAATGAGCTCTTCCTTTTTTGCACCTCATGACTAAATGAATACGGATACACTGCAATCATCCACCTATTCTCTCGAAGAAACACCAGCAGAATCAATACTACAATGTGTAGGATCAGCCGGTTTTACATTGCCAATGGCAACTAGAGGGGTTGGAGTGCATTCTCATGTCTGCCAGTGCACAGCACGCTTGGCTGATTAGGAGTACAAAGGTTAGAACCAGAGAGTGATCCTTTTGTAAGGGCTGGTTAAAAAGAAAAAACTCACTTCCTAGAACCCTACACATCTGCTACAAATATTATCCCATTCCTACCACAGGAACATGTCCTGGAACCTGGGAACATTTCTAAGAACTCAGGAGTAGTACTAGTTTGTTTTTAGCCCTATTTGCACAGGACTGGGGAAATCTAGTAATTTGTAATAATTGCAGAGGCCAACTGTGATCTTAATCCTGTGCGAATCTGCCATTTCTGTAATTTGTCAAGTAAAAATCCCACCACAAACTACCTACCATATTTTGCCAAACACAGAGGTTGTGTAATAATGTTAGTCCTGTGCGAATCTGCATCTCTGTGATTCAGAGCTGTATTGGCTGCGCTGGCAATTTATAAATGAAGGTTTTGACAGAGCCTTCACATCATACAGGGTTTCAGAAAAACTACTGGCCGAATTTCATCAATCCTGGAGGAAGAGTGTAGCATGGGCCAAGGAAGAACCCATTAAATTTTGTAGCAGATCGAAATCACAGCCGCAGTTACAAATTATTTTTCACTTTGCTTTAATTGCAGGATAGCATTTATGCTGTATTCATGTGCATTACATTAACATTGCAAAATTGGCCATGCCTTGGCAGTTATTTTTTTTTTTGCTCTAAAATCTACATGAGGCATGCATTTCCCATAAACAGATTTGAAATAAAATGTGCAACAATTTGTGCGCATGTATTATTCCTGCCACATGACATTGGCAGAGGAGACGCACAGCCAGGACACTGTCATTAATGGGTTTTTGCCATGGAAATAGGAGACCCAGACAAATGTGCTCAGCAAGACGATTAAAGTATTCCAAAAGTAATCCAGGGCATTTAGAATATGTTACATAGTTTGAGTCTTATCTAATGGAATATGTTACAAATTATTTTGGGGAATGTATTCAGTAATCTGTAGTGGGATAGGTTTTGCTGAACCTCTTTCATTGGTCAAACACAGGCCGTGTTGCTGCTGCAACTTGTGTACTGCTTTATTCACACAGTAATCAAGCACTGATGCTGACTGTTTCAACGCAGCCATTTGCTACAGCAACAACTAATAACCTTAACACACCTCTGCATGTTTCCTTTACACTCATTAATTTCAATATGTGTTGTGCAACAGTAAAGACAATAGAACAACGCATCCAACTGGGTGTGAAAATTGACACCGTTGAACAAATTGGCAGAATTGGCAGTTATTTAGATGCACACAGAAACAGGGATGTGCACAAGAAAAAAGTTGATTTAAATATAAATGTTAAATTACATTCCTTCATGTTTTTCATACACATGTTAAAATATCTAGACTTGGTTGTTATATTCTGCCTAATGCTTAAAGACCTGTGGTAGTTACGACAATACAAATACATAAATAAAAAGTAGCAACAGCCTACAGTTTAGCCAGCCGTGCTGTGTTGCCATTGATCTCTCCTTATTTGATGCGTTATCACCAAGTGCTGGACTGGACCAGTGGAGCTGGCAAACGCTATTTTGGTCATAGCTATTTTGAGTCATACGAGGTTACCGTACCATAGCTACGTAATGCTAATGTAATGTAAACAGGAACAACAAATATTAGAACTAGTACAAATACTTTATTTCTTTAAAGAGTGAAATAGAGTGGCTCAAAGTCTCAAGGCTCAGCAAGTATAGCGTAAGAAACAAACTCCCCTGAGGTCTTGATTGGCAACTCAGCCAATCACTCATGGATCTCATGGATTGTTTTAGGTGCTCTAAGCAGAGATGGGAAGTAACGAAGTACAAATACTTCGTTACTGTACTTAAGTAGATTTTTCAGGTATTTTTACTTTACTTTACTATTTATTTTTGTGCCGACTTTTTACTTTTACTCCTTACATTTTTAACACAAATACCGGTACTTTCTACTCCTTACGTTTTACAAAAGTGGCTCGTTACTTACCCACTTACAAAAGCGCGATGATACGTAACAACATTATTTTGTGACAGAACGTTCTCATTTTCATTCATAAATTCACCCCGTCTGTGTTGGGAAGCTCTGACATTTGGACCTCCGGGGTTTCCGTGGCGCTGGATCTGACGTGAGGTCACTTAACGTTACTAAGCAACAACAAATTGCATTCTTTGCGCGGTCTTTCCTTTCTTGCAACTAGTTAGTTACCTAGAGTTTGAACAAAGTTTTATAAGTAACGTGATGAAACGTTACTAAACAGACCTAAATAACACTACTTCAGTGTTTTCTGAAGTCTGTCCCTGAAGCTGCTGCCACGTCGGGTGATACTGCAGCTGCCACCAACGTTAGCCGGCTAGTACTGTTACCTGGTAAGTGAGAGTAGCCTAGCTTATATGATACCGCGTGCGTGCGTGTACGCGCGCGCGCGTGTGTGTACGTGCGTGTGTGTGCGTGCCTGTGTGTGTGTGTGCGCGCCTGTGTGTGTGCTGTGTGTCTATGTGTGTGTGTGTGTGTGTGTGTGTGTGTAGTGTGTACAGCAGTAAACAGAATACAAAGTTTATATTTCCTCATTTCAGATGATGAGAGAGACGGTGAGAACTCCTGGCCTTCATTAGGTCAATGACTATGCAATATTAGAGTAAATTCTTAAATCTTAAATATGCATTGCTTTACACAATTAAATGACTATATGGTAATGTTAGTTAGCAATGGTCAGATAATTACCTAAAATATAAGAGTGGAGCTTTTTTCTCCTTTCGTCTGCTTTTTATGCATTTGTTAGCCATGGTGCTGAAGATTGTAAACAGTTTATTAAATACTTTTGAGTAAATGTAGGCCCTTATCAGCAGATTTTACTGCTAATCGATACAAAAGTTGTAAGATGATGCTAATTATTAGTCATGGTTTTGTGTGGCAGTGGGGGGGTGTCGGTTAAACGGCTTATTTATGTGGTGTGATGTCCTGTTGCGTTCAGGTTCGGTTGCGTTTCTCAAAAAGTTAAATCTGTCTTATCTTTTCTCAACTCTAAGTGTTGTTTTTCCGGGACTTTAAATAAACGCCATCAATACTTAAACGTCTGTTGCCCGTGTACAGTTCGTATTCAGAAACATCACAGTACCGACTGTCTGGGGTGTCGCTCTGGGACAGGCGAGTATGAGGCTGGGAGGGGAAAATCACAGTATACTCACTACAAAAATATAGACTACACCACTGGTTAGTTGTACTCTAAAAGTATGCAGAACTTACATGTAGATTCCTTTAAATGTTGATTAACAATGGAACTGGATCTGTGAATTATTACAGAATCACAATTGAATTCATATCTTACTACTCAGTCAGAATCTTATTAACCTGGAGTCCCAGTCTCTGTCACAATAATCATATATGTGATGTTTTAGGCCTTTTGGCAGACATCCATTTAAAATGTAGACAATGGCATATATACATAAAGAGCCTTTTCTCCATGTCTGCTGAAGTTTCTCAGCTTGCACTCTAGTAGCATTTGTGGTCCAGGTAGCTTTGCATAAAAAATGGTTGTCATTCGCAAGGCTACTTTTACTTTTATACTTTAAGTACATTTCCATGCCTGTACTTTGTTACTTTTACTTGAGTAAATAAGTTAAATCAGTACTTCTACTTTTACCAGAGTATTTTTTAACACAAGTATCTGTACTTCTACTTAAGTATGAGAAGTGAGTACTTTTCCCATCTCTGGCTCTAAGCCATGTTGGGTGACGTCACTTCTTGTTGACGTTCGAAGTATTGTCAAACAAAACAGAGGCTCGCCCCTCCCTCCTCCTCATCCCGTCCCCTCCCCTCCACCCCCAAATCCTTCTTGTCGGTTAGTGGCTGGAAGAGTGTTTGCTATTTTTCGCGGTGCAGGTTGGCATCGTTTTGTTTTTGTTGCCGTTTGTGGAACCTGGGCTGTCTACAGAGACTGCGTTTTTTGTACAGTGCGTTCAGGGGACAGGCAGCTATCAGATAGTGAGGAGATGTTTGCTGTATGTGACAAAAAATGTTGTAGCCTAAAAAAATGTGTGACATTGCTCAAAGCACCGATTTAGATCAGTTGAGTCTCACAAGAGTTAATTTTCCCCCCATGGTACGGTTCGTTTGGGCAGGTGAGCAACTGCACTCAGGTGCGCACCAAAAGCAAAACAAACAAGCATACAGAGACTTCCTTGAAGAGGTGGTCTCGGTACCCTTTCAATCGAACTCTGGAGCAGTTTGTGGTGAGAACGTGATCTGACCTCGAACTGCAACAACTATATACTCCACAAGTCTAAGCTAATGTATCCCGTAGTCAGGTGTGCCAGCAATCTGCGATGCAGCAGAACACGCAAACTGTAGCAGCTTGCAGTGTTTCTCTCTTTCTCTCTACTATGCATTGCATAGCTGGGATGGAGCCTGATAAGGAAAGAGAATTCAAAACACATTTTTGCAGTTTCATTCTGTATAATATATCTTCACTGTCAAAAGGGGGAATGCATTAAAACGTTGTATAGCAGTAATGCCGTTTTTCCATTACATGGTACCTGCTCGACTCGCCTCGACTCTACTCGCCTTTCTTGGTTTTCCATTACGAAAAAAAGTCCCTGGTACCTGCTAACAGGTATTTTTTTTAGTACCACCTCCGTCGAGGTTTCAAGCGAGCTGAGCCGATACCAAAAGGTGACGTGAAAGTGACAGATGGGGGTGTCCTGAACAAACACGCCATTTTTAAATAGTTTAGCCAGCTGTGTTTTGTTTTTGCTGCCTCCAGTTATATTTGAAACTAAATGTGTCTTCTGGCAACAAAAACACACCTTCGGGGTCACGTGGGATCACCGAGCAAGATGGTCGAGATAGAGATCCTTGGGCATTATGGCAACAAGGGCGGCATTGCCTAAGCAAGGCAATGCTGGAGTAGCTAACAAGCTACCAACAATTGCGGGAGCTAGCAAAGGAGAGAGTAATGAAAACGTGTTGTCTGCAATGCAACAATCTTTGGCAAAAGCCATGGAGAATATGGGAACAGTGGGAAAGCTCTTAACGACTTTACAAGCAGACATATCAAGCATAAAGGAGGCCAATGTCGGGTTACAAACGGATGTGGATAGTGTCCTCCTCTGGTTAGATGAAGCAGAAAGTCAAATCTCTCAACTGGAAGACGAGAATTCCCAGCTCTGACAAAAGGCGAATACAACTGCAATTAAGTGTGAGGAACTACACCAAGGTGTCAAAGATGCTGCTAACGAGACCGCCGCCAGAATCTACGTCTTGTTGGACTAAAAGAAAAGGTGGAAAACGGTACACTGTTGGATTGTGTGAAAACGATTATCTCCGAAGCTCTTGGTATCGAATTGGATGGGTCACAGCTACGAGTGCACAGAGCCCCTGTACCAATGCCTGAAGAAGGACGCCCGTCCAGGCTGATTATCATTCGCTTTTTGAGTTTCCTGGAACGGGAGAGAGTATTGGCGGCCGCTAAGAAGAAATATAGAAACAAGGAGGAAGTTATCTGGAAAAGCTGTAAGCTGTCATTTTTTCCCGACACGATGAGAGAAACAGCGGAGAAAAGAAGGAAGTTTAAGGATGTTCAGCAGCGGCTACACAGTCTAGACGTGTGCTTCAGCGGACCTGCGCCTTACTTAGCGAGGGAAGAGAATGAAGTTTACAAACGACAGAGAGGCGATGGATTTTCTCAATAAAGAGACTCTTGAGCATGAACTGGCAGATGAGGAGCCTAATCTAACCTAAGACATTAACTCAAACCAATTTGGTTGTGAGGGGAAAGCTGTGGATGTATGGGGCTATACATACAAGGACATGCTCTATTTGTCACGCCTGATGTCTTTGTCTTCGACAAGCCATTGAAGTTACAGTGAGTAACCTAAAGTTGTGGGACTAAGGAAACAGCCTATGGTAATGCCTATGGTAATATGGTAATGACGGACATGACTAGTTTGGGATTACCGTTAGTTTGGATAGTGTTCGGTGGTGTTGCTACGCTTTGCTTAGCCTGTAGGATATAGCCTTTATTAATAGCCTATGTAGGCCTAACTGAAAATAACCTACATTTTGACTGTTAAAATCTTTCATTGGGATTGGTGGAGGGGGGATAACTGATGATGACCACTTCAGTGTGCCTCATGGACCGGTTTGAGGGTGGGTCTCTCAAGATAGAGATGAGGGTGGAAAGGGGTGGGTCTGGGGTTGCTCTTTCTACTCCCTGTTCCGAAGGGGTTTTTGAGTATTGTTCATTGTGTGTTATTGGTTTTGAATGGCAGCAGGGCAGTTCCTCCTTTTTTATCCATTTATCTTCCTTATGTCTTGTGGCCCCCTATGGAAAGTACCACCTAATTACAAGGAATACAAACACAGTACTTGGGGTTATGTCTAACTGTGTGAGAATAGTGTCTTGGAATGTAAATGGGTTACAGAATCCCATTAAGAGAAATAAATGTTTGTCATACCTCAAATCTCAGTCCACATAGCCTTTATACAAGAGACCCATGTGACTGATTCAGAGGCTGCTAAATTCAAAAGAGACTGTGTTGGCCATGTATATCATAGCTCATACTCTAGTAAAAGCATGGAGTGGCTATATTGGTGCATAATAATAAGAATTTTCTCTTCATAAAGGACCTACAGGATGAAAAGGGAAGAGTGATATGCTTGGAAGCTAAAATGAATGGAGTAAAAGTCAATTTATGCAGTATTTATGCTCCGAATGTGGAGGACCCAGGTTTCTTTCATAAAGTAATGTCACGTTTCACTGGGACAGGAACCCAAAAAGCAGACAAGGACAAGGTAAGTACAATGACAAAAAGGTAGAGAATTGTCAAGAATCTGACGCAGAGGAATCCAGCACCTCTCCTCAGGACCATAGCCCTCCCAGTCCACCAGGTACTGGAATCCCCGACCACGTTTTCTGGAGTCCATAATGCGACAGAAAGTATAGACAGGACCTCCTCCAATCATCCGAGGAGGACGAGGGTGAGGGGGGGACTGAGAAGAACAGGCTTAATGCAGGAGACATGGAAAGCCGGGTGGACTTTGAGAGTCTTAGGAAGTTTCAGGCGAACAACAGCAGGATTGATGATCCTATCCACCACGAAGGGACCAATGAACTTGGGAGACAGTTTCTTAGACGGCGACGGTTGGCTTGGTGCTGATACCGACCAGAAACTCTCAGAAGAGCTGTCCTGGCACGATGCCAAGTCCGGTGGCAACGACGAATGTGAGCTTGGACAGAGGGCACAGAGAGGTCCTTCTCCTGGGATGGGAAGAGAGGAGGATGGTAGCCGTACAGGCACTGAAAGGGAGACATTCCAGTAGCGGATGTAGGAAGAGTATTATGGGCATACTTGACCCAAGGCAACTGAGAAGACCAGGAGGAGGGATTGGATGAGACGAGGACTCCATCTTCTGGTTAGCCCTCTCAGCTTGACCATTGGATTGGGGGTGGAATCCAGATGTAAGGCTGACCTTGGCTCCAATGGCCAAGCAAAAGGCCTTCCAGACAGCCGAGGTGAACTGAGGACCACGATCGGAAACAATGTCACAGGGCAGACTGTGGATCCGAAAAACCTCTTTGACAAGGATGTCAGCAGTCTCAGTGGCTGAGGGGAGTTTTGAGAGGGGCAAAAAGTGGACAAACTTGCTGAACCTGTCAACAACAGTCAGAATAACTGTGTTCCTGTCAGAAGAGGGCAAGCCAGTAACAAAGTCCAGGGCCAGATGCGAACATGGTCGCCGGGGAATGGGCAGGGGGTGAAGCAGTCCGAAGCTGGGTCGATTGGAACCCTTGTTTTGAGCACAGACAGGACAGACAGCAACAAAACTTTGAGTATCCCTCCGATGGCAGGCCACCAAAACCGTCTACGAAGCAAAGCCATAGTCAAAGCCACACCTGGGTGGCAAGTCATCTTGGTGGCATGTGCCCACTGGAGCACAGCAGAACGTACTGACTCTGGCACAGACATACGACCGGGTGGGCCGTTTCCAGGATCCGGCTGCGTCCGAAGGGCTGTCATAACTTCCTCCTCAATCTTCCAGGTGACGGCTCCCACAACCAGTCTCTGGGAAAGAATGGTTTCAGGTCTGGTATCTTTCTCATCCATCTTAGAAAACATCCGGGACAGAGCATCCGCCTTCCCATTCTTCGAGCCTGGCCAAAAGGTGAGAGAAAAGTTAAATCGTCCAAAAAAACAATGCCCACCTGGCTTGACGGGAGTTGAGACGCCTGGCAGATTGCACGTAAGCCAGATTCTTCTGGTCCGTCCAAACCACAAACGGGTGAACAGCCCCCTCCAGCCAGTGGCGCCACTCCTCCAAGGCGAGCTTGACAGCGACACGCTCCCGATTCTCCACATCATAGTTGCTTTCTGCTGGGGAAATGCAATGCAAGTACATTGGGACAAAACGGCTCCTACCCCAACATCCGAAGCGTCCACTTCCACAACAAACTGACGAGAGGTATCAGGCTGAGCAAGGATGGGAGCATTAGTGAATCGGTTCTTCAGATCCATGAAAGCCTCAGGTGTCCAGCAGAAGGCTCTGGAGCTAGAAGTCAGGTCAGTCAAAGGAGCGGCCATTCGACTGTAGTCACGGATGAACCGGCAGTAAAAGTTGGCAAACCCCAGAAATCTCTGGAGCTTTAATCGAGTTCCGGGCGTAGGCCATTCAATCACCGCCCTAACCTTCTCCTGATCCATCTCAACTTGTCCCTCAGAGATGATGTAACCAAGGAAGGAAGTGGTGTGGGCATGAAAGTCGCACTTCTCGGCCTTAACAAAAAGGCAATTCTCCAGCAATAGTTGTAGCACCTGTTTGACATGCTGGACATGGCTGGACAGATCCTTAGAAAAAAATAAGACTATTGTCCAGGTAAACAAACACAAAATGACCAATCATATCTCTCAAGACGTCATTTACCATAGCCTGGAAAACAGCAGGGGCATTGGTGAGTCCAAACGGCATGACCAGATATTCAAAATGGCCCATGGGTGTATTGAATCCTGTCAGCCATTCGCAGAGTTCATCAAAGGCAGGGGATACTTGTTATTGATGGTGATGTTCAATCCACGGTAATCAATACAAGGTCGCAGGGACCCATCTTTCTTACCAACGAAGAAGAACCCCGCTCCCAGGGGTGATGAGGAGGGACAAATGAGGCCAGCAGCAAGAGTATCCTTTAAGTAGGACTCCATAGCTTTGCGTTCCGGTCGAGAAATGCTGTAGAGGCGTCCCTTAGGGTAAGCAGCTCCAGGAATCAGGTTTATGGCACAGTCATAAGGTCTATGAGGGGGCAGAGAGAGGGCCTTTTGCTTGCTGAACACCTCACCTAGACCGTGATAAACCTCAGGAACCAGGGATAAGTTAGGAGGGGCATGGTTGGATACCTGACTGGACATAGAAAGGTAACAAGCAGACTTAAGGCAATTAGCATGGCAATCAATACTCCAACTGGTTATCCTTCCTGTCACCCAATCAAATGAAGGGTTGTGTTCTTTCAACCAGGGGTAACCCAGAACCAGTGGAGCATGAGGAGAGGGCAAAATGAAAAAGGATGATTTCTGAGTGATTACCAGAAGACAGCATCTTGACAGGTTCAGTTCACATGGTAATCTGTGCAAAGAAGAGTGGTAGCTTCACTGGCCTCCGGGAGTTGTTTCCTGGAGAGCCCAAGCTGTTCAACAAGGTTGGTATCCATAAAACATTAATTTGCCCCTGAATTGACCAAAGCATTAATCTCAACAGACAGGTTAGAGTTTGAGAGTTACAGGACAACAGGGTCTGAGTGGATTCTCGGGGGACTGAGGTTGGCTCGCTAAGAAGCCTCCCACACTTAGCGAGCCTGGGAGTTTAACGGACGTTGTGGAGAATGAGGAGATGTAATGGCCCATTTTACCACAGTAAAGACAACTGTTGGACTCACGTCCACGTTGGCGCTCCTCTGCCGACAGCCCGTGACGACCCACCTGCATGGGTTCCGGATCTGAAGACTGATTCTCCCCTCGAATCTCATGAGAAGTCGGATGGTCGGTAAAGTCACGTCTATTCCTGATCCTTGAGTTGTTTGTTTAAACCCTGATGAAAAGCAGCCTGTAATGACTGCTCATTCCACCCACTTTCCATTGCCAAAGTCCTGAATTCTATCACAAACTCCGCTACACTGCGGGCTCCTTGGCGAAGAGAAAACAGTCTGTTAGATGCATCCTTACCTTGGACGGGGTGGTCAAAAAGTTTCTTCATCTCTACTGTGAATCTCAGGTAAGAAGACATGCAGGCTGCAGGTCAAAAACTAATGCACACTGCATGAGAAATGAACGACATTTTCCCAAATCTCCATCGTACTTATCTGGTGTTGGTACTTTGGGTCAAAGCAGCTCCAGAAATGGCAGACGTGGGGGGAGAAACAGGTGGTGGAGTATCTGCAGAAGCTCCGAGCTGAGCCTTCATTTCCATCAGAGAGACAGCTAGGTTTCTCACAGATGAAGCCTCTCATTCAGTGCCATGCTGTGCTGCCCCAGCATTTTCTCCTGCTGGGTAATGGCATGTCGAACAGAATCCAAGTCCACTGGGTTCATCTTGGCCGGATTGTTGTGTCACGTTTCACTGGGACAGGAACCCAAAAGCAGACAAGGACAAGGTAAGTAGAATGACAAAAAGGTGAGTATTTATTTGGAATTCAGTGTGGAAGCAGGTAAGTCCAACAGGTGAGGCAGTGGGTGGAAGAGAGTCGGCTGACGGATTAATGCAGGTCCTTTAATGATGGTGAAGCAGACAGCCAGGTAGAGGTGAAAGAATATAGCAGGGGATTTTAATCAGGTTTTGGATGGGGTTTTAGATAAAACTACTCTTTCTAAAAATGTTGAGAAGTAGTATGGGATCTGTTTTCAGACTGAGAAGGGAAGAGAGAAAAATGTGGTTCAGGAGTTCCTAAATTATCCAAGCATTCTGCCTTGGTATTTTATAGTAAAATGTTAGGCACTCAAATCAAACTATGTGAAGGCTTGAGACTAATATGGCAAAAAGTTGTTGGCGAGGATATTGATGAAGGATTATGGCAGGACATTATCTCAAATGTGGGAAGTGCTACTGTAAGAATTATTTGGTATTAAGAATAATAATTTCCTGTAGCTGGGATCGCCTCACTGTCTCTTTGTCTCTGGCTGGTGTAAGATAAGACGTGTTCAGATTTACTGGAGCAAAAGTGCTCCTGATAAACACTTGATTTGGAACGGAATGCACCTAATGTTTAGAGACCAGAGGGGAGAAGAGAATGAAAACAATCCCAAAGCTAGCGCGCAGCTTCACTGTCCTTTCGGAGACAGAAAGTCTGAGTGATATCCAAAAGATTGCCGGCCCAGACGCGGTGACAGAAGGAGGAACCCGAAGACGAATAAAACGATAGGGAAAGGCGAGGTCCGGGGTCAGACCTGGAGAGACTTTGTTGGTGACGAGGGTGAGAGAAGTCTTGAAGGAGCTATTGAACCATATGCATATGATTGTATTCTTGCAAATATCATTTTATCATTTTACTAAATATATATTATATTTTAACTGAACGAATCCTGACTATTCATTTCCTGTTCTGCCATTAACGAACACGAAAAGGGTAAAGTAGGAGAAGCTGACCGAAGGGGTCAGAAAGACTCTGGCCTTTTAGAGCCGGGGTAAAATTGGTCAAACCCTTTTCTACATGGTGACCCTGACGCGTGGTAAAGACCAGGAACCAGGAAGCCGAAAACTGAAGCCAACCAGAATTTTTTGGCCGGACTTCTCACCCGGACTCTCCCCTGTAATGTAAATGGAAGAGAATTCCTGTTTTTCCAATTCGGACCTCAAACTAAATTTCTTTTGGATCTGTGAGGGTAAGACATCTAGGTTTTAAACCTTTTAAATTAGACTGGAACCATACTGTAAATGATATTGCATGAAAAACTAAACCCACTTGTTGAGGAGTGGTGCCTAGAAACGTTACAACTAGCCAGGCTCGTTGAGGAGTTTTGCCTAGAATGTTAAAACTAGCCAGGCTCGTTGAGGAGTTTTGCCTAGAACGTTTTGTTATTGTGTGCACGGTATGAATTTATGCAATGTGGTTTTAATGTGCAATGTTGTTTTGACAAATATTGGTTTATTGAACGCAGTGTATTGATATATGCGGGAGTGGTGTGGGATATTGTGTGCTCATTGCTTGAGTTGTTTGTAGACTCGGACGTTGGTTACAAAGCTCCAGGCGATGCACACTTGTATCGCCTGTACAGGGAGACCGGACGCATAGAGGGTTTTAGCTTAGCGTTGAGCATAAGTTGTTATAGTTTAATGTTGTGGATTTTTAGAATGTTGATTTAATGGTGACAACGTTTGGCCTGGTTTAATAGTACGTCCGGAGTCCTAGTTGAGGGGCTACCGTGTAGACTAAACAAGTTGGGTTGTTAGATAAACTGTGTCAACTGAACTGTGGTAATTTCGTGGAGAAAGTAGTCAAAATAGAGAGAACTGTCCAAAAATAAATAAATAATAATAATTACGCGTCTGACTACTTTCAGAATAGAATTATATTAAATACTACAAAGATAATAATATAATAAGCTCGGCACATTAAAAAAAAAAGAAGTAAAGTTTTAGCATAAATGACAGTCAGAAAAAGAACAGGGAAATCTAGATGTGTGAAGTGTGTCTAAACGGCCGCCAGCCGCTGACTGGATCAAATTACGACCAGGGCGAAAAGAGGATAGTGGACTGTCTGTGACTGTGCGGCTCCAGCGCACACACATTTTTTTTTTCAGTAAGGAGCAGTAGGGAAAACTTTATTGACAAAACCCTAATATTTAATAATAATAAATAATATATTTTTTTTAAGAATTAAATTGTCTACTGGCATAAAAAAACAAATGTGCAGTATGACTAAAAACTTGACTGATAAACAAAGTATGTTTTTCAGATCAGGAGACAAAATCAGGACGCTTTTATGACTTGCCAGACTGACTAGACAGATTATTATAAAGACAACTTTCACCACAGCGCGCATTTGTGCCAGCAGTGCTCACCTGTTGTTAACCTGTAGTCATCACATGGCGTTCGGACTACAGACCCGAAAACACAGTACACACTAAACAGGAAGCGATCGATGAAAGTCATGCGTTCTTTGTTTTTAACTCCTTATTGGCTGTTGGAATCAGTTTTCCCAAATTTGGATTCTCCTGTGTGAAAAAAAAATAATATATATATATATATATATATATATATATATATATATGGAGAAAATTTGAGTTTTGACTGAAACATTTAGATACGGTTGTGATTTGACACATTTTGGGTAAGACAAATTGGGATTTTTTTTTTACATAAAACATATGCTTATTAAAAGCATTATCGTCATAGAGCTATCTATCAAATAGGCCTACGAACGATATTGGAATGATGGTTGTCCTATTAAAGGATTGAAATATGCTTTGGGGAGGATTTGGGAAGGTTTGTGACAGCTTGCAAACAGACTAGAGATCGGCACTGGGGAAGGGCATTCCATGGGCATAAAGAAAAGCGAGAGATTAAACGCTTATTAGAAATTATTGATTGCAAGTCTCCAACCATCTTTTTGCAAATATTGTCTACTAACTTTTCCAAATTTGGACCTCCAGCAGGAAGTTAACTTTTGTTTTATGTCACACGACATCTTGGTGAACCTCACCATCAGAACGGGACTGTAAGACATGCACCCTGGCACCTCGAAACATTCTTGTCTGAGCAAAGACATAAGGTCAGTAATAATAAATTACCACTGTCACTATATTGCAAGCACAAAAACCTAGAACAAAAGCCTAATTATATTTTTGTGATTACAAATTTTGAGCTGCCATAACTATGGAATTTTGATTTATGTGATTAGGCCATAATCAAAAGAGTGGAATGTAATGGAAAAAAATACATTCTATCATGATTGTTTATATTCACCTGTTTTATTTCTGTGTGTTCTTTTCATTTAGGCTTAAAAAGAGCGTATACCATTTTAGGATTTTTTCTTTTGTAAGCTGAACATATGGTCATGAAACATGTCGTTTTAGTATTATTAAACTGGCCACCAAAGAGTCCTAGAAATCCAGCTGAGAGGATTAGTTGTTTAAACACTTAGTTGATTGATGGAACTGCGTTAATCACTTCCAGTTTTCAACAAACGTGGAGCTTTTCTGCATTGCTAATTTAATACTTAGGCAATTGATTTGAATACTTCTCGTACACTATGACTATCTGCATAACCTTATTCTGTTGCCTAAACCCTAAATGTAGCAACATTTATTCACTGATGTCATGCATCAGAAATAGAAAAGCAGTGTGTTTCATGCAACATGGAGGACTGCTCCTTTCTTACAGAGGCTCATAGAACAGCCAAGGGAGAGGCTTCCCAGAGTACACACAAACACACACACACACACACAGATAAGATAGAACAGGAGTTGTGCATATGGAGGAACAGACAGTTGGATGTGCAGTTTAGGCTCAGAAATGATTTTAATACACTGAGGTACGTTTTTTGACATACATTATGATTCTATCCATTATGATTTCGTTCTACCAATACTACACCAACAAACTTTAATTCACAATGATTTTTAGGAACATCAGACAGCAATTAAGCTTACTTTGTGGTGCAACCCCAAGATAGTTTTTTTGTGTGTTGTTTTGTTTTGTTTGATTCATCTAAGTTTGTTGGTTGAGACAATACTGAAACCAATGCACGGTGACATGAGATCTTATTTTTATGTGCAGTTCATTCAAACTCGATAATGAGGTTTTCCAGTAAAGTTGCACTACACACTTTGTTTTTGTTTTTAAGTTGATATAGGACATATTGTTTACACTATTAGGATGATATTGGAAACATTTTATTTTGGTGATTTCTTGTTTTTTGTTTTTATATATGAGGAATTAACATTTTTATTGCTTTCTATACATATTTTTGCTGTTATAACACAGGACAGAGTGTTAAAGGCTAAAACCACTAAACAGATTGGTTATATATGCTGATATGTTATTGAGTCATGAGTTTTCATGCCTAAAAAAAGAGGGAAAGAAATGCTGTTTTATAATTACTGATGTTTGCTAAAGGAGTAGAAGTTTTTTCCAAGTGATACATATGGATAAATATAACAAATAATACTTCTCTGAGTTCTGCTTTGTGCCACACGGTGCCTCGTTGCGTCAGAGATCGGGTCCGGCTCACCCCCTCCAGCTACAGGACCAGTAACAAACTCAACAGCCCTGGGGTCTGCTTCACCAAACAGAAAGACACTGGATCCTGTCTGGAGCAGCAGACGGACTGAGAGAGGGAGGGGGAGAGACCGTCCTGATCTGACACATCTGATGCATTGTGAAGGGAAGTACCAGCACCTATAGACTCACACTCTGAAATACACATACACTATTGGGAAAACCTAATATTAAAATGACTTATTTGTACTAAAAAAAAAAAAAAAAAGGATTACACCCATGTGAACACACCTATATGAAGGGTTAGGACACGTATTGATTATCAACCAACTTGGTATGGAAAAATTACACTTAGTCTGTAAAAGGTATTATAAATAAAATGTAAAATTTGCATTGGATTTCCTGTGACAGCTTCAACCAAGATTAGTGGCAACTATGTTAATTCAGTTGGTGTGTCAGGAAATGTTTAAAGTACATTTCACTGTTCTACTTTTGAGCACCAATAACATAGGCAACTTTTGAACATGCTATTAGGATTCAGTGCTGCCCAGATAATTCATTGGGAAATGATTGCATGGACAAATTCAAATTAAATTGGTTTAAAATTGAAACAAACAGCTGTTGCTGTTCTCAGAATGATGTTGAACATAACTTAGAATAATTGCGTGTTCATCAGTGGAAATAGCCTGACATTAACAGCAGTAAACTATTGTTTGGATGAAGCTTGTAAAATGCACCCTTTACCTTTAACATGATGACAGAAGGACAATGTGAGTGATAATGTTAAAGCGGACAGCTCACAATCACAGATATATTTTGATCAAATGAAAAGCTTTTTGTATTGGTTAATTTAACCCTGAACTACAGTTATCACGAGTTATCACTGATTAGAGTGGATTATGTAGACTACACAAAGAGCTAAGGTTAACAATTGCATAGAATGCTCCACTGGGACAGTTAGGCCCCATTCAAATTGAATAACCAAAAATGATGCCACAGGTTTGCAAGGTGACCTTAGTCGGTTTAGCTATACACGCTCTAAACCTCACACCTAAAATGGAAGAACACAAGTCATTGAGTTTACTGTTTCCTCCAGTGAATACTGTTTCCTCCAGTAAATACTGTCTAACACCTGTTGCTTAAACCTTTCCCAGGTGTAGTTACACCTGTTTCTCGAGAGCAGGACAGGGAAAAAGTGTGCACCGACTGAACTCGTCTGTGGACATCAATACCGACTATCACTTATTAATCAGAGCACCAGTAGAGCTGAGGGGTGGTGGGTGGTGGCTGTGGAGCTTCCATGTTCTACAGGCTGCACCTGAACAGGTCCCATAAAAGAACATGCCCCATAGAAGATGGGGTACTCCTGGTAGCACTTTTGATA
Source organism: Gymnocephalus cernua (assembly GCA_023631565.1). Classification (NCBI taxonomy): domain Eukaryota; kingdom Metazoa; phylum Chordata; class Actinopteri; order Perciformes; family Percidae; genus Gymnocephalus; species Gymnocephalus cernua. Next base: position 27,886,871 of record CM042438.1, on the reverse strand, counting down.
ACAGAGTGTATATGTGTGGTAGACTGATGCACCCAGAGGCGTAGCTACCAGACGAGTTCAAAGCACGCAATCAGATTGGAGCGGGGGTTTGAGTCATTCTTTTCTGGTGGACAACAGTAAACTACATTTGAATTGTACAACCCCAAATCAGAAAAAGTTGGGACAGTTTGGAAAACACAAATCAAAAAAGAAAGTAGTGATTTCTAAATGTACTTTGACTTGTATTTCATTGCAGACAATACAACAGCACATAATTTAATGTGTTCCTCATGATTTTTATTGTTGTTTTTCTTTCAAAAAAACAAAATTCCTATTTTGGCAACATATTTCAAAAAAAAGTTGGAACAGTAAAGCACTTACCACTTTGTAATGTTGCCATTCCTTTTCACAACACGAGACATTTAGGGACTGAAGACACCAAGTGATGAAGTGTTTCAGGTGTAATTTTGTCCCATTCTTGCTTTAAACAAGTCTTAAGGTGGGCAACAGTACGGGGTCTTCGTTGTCGCATTTTGCGCTTCAAAATGTGCCACACATTCTCTATTGGAGACAGGTCGGGACTGCAGGCAGGCCAGTCAAGCACCCGTATCCTCTTCCTCCGTAGCCAGGACTTTGTAATGTGTGCAGAATGTGGTTTTGCATTATCTTGTTGAAATATGCATGGACGTCCCTGGAAAAGATGTCTTCTTGAAGGCAGCATATTGTGCTCCAAAATCTCTATGTACTTTCAGCATTAATGGTGCCGTCACAGAAGTGCAAGTTACCTTTGCCAAGGGCACTGACACAAACCCATACCATGACAGACCATGGCTTTTGGACTTGTTACTGGTAACAGTCTGGATGATCCTATTCTTCTTTGGTCCGAAGCACACAGCGTCCATTTCTCCCAAACAATACCTGAAATACTAATTCATCTGACCACAGTACACGTTTCCACGTTCCCAGATGCCTCCGAGCCCAGAGAAGTCGACGGCGCTTCTGGACACTGTTGACATAGGGCTTCCTTTTGGCACAGTACAGTTTTAACTGGCATTTGTGGCTGTAACTACGTATTGTGGTACTTGACAAAGGTTTGCCAAAGTAGTCCTGAGCCCATGTGGTGATATCGCTTATAGATGAATGACGATTCTTGATGCAGTGCCGTCTGAGGGATCGGAGATCACGGTAGTTCAGCTTAGGCTTGCGCCCTTGTCCTTTACGCACTGAAACTCCACCTCATTCCTTGAATCTTTTAATTATGTTATGCACTGATGAAGGTGAAATAAGCAAATGTTTTCCTGTCTTTCTTTGAGGAACATTGTTTTTAAACATTTAAATAATTTTCTCACGTATTTGTTGTGAAACTTGCGATCCTCGGCCCATCTTTGCTGCTAAAGGACTAGATCTTTCTTGGATGCTGCTTTTGTACCAAATCATAATTACAATCACCTGTTGACATCACCTGTTTCAAATCACATCATTATTTAACCAATTTACCTGATTACTAGCCCTAAATTGCTCATGTCCCAACCTTTTTTGGAATGTGTTGCAGGTCTGAATGACAGGAAAGGATGTATATTTACAAATGACATTAAGTTGACCAGACAAAACATGAAATATTTTGTGTTCACATTGTCTGCAATGGAATACAAGTCAAAGTACATTTAGAAATCAGTACTTTCTTTTTCTATTTATGGTTTTCATACTGTCCCAAGTTTTTCTGATTTGGGGTTGTATTACAACAGCGTTTTGCCAAATTACACAGGTGATGCAGAGAGAGGGGCATGGCTGAGCCAACTGAGACCGACCTGTCTGATGGCTTGAAAGAAGTAGCAACATTTTTTAAATGTTTAATGTTGATGTAAATGCTTACATTATGTGCATTATGACCCTGTAACCGATTGGATGCATGGAATTATTGAAAGGTCGAACAACATGATTATGGTAATATTGGTCTCCATAGCTGTATTTGCTGACCGCCTCATCTGCTGTGACTAGTGTGCAAATCTCCTGTTTAAAAACTCTAATTAATGAACTAATAACTAAGGCCTTATCAAAAGAGGGTGTTCCACTACCCTATCAAATGTTAGCCATCCAAGAAGTCCCTCTTATGTGATGCCAGAGATTCCCTTCTTTGTGTCACAGTTAGCTTGCGCGGGGCTGAAAATCAGCCAATAGTCAATACAGCCTTAAAGCAAGAAGGTTGAAGTATGATTTTACAATTGGAATAAAATAAAATGTTTCTTTGAAATTTGGCTGTTCCACAATGTTTAGAGATTTCCAAAGATAAATGTAACTATTGGTATAGTGATAAGGCAATGAATTGTGTAGCTTACATTAGTAGCTAAAATCTACATATAGGACCCACACACACCACTCTGTCATAATATCTACCATCATGTTTAGTACTGATTGTTTATATGCCATTAAGGCATATTTAGGCCTCAAAAGAGGGATCAAATTATTTTAGTTCTACCCATTTATTGTTATGTTCTACAACGAATTATTTGGTATTAGGAATAATAATTTCCTGTAGCTGGGATCACCTCACTGTCTGTTTCTCTCTGGCTGGTGTAAGATAACACATGTTCAAATTTACTGGAGCAAAAGTGCTCCTGATAAACACTTGATAAACAGTTGGAACAGAATGCACCTAATGTTTAGAGACCAGAGGGGAGAAGAGAATGAAAACAATCCCAAAGCTAGCGTGCAGCTTCACTGTCCTTTCGGAGACAGAAAGTCTGAGTGATATCCAAACGATTGGCGGCCCAGACGCGGTGACGGAAGGAGGAACTCGAAGACGAATAAAACGATAGGGAAAGGCGAGGTCCGGGGTCAGACCTGGAGATACTTTGTTGGTGACGAGGATGAGAGAAGTCTTGAAGGAGCTATTGAACCATATGCATATGATGTATTCTTGCAAATATCATTTTATCATTTTACTAAATATATATTATATTTTAACTGAACGAATCCTGACTATTCATTTCCTGGTCTGCCATTAACGAATACGAAAAGGGTAAAGTAGGAGAAGCTGACCGAAGGGGTCAGAAAGACTCTGGCCTTTTAGAGCCGGGGTAAAATTGGTCAAACCCTTTTCTACACTACAAGGGATGCCAGAAATAAAGTCATCCATTATAAAATTGTACATAGGTACTATTTTTCACCTAATACGTTGTCTTAAATGGGCTTAACCCAGGACAATAAATGCTGGAAATGTAAGAAAGAGGTAGGTACTTTTCTCCATGCCTTGTGGGATTGTCCTACGGTAAGGCCCTTATGGGAGGCAGTGTTAAAAGAGTTTGAATAGTGGCTCAGACAACCCCTGCTGGAATCCCCACAATTATGCCTGTTAGGGGATAGGTCTCTCATGCCCTCAGGCATTGCTAAATCAGAAGCTGGACTGATGTTAACAGGTTTTATTGTAGCGGCCAGAATCATTTTGCGTAACTGGAAGAGTCCAAATAGACCAGACATTACGGACTGGCTTAAACTTATGACAGAAATAGCAGCCTTTGAACTTCTGATCGAAAGGGTACAGAATGTTCCAAGCAAAAACAAACAAGCATGGCTGTCTTTTCAATATAGTATTACCACTGACTTTTAGAGGGGAAGTGGGGCAGCTGTGGATAGAGGATGATTATGGATGTGCAGGCACACGTATGTGTGTTTAAATATCTGTGGGTAATAGTGTATATGTAATGGGTATGAGGATGCTGCGTGGGTTCCTTTTTTTTGGCTGCCTTTTTATTTTTATTTGTTTTATCTCATTGTTTTATTTTCTCCTGTTTGTATTTGCAAGTGTGAGATATTACATTTGTACCATTTATATATGTGTATGGTGTTGCATTACCAAAATAAATAAAAAATGTTAATGACAAAAAACAAAAACAACAAACCTTCCACGTTCTGTGTGTGTGTGTGTGTGTGTGTGTCGCGTTAGGTCACGGAAGTTTCCTGCGGCGGCGCTATGACGACCAGCCACGCTCTACTAAATCTGCAATAAAAAAAGGAGGACGGGGCAACGTGGTTGAGCCGAGTTGAGTTGAGCCGAGTAGAGCTGGTACTAGCAGTGGACTCTATTGTTGACGTCATATGAAAAAATATAATGTACTCTGATCTTCTCTTTACTCTTACTGAGATGCAGTGTTAATGCAAACAGGAAAGTGCAAAAAGGACTTTAGCTTCATGAATTTGGTTCATGATGCTTCTTAGGCTATGGCCGCTGACACACCGGGCCTCTCAAAATCTGAAGAAAATCTTAATTTTTTTGGCCGACAATACAGAGTAGCGCCGCCTGCCTTATGCCCGACGCTGTTATGGAGACGTATTACGTCTCCATAACAGCGTCGCTTCAGTGTGTTCCGAGGCACTTTCTGGATCTTGGGGAGCAAACTGATCAGTCCAACTGGCTTTTCTGCCAACGGTTGGCCCGTCTGGTTAGTGTGTCTTCACCTTAAGTTCAGACTGTAGGTCTTGATGCTCAATTCCGATTTTCTTTCCAGATCAGATTTTTTTTACTAACTCTTTACATTATTTTTTTTAAAATGTAGCCAACATCAGACTCAACTCAAAATTGTAGCGATGGTCGCTTTAAAGTGAAGCCAGAGTTGCAAGAATTCCGATCTGAATGTCCAGACTGAGGTTGCATTTTTAAAATGTCTGACCTGTAATGGATTTGGACCACATATGAAAAGGGCCCAAATTGGAACTGGAAAAGATCGGATGCCATGTGACTTGGGCTGTTACAGGACGTAGCAGAGCATAGCAGGACGTAGCAGGACGCAGTAGGACGTAGCAGGGCACTGGAGAGTGTAGCAGGGTGTAACAGGGCATAGCAGGGCCACTGGGACAGCTGCAACCATGCCAGCTTTTGCCTGCAGTCTGAACGTATAGCCTTAGTTCGTTAGAGCTGGAAAGGGCCATGTGTACTGTGGCCTTTAGCTCTCTCCTTGTGCTTTTGCAGGCTTAGCATTAATCAGGGGTCATACCTACTTGTAAGAAGATATAGATAAGGGATAGGGGAAAAATTTGCATTTGCATAACCAAACTGTCACATCTGAGATTAGACTGAGGGTTGTCTCTTGCCCTGCATCAGTGCCAAGTGTATTTGTTGTCGGCACATGCAGATATTGTGATGGCACACTGTGTGGCTTTTAGTTACATAATGCTTCAAATATCCAGGTTTCTTTATACTGCTCTCAGCTATACACTATGCAAACACACAGGCTTGCAGAGGACTGTGCGATCCACACAGGCTTCGATTGGATAACAGCTTACATAATCAGGCTGCCTGGGAAGAGCACAGCAGAGGGCATAAGGCAAAGACCGCCGGTGTCATCCCAATAAGCTGGTTAGTTAGAACTAGTAGACGCTAGTTTGCTGCTCCAGCAAAAACTTACTCAACTCTGCTTTATTGTCTAATTTAGCGGTATTTGCCTGGTTTGCATTTAAATTACACCAGTTATACTCAAGCACTATAGTTCTCTTCTCTTACAGCGACTTCCTCGCTGATCTCACAATTGTTAAACCGCTGTTAGCTATTTTAGCTTAGCCATTAGCAATGGCTAATTCCTCTCCATCTCCTGATCTCTCTTGCTCTCTGTGTCAAATGTTTAGCTACTCCTCTGCCTTCTTTAGTGATAAAGATGCATGTAATAAATGTAGTCTATTCGCTGCTCTGGAGGCGAGGCTTAGTGAATGTGAAGCACGGCTCCGCACCATGGAATCGAAATCGTATGCTTCCGTAGCTAGCCAGCTTAGCGTAGCTGGTGCGGGCCAACATACTGTATGTCTGGCAAACGCTATTTTGTCGCAAAGCGGCTGCGGTCGTGTGCGTCCCCGTGGCCAGAGCAGGCAATATAGAATCTTATCTAAAGCTGCTGGCTAAAAATAACCGTACAGTCAGATCATACTTCACGTAGGTGGTAATGATACCCGAATACGCAAATCGAAGATCACTAAAATTAATGTTGAGTCACTTATGCAAAGACAATGTCGGACTCAGTAGTCTTCTCTGGACCCCTGCCAAACCTGATCAGTGATTAAATGTACAGCCGCATGTCATCCTTCCACCGCTGGTTGTCAGGGTGGTGCCCAGCTAATAATGTGGTCTGATTAGGAGAGACGGCATTGATCCCATATTAAAAAATCTGACCGAATCTATTTTCGGTCATAAACCATGACAACCCAAGTTTGATATTAGTAATCAGAGGTGTAGTGCTACTCGCTCCTCTGTGCCTCCGTTAGAGCAGCTGCCCTCTCATAGTCTAATAGCCACAGTGACAGCACAGCCAATTATATTTGTTGTTGTTTACCGAGCTCCAGGTCCGTATTCGGAATTTATATCAGAATTCTCTGAGTTTTTATCAGGTATAGTCCTAAAATCAGACAAAATACTTATTGTAAGTGATTTTAATATACATGTGGACATTGACAACGACAGCCTTAGTATTGCCTTCAACTCACTATTAGATTCAATTGGTTTCAGTCAGAGTGTGCATAAGGCCACTCACTGTTTTAACCACACCCTCGACCTTGTGCTGGCATATGGCAGCATTGAAATTGAAGATTTAATAGTATTCCCGCAGAATCCTTTATTATCAGACCATTTCTTAATAACTCTCAAATTCTTACTACCCGACTTTACAAAATTAGATAAAAGCTTCTACACTAGATGCCTATCTTACAGTGCTATAGCTAAATTTAAGGAACATATTCCAACAGTATTTAACTCAATGTCATAACTTAATATAACAGATAATAATATGCTAACTTCAGTCCCTCCCAAATTGATAATTTTGTAGACAGTGCTACGGCCTGCATTTGCCTGACTTTAGACTCTGTTGCTCCCCTCAAAAAGAAGATGATGAAGCAAAGGAAACTAGCACCTTGGTATAACTCCTAAATACGCAAATTAAAACAAATCTTGCAAAAACTTGAAAGTAAATGGCGTTCCACCAAACTGGAAGAATCTCGTCTAGATTTGCAAGAAAGTTTGAAAACCTATAGGAAGGCCCTCAGAAATCCCAGATCAGACTATTACTCAGCACTAATAGAAGAAAATAAGAACAACTCAAGGTTTCTTTTCAGCACTGTAGCCAGGCTGACTGAGTCACAGCTCTACTGAGCCATCTATTGCTATAGCTCTGAGTAGTGACGACGTCATGAGCTTCTTTGATGACAAAATTATAGACTGCTAGAAAGAACGACAAGACCTGACATATACTTAGACTGCTTTCACCCTATAAACCTTCAACAATTAATGTTAAAGGTCTCTTCAGCTAAGCCATCTACCTGTCTCTTAGACCCCATCCCAACAAGGCTACTTAAAGAAGTGTTACCTGTGGTTAACACTTCATTACTAGATATGATTAATATGTCTTTATTAACAGGTCATGTACTGCAGTCATTTAAAGTAGCTATGATAAAACCTCTTCTGAAAAAACCCACCCTAAATCCGGAGGTCCAACTATAGACCTATATCTAATCTTCCCTTCCTCTCCAAAATCCTTGAGAATGTAGTCACCAATCAGTTATGCGATTTTCTACATAGCAATAGCTTATTTGAGGACTTTCAGTCAGGATTTAGAATGCATCATAGCACAGAAAATTACTGGTGAAAATTACTAACGACCTTCTAACTGCCTCAGACAAAGGACTTGTCTCCATACTTGTCTTACTAGATCTTAGTTGGCATTAAAGGAATTACACTAAGCTGGTTTAAATCCTATTTATCTGATCAATCTCAATTTGTTAATATTAACGATAAATCCTCCAGATACTCTAAAGTTAACCATGGCGTTCCACAAGTCTCAGTGCTTGGACCAATTCTATTCACTTGTATATGCTTCTCCTAGGCAACATTATTAACATTTAATTAACTTTCATTGTTATGCTGATGACACCCAACCATACCTATCAATTAAGCCAGACAAAACCAGTCAGTTAACTAAACTCCAAGCATGCATCAAAGATATAAAAGCATGGATGACCTACAATTTTCTGATGTTAAACTCAGACAAAACTGAGGTGATTGTGCTGGGCCCTAAACACCGCCGAACCTCATTATCCAAAGATATAGTTACTCTGGATGGTATTGCCCTGGCCTCCAGCACTACTGTCAGAAATCTAGGAGTTATTTTTGATCAGGATATATATATATATATATATATATATATATATATATATATATATATATATATATATATATATATATATATATATCCTTTAACATCCTATCTCAACACGATGCTGAAAAACTAGTCCATGCATTTGTTACTTCCAGGCTGGACTATTGTAATTCCTTACTATCAGGATGCTCAAATAAAACCCTTTTTTTTACCTGATGAAGGTCTAGGACCGAAACGTTGTAAATTGTTGCTTGCGTAATGGTCAGTGTGCAGGACCTTTTTTCTAAACTTCTGATCTGCCACGTTGGATCACATCCAACGCACCTGCCCGACCAAAAGAGGTGTGCAAAAAAGCTTTCTTACAAATAAAACCCTTAAAACTATCCAGCTGATCCAGAACGCTGCAGCGTGTGTTCTGACAAGAACTAAGAAAAGAGATCATATTTCTCCTGTATTAGCTTCTCTGCATTGGCTTCCTGTAAAATTCAGGATTGAATTTAAAATCTTTCTCCTGACCTACAAAGCTCTAAACGGTCAAGCACGATCATATCTTGAAGAGCTCATAGTACCTTATTGTCCCACTAGAGCACTGCGCTCCCAGAATGCCGAGTTACCTGTGGTTCCTCGAGTCTCTAAAGTAGAATGGGAGCCAGAGCCTTTAGCTATCAGGCTCCTCTCATGTGGAACCAGCTCCCAGTCTGGGTCCAGGGGGCAGACACCATCTCCACATTTAAGAGTAAAATTAAAACTCTCCTCTTTGATAAAGCTTATAGTTAGGGAGTGAGGAGTTGCAGCATTCGCCTAGAGCAGTGGGAAAGGGTGTATAGCTGCAGACACAGCACCCCTTGCTTTCTCTGCTTCTCTTCATAGTTGTTAGATTCATCTACCATATAATCAATGATATAATCAAAGTAGAGGGAGGCAGGCCAGTACATCCCGATCCGGTTGGGGAGAGTTCAGAGCCCGACCAGGCACCTCTCTTTAACCTGTCTCTCTTAGTTATGCTGTTTCAGTTTTAGACTGCAGGGGGACTTCCTTTGACACAATGAACTTCTCTCTCCTCTCTCTTCCCATTTGTGTGCAACCATGTCCCAGAAATGCTTGTTACTAACCTAGCTCTGGGAGCTTGCTCCACGGAGTCTTTCTGTTTCTTTTCACCCAGGATGAAATCCCAGGATTACGGTGGCACCAACATCATGGTTCCAGCTGTTGCCGTGGTTCTGCTGCAATTCCCTGCTATGCCGTGCTGTCCCCTGCTACGCTACTACAACCACTATTTGTAGTCACTGATCCATTATTTTTACTGTGACTGTTATTGCCACTGTTCATCACACCCCCAACCGGCTCCATCAGACACCGCCTACCAAGAGCCTGGGTCTGTCTGAGGTTTCTTCCTAAAAGGGAATTTTTCCTCGCCACTCCTGCACTTAATGCTTGCTCTTGGGGGAATTCCTGGAATTGTTGGGTCTTTGTAAATTATAGAGTGTGGTCTAGACCTACTCTATCTGTAAAGTGTCCTGAGATAACTCCTGTTATGATTTTACACACTAAATAAAATTGAACTGAATTGAATTTCAAAAAGATTCAGACTACCTGGCTCCTCACAGGGTGACAGCTCATGTTACATCCTGTGTACCACGCACTGTTGTCAAGGGTATTGTCTCTCCAAGGACCTGCATTCAGCCCATTGTCAGAAATTCACAATGATCTGTCTTATCAGAGACACTACCCAACACTACCCAACATGTTGATTAGATGCTGATATGGCAGCTCACAGTAGTGTCGACAACCAGCATAAATACAATGTCAACCTGAAAGCTGAGAATTGAACATACTGAAGCTGCTACTGGCTGCATGTTTTTAAATCAAAATTTTGCATGTGCAAATATACAGTACACTATACAATCTCAACATGCAATGGATCTCAATGCTCTGAAAGAATATGTGAAAAAAAAGAAACATAGTAACAAATCATAGTCCCAAAAAGCACTCAAAAATTGTAGCCCAAAAAATGCTTAAACCAACCCTGAACAACATTAGAGTCCCTCACATTGCAAATGGTTGTATCATATCTTAAAATATGACACAGTAGAGTTTGCTTTGTTATGCATTTAAAGAATACAACATTAACAGCTGAATGGATGAAATAATATTATAAACAGCTATGCTGAATCCATGCCTTGTTTCCTGTATTCCGTGTGCATAGATAAGCAATGCCAGTGCAGGACTAGCAGACTCTGCCACTGGCAATAAGGAATAATACATAAAGAGGTAATTACAGAATGCAAATACATTTAATGGCTACTGCAGAAAAAATGCTGACCATAAACAGTATTACAAATTTGGGTTTGATTTCATGAACAAATGAATGAATGAATGGATTCTAACTTTATACTCAGAGATACACTTTTAAAATGCAAATGGATGACCAACCAATGGGTAAAAAACAGTAGATAGTGGGGCTGTGGATTTGGGGTAGGGGGTTAACAATAACACACAATGGATTCATATTGAAAATCAAAGTGTTATGTAATAAAACATTGCTGTCAGACTAAATACTGGTAAAGTAGTGTAAATGATGAAAAAGAAATGAGTAACAATAGATTCACAAATTTGATTAATTTCGCCTCACTCCACAGTATTCTTTGTGTCAGTACAAAGATCTCTCTGAGCTTCTGAAACTGGAACTGACAGCAACTTTCAATAATGACAGACACATTGTTTGCAAGTTTATGCTTAATTCCTTGTTGGTGAACATGACATCTAAAGGATTTTATTGTATTAGTTTATTGATTCCTTAGAAATCTACTAGTTTGCAAGCTTTTAATGCACCCCATGGATAACTGGGATGCAAAACTCCAAATTGGTATATACCAACATATACACCAAGAAGTAAAACAGGCTAAAATACATGGATTAAAAGATAGATACATAAATAGATAGATAAAGCTCAATTAAAAGCCAGATTAAAAAGGTAGGTCTTTGGCCAAGTGGACCCTTTTAGTCTATAATCTTTTAGTACCATGATACATTTTGTGATTTTTTTTTTTTAAAATAGCTATGACCAAATTTGTTTTAAAGCTTTAGAAATATAAGGTCATCATGGGGACAAGGAGAAGTGGAAGTAGTCGTATCAGCTCCACTTCAACATCATCATTTGCTCAATAAAAGCTTTGCCTGTGTCACCAGAGAAAAGCCCTGCTGAGATCTCAGTGACGGTCTAAACCCATGCTAATGACTGAAACAATCATCTGCAGTCAGATGGTGTTGTCTTTGTCCCGTCTCTGACACTTCTCCCTCTGTCCTCCTCCGCCCGGCCCCACCCATCATCTCAATCCCTCTTTGTGTTCTGTAACCACTTCAGAGTTTGTACTGTGTGTGTGTGTTGAAGAGAGCTTCTGTCTCTTTGATAAAAGGAGGGGGCACACAGAGACGCAGCAATACAGTGTGACAAATTACAAGGAAATGCAGAAATATGAGAAAGACTAACTTTTTAGCCGTGTCCTAGCTGATATAAATATGGGACTGCCGTGACACATGGCCATACAGTATGTCTGGAGGCATCTGCAGCGGATACAAAATATTTTGTCAACGTTTTGGTTAAAACTTAATTGCTGCTTGGATTACAGTAGCTTCAGTGTGGCAATTTATTACATTTTTTTTCAATCCATGAAGCAGTGTTATTATACTAAAGTAAAAACGAAAATAAGCAGTGAAAAATATTTTTTGTAAACTAAAGCTATATGAAAACTGAAACCTTCAAGAAAAACCCATATGATATTGCCTGGTTAAGAAAACAAATACAAATGAAATAATAATGCAAATCATTTTAGTTTTTGATTTTTTACAGAAACTGAACGAACTGGACATTGACAATCCAGGATATAGTGCAATCAGGCCCGTTGCGACAAGGCAAGCAAACCAAGCAATTGCTTGGGGCCCCGAGCTGGCCTGGGGCCCCAAGACAACGACTGGTTAAGAACAAAATGCAACGACAAACTGCGAGCGCCCCTTTGATAGTCAATGCAGTAAAGTGCAATGACACTGTTATCGGGATCCCCCTCAAAGGGCCCCTCTCGTGATCTCTGCTGCCGGCAAAATACAAAACCTCCGTCGGCAGTCATCATGAAGCGGAATTATGCTTCAGGAAGCCAGAAAAGGAAGAAGAGAAAGGAAGAGGAGGATAAGAAAAAACAAGATAGTGGTAAGTGATAAATTACACTGGATAAAATAGCTCTACTTGTCTTGGTGTAATTCTGCAGCAGGTAGGCTAGCAAAGCTAACGTTACCTGTAACCTGCCTGACGGCAAATGCTGCTTGTAACGAACAGTTAGTGCAACTTTTTTTTCGAACGGACGGAATATGGTTACATACTACTGTAATATGTTTTTTAACGGGATAAGGAAGACGCAGATCTGTTCCAGAATCACTGTTTATCGTATTTAATGACACAACATTGCTATAGCTTTGTAATAGGTTTTGATGAAAGTGGCATAACGTTAGCATGCTATACTAACTATTCCACCGTGATAATCTATTTACCAAATGGGGTTAGGAAAACCACACAATATATTCCGTGCATCAAACATTAGCTTGGGATGTTTTTAAGCATTAGTAACCCTTAACAAAGCGTTAGGAATATCTGGTCCGTTTATCTATGTAATGTTTATAGATGTTTTAAAAATGGTTTCTTAAAGGTTTACAAAAAATGTTTAATCATTACCTGATACCTAATATATTATATGATAGATAATGGGCCTCCATGTCCATTTTGCTTGGGGCCCCCAAATTCCTTCAAACGGCCCTGAGTGCAATGCCGCAAATGCCTCACATCGGACACTAAAGTAGCGCAAAGATTAATGATTAAAGGTGCACTTGGTAAGACTTATAAAACTACCTTTGTGTCATATTAGCTGAAACTGACCCTATGTTCCAGTAGAACTACATGAAGCAGGTCATTTAAAATAAATCCGGCTCCTCTGGCACCACCTTGTTGTTGTTGTTGATGTTCAAATTCTTTGGCTAGACTGGATCTTCACAATCCTACCTACAGCACCTTTAAGCATCATGGCTATTCCTATACAGTTCTCTAACCATGTGATTTGTATGTATTAATAGCTGCATATTTCTGAGACATTATACCTGGCCCTGACAAAAACTAAAATCATTCTGAAAAACTGAAACTAACCTAAAACTAGCAAACACTCTGAAGTCTAACTCCAACTAAAATGAAAACTAATTGAAATTTCCAAATGTGACATTTGTATACTGTTCAGAGATGAGTAGAAGAGGTCAGGGTGGATGGTGGGTGGACAACGCACATTACTCTGTTTTTCCGTGTGTTGTTAGGTTTAGAATCCAAAAATAGTTGGTTAATAATGGCTTTTTTATTGTGGACTGATACATCGCTCAAGTGGGGGTGGATCGACCTTAGGACTATAAAGTCAGCATTGAATTAAATGAAATATCCGGTGGAGGCATTGCTTGTATGCCCGGCTCAGGCCTTGCTTTTACTACTGTACTGCAGTGAAAACTGCTGCATATCGTTGCCCAAAGCTCCAAATGAGGACATTGAAGCTAACTCTGCCTGGGGCTTACAAGACAGCAGGCAGATACTCACCGAAGTACAGTACACAATGTCCAAAAAGAGACTCGTTCTGTGCTTATATTAGTCACGCTGGCCCGCTGGGTTCAAGTACCAGGTTTTCTTTTGCATCTGAATGAGGATTCAAACTGTTCTTGTGATTCATCACTTTGTTTTAAAGCCTTTATTTAACCAGGAAAAAAACCTCAGTGAGATTAAAAATCTTTTTTTAACAGTGTCCTGACCAAGACAGGCAGCAGTACAGTCACACATACACACATCAGAAAGTACACAAAAACATTCAAACAACTAAAGCAGCAAATATCTCCCAAAGCCAACCACGATCATAAATCCATCAGGCAGAACTTCTACAGCCAGATGTGTCATTTAGCATCCATAAGACCAGCTCATGAAGTTTCAAGGTTTTCTGTAAATTTTTCCAGGTAAAGGGAGCAGCAAACTTAAACGCTTTTTTCCCAGTTCACTTCTGACCTTTGGAATAGACGGCAAGAAAAGATTCGGAGACCGAAGCTTGGAAGTCCCCGTACTTTATAAAATGACGTAGGTCAGAAGGTTAGAAGAAGGTAGACCTAAAACAGCCTTGTAAATACAGATATGCCGGTCTTTAAGTCTACTTTTGCTACTCTCACATGAATCCACAGTTTTTAAACATCTATATCCCTGAACTAGGCCGGTAACAATTATTACATAATTGTCTAATTTTTACATAATCACAGTTTCTTTGTTTAACCGCAATGAACTGCTAACATTAGCTACGGTCGAAAGGCGTATGACTGGTAGTTGTTGATTTGGTTTAGATATGCCAAATTGTAATATTATATATATACACTTCAGAGACAAGCTGCTTGCTATTTTCTCCACAGCAGAGTAGGAGCCAGTGGCCAGTCGTGTCCTGTTACCCGTGACACAGGGCCGTCACAGCGCCCTGACACTGTTTTAGACATGGCCGGTCCGGCTGGTCATGGGAAGACAGCTTGGCTCCTGTCTGCACAACAGCAGGCTTTGTACAAAACAACATGGATCAGCTATGAGGAACCTATCGCTGTGAATCGGCTCCTGTGTCCACTACATAAGGGATTGATTCAGCGCGGGTATTCTTTCAACAAAGCCTTTGACAGTGTGGAAGACCCCTGGCTGTGTTGCGGCGGTGGAACACAGCCGTACAGATTGAGAGGGGAATACCGCTCGGTTTGTACAGCACAGAGCAGCGGGTCTAAATATATCCATTTGATTCAGGGCTACAAAAGAAGAAGGGCTCGTGCTTCCTCCTTTCTAGCTCTGGCTTCATTGTGATGGGCATTCTGTCTTTATCATGACTGACTACTGAATGTATTCCACTGCATATATAGTGGTTAGAAGAAAAAAATAATAGACATACCACATTAAAAAGGGCTTAACTACTAAGTACAGAAATGCATTACAACTACAAAGCACAGCTGCACAGGCCAGTCATATGAAGATGATTAACAGTATGTGTCAGCTTGAAGAAATCCGTCAGTAATTACTTCTATATGTTTTCAAAGTAACGTGCAGTGTCAGTATGCAGATTTTGGATGTGAAGTATGTATACAACGTTGATTGAAGATTTGATGCGTGAAGCAGATAGTCCATTCCATGTTCACATAGCAACAATACCATGGACGTTAAAGGTGATACAGCAGCCCATTTTAGCATATAGTTTCCAGTGATATCTACAATGTTTCATGATAATGCCACATCATTTAGGATAGAAAAAGTGGGCCATCCCTATGTTCCCTCATCCCTATTTTCCCTCAGCTGTATGTTCCCTCAAGGATTTCCCCCCAAATTAGACCCTGTGTTCCCTCAGCACTATGTTTCCTCATTTCTATAAAATTCTCCCTGCATCAAAATTAGGCCCCATGTTGTCCTCGAATTTTATGTTTTGGTTATGTGACCTTGCATTCATTGCTGCAGTAATACATCATCTTGGTTTAGGGGTTGGCATAACACAGGGCTGAGGGAACACAGGGCTGAGGGAACACAGGGCTGAGGGAACACTGCATTGTGCATTAGCTTTTCATATATTACTGGACATTACCTGTACTAGAGTCGGACATCCTACTTTCAATTTGCATATCAGCATTAGAGAGCTGGACATTTAATCAAAAAAGTAATGGAAACCGAAATTCCTCTAACCAACGTAATTTTCCAATGTCGGTTGTTTTGTTTTTTAAAATCCTGTTAATACCATCCACACTGTGTCTGTTCATGTACTTTCTCCTTAAAAACACTACCGTGTGTTGTAGTCACGTGACTCTGCCCTGTCCATTCTGCGGCTGAGAAGCAACATGGAGGAGAACTGCGACCGTTTCATAACGTCACTGGTACTCTCCAGTGTTGTTTAGGTATGAGGATGCGATGGAATTCTATATACTGAGCTGTTAGGCTTGTAGTATGTAGAGTTATAATCGTATATATATATATATATATATATATATATATATATATATATATATATATATATATATATATATATATATATATATATATATAACCTAAGTGTGCACTATATACTAAAAATTCAACCACAGCTAACATTGCTTCGTGGTGTCGAAGAAGTTTTTATATCACCATTGAAAACATCCAATAAGCATTTGTGCTTATAAGTTAACATGTTAAAACTACACTTTACAATTGTGTAACTTGAATGAAGTTGCAAATTACTTTAAGCAGCATTACTTTAAGGAAAAGCAACTGTTTTCAGCTATGACGCACATTTGTACTGTTTTTTATTGTAAAGTGTCTTTGAAAAGAGCTATCAATACATTACTTTACTATTATTTCAATTCCAACATGCACACCGTGTAAAAACACCATGCAACCACCCATATTTATGGTAATTACATAAATGCCTTAAAATGCTGTAGCACCTGCAATGTGGCGAGATGCACAGCATGGAGAGTGACAACATATGCCAAACACAATCTGCACACACACTTATCAGCACAGTTGGCTAGCTTCTGGATATGCGCATAGTGCCAGATGTTTACGTATATAGCTAGCTGTTCCATATTTTCGTCCACCCCCTGAATGTTCACAGTGACAGATCTGGCTGAAATGGTAATATGGCTCTTCTCATGCGTCTGTGGTAATGAGATGAGCAGGGATTTGCTACAGTCTGTGGCTTCTGCTGCTGCTGCCATGATCGTTTGTGTCACCAGCTAAGCCTCCCATTGATTAAGGCCGTGAACAAGCCCAGCCAAGCTGATTCACTCGCTCCGGCTGGCATATGTCAATCCTTGTGTGACTATACATGAGACTGTGTTTTTTGTTGTTGTCATCATTGCTCAATACAGAGGCTTCAGTAAAAAAAGATATGAAGGGAACAGTCTGAATCAAAGCTTGTTTTTTTAAATAGACAGACACTGTCAGATGCATAAATGGCTCTTTTGCTGCATTCAAGGGCTGATTGATAGATTCAGCCCCTCGCCAGCTCATGAAAACATTTGAATTGGCTATTCTAAATATTATGTCTGCTGGGTCTCAGAGCGAGGCCAGGATTAATATGATGTTACCTTTCTCCCCCACAAATTGGAACTCTACACTACATTTATAATCAATTCTACATGTTTTTGTTGTCAGGGCCTTCAGTAACAAACATCTTGATGTCAGTTAAGATACCTGATTAAAGAGAGATGAATAAGCCATGAGTAACAGATAATTAATGAGTTAAAGAGCTGTCGTTCATTATTGTCCGTAATCCCTGTGAATCCAACTTTTTTTATTCTACTGCCCTTCACAGCCCACATTCCTCAGCCAGGCCAAATTTGAAACACACAAGTCTGACCCCTCCTCCACTTAACAAACACACACACATACACACACACACACACACACACACACACACACACACACACACACACACACACACACACACACACACACACACACACACACACACACACACACACATCCACTTGCTCTGACAAATCTAATCATCACGCTCTTTTGCAGAGATGTGTACGGGTATTAATGACTCTTGATTTCTTCCTTGTCTTGATGGTTAAGTAATAATCTGTGCCATGTGTATGTCCATTTTGCTTGGGCTTTCAACAGAAAGCCTAAAGGCAGTTCATAATTTTTTGTGCCAGTTGTATTTTAATAATGAGTGAAAAGTGAACCAATGGATCATTCTTTCTGTAGCAAAGTTCATCTAGTTGTCGTGGTTGGTTTCAGCGCAGTGATCAAAGCTCCTGTTTGTCAAACTTAATTTTTTCATTCCGGTGTGCTGCACAGTCAAGTAATCAATGCAGCGGAAGACCGCCTGTTACTTTAAATGAATCTGGTGAACAAATAAAAGAAATCAACCTTAGATATATGCTAGTAAACAATTTGGCTGCAAGTACTTTGAGGCACTTAAGAGAACACATTCTTGCAAAGAATGTGTTCTCCCAAGCATATGTTTCTTCCTTTTCTTTTTTGGACATGTTAATTGTTGTAATGTTAAAGATCGTTGTAAAGTTAGTGATCGTTCATGCCACTAGGTGGCGCTCTCGTCATTATGGGGCACTAGTTTAGTACTCCCTAAGCTACTGTGTGTTAAGCAATGTTTACTTGCTAGAAGAGACTGCCAGTCCCACGCTCTAGTTGACTCCCGTTGTTTTGCCTGTCCACATTCGATATTAAAAGCTACCACTCGGTACTTTTTTTTGACTTTTTTCGGGTTGAATGGTGACCCTAGCGCCTGTGAGCGGAAAAACCACCCTTGCAACTTTCGGCTGGCGAGCCGGCGGCCTCAGCGTCAGGAAGTATGGCTTGGTAGTTATGTATAATCACCCCCCGCTGCCGCAGGCACGTGAACCGCCAACCGAATCTATAGACTCGGTTCGCCAACCAACAACCGTCCGGTTGAACGGACTCGCGTAAAAGAGCCTGTTGTCACATCACTAGCATCTACTGACTGCAACTAAACAAACACGGTGAGTGTGTTAAGGCAGGATCAAACCATTTCATGCAGATACAGGGGGGTGGTCGGTCAATATGGATGTTTACTTTTTGGTCAAGGGGGATATTTAACTTTTACTGCCAAAAACAACAAACAAGTAAAAACAAAGATCATTCATTTAATTATTATATTTCAAATGTATATACTGAATGATGATGGTCTAATCATTTTATATTAGTTTTTACCTATTTTTTGGGGCCCCTGTCAGTCATGGGCCCTTGGAATTGTCCTAACTTTTCCCCCCTATACGGCGCCCCTGATCTTAGATGATTGCGTACATAGAAATTCACACATTATCGATGGGGAAGTACAACCCCAAATCAGAAAAAGTTGGGACAATATGAAAAACACAAATAAAAAAAGAAAGTAGTGATTTCTAAATGTACTTTGACTTGTATTTCATTGCAGACAATGTGAACACAAAATATTTCATGTTTTGTCTGGTAAACTTAATTTCATTTGTAAATATACATCCTTTCCTGTCATTCAGACCTGCAACACATTCCAAAAAAAGGTTGGGACAGGAGCAATTAAGGGCTAGTAAACAGGTAAATTGGTTAAATAATGATGTGATTTGAAACAGGTGATGTCAACAGGTGATTGTAATTATGATTTGGTACAAAAGCAGCATCCAAGAAAGGTCTAGTCCTTTAGGAGCAAAGATGGGCCGAGGATTGCCAGTTTGCCAACAGATACGTGAGAAAATTATTGAAATGTTTAAAAAAAAAAATCCTCAAAGGAAGATAGGAAGACATTTGCTTATTTCACCTTCAACAGTGCATAACATAATTAAAAGATTCAAGGAATGAGGAGGAATTTCAGTGTGTAAAGGACAAGGGCGCAAGCCTAAGCTGAACAACCGTGATCTCCGATCCCTCAGGCAGCACTGCATCAAGAATCGTCATTCATCTATAAGCGATATTACCACATGGGCTCAGGACTACTTTGGCAAACCTTTGTCAATTACCACAATACGTAGTTACAGCCACAATTGCCAGTTAAAATTGTACTGTGCCAAAAGGAAGCCCTATGTTAATAGTGTCCAGAAGCGTTGTCGACTTCTCTGGACTTGGAGGCATCTGGGAGGGACCATCACACAGTGGAAACGTGAACTGTGGTCAGATGAATCAGTATTTCAGGTATTTTTTGGGAGAAATGGACGCTGTGTGCTCCGGACCAAAGAAGAAAAGGATCATCCAGACTGTTACCAGCAACAAGTCCAAAAGCCAGGGTCTGTCAGGTAAACGTTGCGAAACAAATACTTGAAGTGGCCGCAAAAGCGTTAGCACATCTGGCCCTATGATTTGTGTTACTAACAGCTAGATATTCCAGAATAGCACTGCAGATTGAGTAGATTGTTCTTATGGCTGCTTTTTGGTATGGGGTTGTGTCAGTGACCTTGGCAAAGGTAATTTGCACTTCTGTGATGGCACCATTAATGCTGAAAAGTACATAGAGATTTTGGAGCACAATATGCTGCTTTCAAGAAGACATCTTTTCCAGGGATGTCCATGCATATTTCAACAAGATAATGCAAAACCACATTGTGCACACATTACAAAGTCCTGGCTGCGGAAGAAGAGGATACGGGTACTTGACTGGCCTGCCTGCAGTCCCGACCTGTCTCCAATAGAGAATGTGTGGCACATTTTGAAGTGCAAAATGCACCAGGCTGAAAGAGACCGTGCTGAAAGAGACCGTGCCGAATGTTGAGTGTAATCAAACGGGTGTCTCGGTTCTCGGTGGCACGTGAACAGGTGACCGAATCTATAGACTCAGTTTGCCAACCAACAACCGTCCGGTTGAACCGACTCACGTAAAAGGCGGTTGTCCCATTACTACCGGCCACTATGCCGTAAATTGTGCTCCACCTGTCCAGTCCAAGCAGCGCATCTGGCTTTTCAAGACCCCAAATGTGTGCTCAATCACCCCCCTCGTCTGAATGTGTGCCCGGTTGTAATTTTTGCTGAGCTGCTGTTGTTGGGTTGTGTATTGTTGTGGGTCATTACCCATGGTTGTTATTTCGGCATTAGTGGTGGGGAAATGCATGTATTGACTAGTGCACTTTAGCAAAGCTAAAGTTAAGTACTGGTGCTATGATACGGCTGAGTGCAGACGGCCATATTCCCACTGCTGATGCTATGACTGTTTGAAATTATCCTGATGCCAATATTTGTAATGTAGCGAGGAGTTTAACAACTGCTGGATGGAATATGAACACTGAGTCGGAGATTCAATGTCATCTTTGATTTCTTCCAGTAACTCTAATATTGCATGGCTGCTTAATCTGTAACGCTTAATGATTTTGTGTTCACTCAACTGAAAAAGTGTGATCCTTGTGGCAGCTCGTCTCCTTGGCCAATGTCTCCGTCTTGCTCGGTTTACTGCTGCCATTTCACCAGGAGGCATATGCCAGGAAACCCGCTTCCTGGTTCACACCTGCTTTTGAGAGGCGCGCATTCACTTTTTTTTTTTTTTTTTTTACATACCGCGGAATACATAATTAGGCGCACTTTACGCTTCCCCTCCCATCTCTTTATGGGAAACTCCCACTTTCCCCTTCACCCTCCCATAGCGCAATTTGCCATTTCCAGTTCCCGCAACAGGCAGTCTGTGCTTTTACCTCAGTGCGGCCTGTTTGTACATACCTAGCCATACTTTTACGCGCACGTTGCGAAACAAATACTTGAAGTGGGCGCAAAAGCGTTAGCACATCTGGCCCTATGATTTGTATTACTAACAGCTAGATATTCCAGAATAGCACTGCAGATTGAGCAGATTGTTCTTATGGCTGCCCGATAGAGCCCTCCTATCCATGTGTAAACTAATCCAATGTGTTATCCAAACATGTTAACTGCATTTATGATGACTTGAGCACTCATATTGCCCTCAGTGGTACATTAAGTATTTGTCATTGCAGCAGCAAATTGCCTCTGTCTAATTCACAGATTTAGCTCTAATCTATTAACCTGGCCTGTGAAATTCTGTCACAACACATCCGTGTGAGATCGATGACCAAATGCATAAGCTAATGCTCAGCTGGCTGCTGTAAATTACCTTTCACACTTCTTCAAAAGGCAATGTAGATTGGAAAACAGAAATCTCCTACACATTGACTAATCACTATTAAATCAGAATTTAATAGATGTTTTTGGTAAATACTGTACACTTTATATCAGTGGCCTCTATTGACCCAAATATGACCCAATTCTTGAACCTTCATTTTTTTCTAACGATGCCCCGAGGCTCTTTGAAACCTGGCAACAACCTGGCAACAACCCTATGACTTCTTCTCCCTCAACCAAGCATCCCCCCCTGGCTACAACTACATCTGCAAACCCCGCCCCTCCCGCCGTGGAGGTGGCCTCGCCGTTATTTTCAACCAGAACTTCCAGATCACAGAACTTACCCTCCCCTCAGTATCATCGTTTGAATTTCTCGCCTTCAAAGCTCTTTCCTCCATGACAGTCATCCTCATCTACCGGCCACCTAAACCAAATCCCTCCTTCCTTCCACACTGGCCTCATCTCTCTCTCCACGTCTGCTGCTTCTCGGTGACTTAAACCCCTCCTCCACACTGCCTCCTCTCCAAGTTTGACTTGGTCACCGCTCCTGAAATCTCAAAACTCATCAGCTCTTCCAAACCCACTACCTGCTCCCTGGACCCCCTCCCTACTCCACTCCTGAAGTCCTGCCTCCCCGTACTATGCCCCTACCTTACAAACCTCTTCAACTCCTCACTGTCCCTTGGAACTGTCCCCTCTGCCTTCAAAACCGCTGCACTCAGCTGGCTCCACTCCTACCTCTCCAACAGATCACACTTCATCTCTCTTCATAATCACACCTCTGCCACAGCCACAGTCACTCAAGGCGTTCCCCAAGGCTCCATACTCGGCCCCCTCCTCTTCATCATCTACATCCTCCCCCTTGGTCAGATACTCCGCCACTTCAACCTGGACTTCCACTGTTACGCCGATGACACCCAGATCTACCTTAGCACCAAATCCCCCCTCAATCCTCCCCTCTCCCACATCAACTCCTGCCTGTCAGCTATCAAAATCTGGATGCAACACAACTTCCTCAAACTCAACAGTGATAAAACAGAATTCCTTCTCATTGGCTCCAAATCCACACTTGGCAAAACCAATAACCCCACTCTCACCATTGACGGCACCATTGTCTCCCCATCTCCCCAGGCCCGAAACCTTGGCGTGATCTTTGATTCCACCCTCTCCCTTGAGCCCCACATCCGCCATGTCATCAAAACCTCCTTCTTTCACCTCCGCAACATCGCCAAAATCAGACCCTCTCTCACACCCCCCGCTGCTGAAAGACTCATTCACGCCTTCATCTCCTCCCGACTGGACTACTGCAACTCACTTCTCCTTGGCATCAGCTCTACCAACATCAACCGCCTCCAACTGGTCCAGAACGCAGCTGCCCGACTCATCCCCCGTTCCAAATCTTGGCACCACATCACTCCAGTCCTAAAACAACTCCACTGGCTTCCTATCTCCCACCGGATCACCTACAAAATCCTGGTCCTCACCTACAAAGCCCTTCACCATCTGGCCCCCTCATACCTCACTGACCTCCTGTCCCCCTACCAACCCTCACGGTCCCTCAGATCCACCTCAGCCGGTCTCCTCTGCATCCACAAGTCCAAACTCCGCAGTTTTGGGGACATAGCCTTCTCCAGGGCAGCTCCCAGGCTCTGGAACTCCCTCCCCCAAGAGATCCGCACCTCTGAGTCCCTCACCATCTTCCAGTCCCGCCTCAAGACCCATCTCTTCACCTCTGCCTATCTGTACCCCCCTTTTCTTCTGTGACTGTATCTTGCTTTGCTTTGTCTTGTTTTGCTTTGTCTTGTTTTCTTTTGCTTTGTTTTGTTTTGTCTTGTATTGTCCAGTTTTGCTTCACCTTATAATCTAGCTACCTGTAAAGCGACTTTGAGTCTATGAAAAGCGCTATATAAATTCAATTTATTATTATTATTATTTAGCCTCTGAATAAAACGCACCAGGCTTTCAACTAACTATCCACGTTACTATTAGACACTCAGCAACTGACTCCGTATAAAGAACAAGGTCCACGTGGGGAGGAGGTCAGGATGGATGGATGGGTCAAATAAACACGTACTTTCACCCAGGAGAACAGTCATAACTAATGCTAGTTATTTTATTTAGTATAGTGGATACTTTTTTTATGCGGAAAAAAGACAACTATTTTAAAGATAATTGCTAATATTTATTTATTATTTCATATTGTATTATTATTTCTTGTATATTCTGTATGGGTGCTGTGTGCGTTATGCCTTGCTGCTGTACTATCTATCCATCCATTCAGTATTTCTAAAGGGAGAAAGGTTTTTGGGATATATCAGTAACTAGGCATGAAGAGATCAGGTAAACCTACCAGATTTTAAGCTGTTCAATGCACTACGCTAGCTGATTAGCTAATAAACTTGCTTTAACTAGCATACAAACTTAGCAGTGTACTTTTCCCCAAAGGTTGATTGCTTTGTAGCGCAAACATTTGTGAAATTGGTGCTACATGTGGGTGATGTAATACGAACACGTCAAGCTCGCCCGTCTTGACACAGAATGGCGGCCGGTTAGTAACAAACAATCTTTAAAAACCAAAACGCAGCACAGATGCGTGAAATTTAGGGGGTCAGGCTGCTGCCTGTAAGCTAAACATAAAACGATATCCTTCTTTGTGCACATTCAGGTAAAAAAATAAATAATTTTCTGAATTCTGAAATAAAATGATTTGATTAGCTCTATGAATGTGTACTACGTAGATGGGGAATAACATTCTGAATGGATAACGCACAGACAAGGGGCCAGGTTTACACAATGTAAAGGTTTGTTTAGTCTTTTTTCATTGTGACTTCTGATCTTTATCACCTTCATGCTGCCAAACGTTGCTCTGCTAACTCCACAGCAACTGTCGCCTCTCTGAATCTCCATCTGTTTTAGTCCCCGCAGGCTCAGTACCTGCTGGAACAAATCAGTCTGCTTAGATAAAGCACTGCCCAACACAGTGTTCCTGTGTGTCATTGCTTTGTGCTGCATAACTGCTGCCCTACATTGCTGAAGTGTTTTGAAATTGGAGGTAGAAGTGGGTCACAACACAAACAGCGAGCAGGGACACTGCCTGTGGATAATCAAGACAGTGCATGGCTGTGGAAAGCAATTAATCAAACAGTGTGCATCTCCTTCTAAATGATTTGCTATTTAACCCATGTGGAAGCATGTTCTACCAAACTTACTGATAATTTATTTACTATCTGCCTGGTAAGAAAACAATGTGTCTATTGTTGTAGCTTTAGCAATTGTGTGTGTGTGTGTGTGTGTGTGTGTGTGTGTGTGTGTGTGTGTGTGTGTGTGTGTGTGTGTGTGTGTGTGTGTGTGTGTGTGTGTGTGTGTGTGTGTGTGTGCGCTGAATAGCTTAATGTGAATGAGCACTGGAAGTTACCATAGCCACAAAAACATGCAAAAATATTCAATATGCAATGCATTGCCTGGAATGTGTAAAAAACAATATTATGTGTGAATGTGAGCATAAAAAAAAACAGGAATAAAATAGGAAATATGGGGGGGGTGGGTGAAATGTGATAAATCATATTTCATTTCCTATAATGTGTATGCTAGTAAAGGTGGAAAGTATGACTCCATATTGTATGTGTTTCTGAAGATTTAGTTACCAATGGATACAAATGGGCAGGCAAAAGTAGTGGACTGACCAACCAACCACGTCTAGCATGGCTGAAAAACTGAAACAATCAAAGTTGAATCACTACCTGCAAATGACAGAAAAGTTCTAGGTCACTTGAGTTACAGCATAACTATGAAATGGAATTATTAAAATGTTGCCAAACTGTTTATATCATGTCACATGACCATCCCTTCAACAACAGCTAGTATGTGCTATACGATCAGGTGATAGCATCAACCCATACCCAAGACATAGAGAGATATATAAATAGATAGATAGATAGATAGATAGATAGATAGATAGATAGATAGATAGATATATAGATAGATAGATAGATAGATAGATAGATAGATAATTGGGAAATTACTGTGTTACAGCAGCAAGTTACAAGGAAACACACATACAGAAAATTCAAGAAATATACTAGAAATAAATAAGATAAAAAATAAGATGTATTATATATACAAAACTGAACATCTACTCAAAATAGTATAGATAAATAGGTTTGGATTTAACTTTTGTTTTTTACATAGAGAAAGTAGCCTACCGGGGGTAAAAAAAAAAGTACTGTGTAGGTACTGGTATCTGTACAAAAGTTGACCGGTCAACTTGAATGTATGCTGCAAAAAAGTTATAAATAAGTTGAATAAATGCTATTTATTATCCAGACCTTTGACCTTAAATAAAAACCTGATGAGGACCTTTGAGTAATATGTTTACCAAAACCCTTGGCATAAACAATCACAAAGCATGACAAACAGCTTGTGACCCAACGCTCTAATCGTCAGCCGCCCAACAAGTCTAGTAATTCCCAAAGAGCAAACATTTACTGCGACAGTGGCGAGGAAAAAGTCCCTTTTAGGAAGAAACCTAGGACAGACCCGGGCTCTTGGTAAGCGGTGTCTGACGGAGCCGGTTGGGGGTGTTATGAACAGTGGTAATAACAGTCACAATAGAGATAATGGAACAGTGACTCACTCCCTACCTATGAGCTTTATCGAAGAGGAGAGTCTTAAAGGAATACGCCACCGTTTGTTGAAATAGGGCTTATCACAGTCTCCTCTAGATGTAGATAGGTGGGCAAACGCATTTTTTGTCTCAGTGCATGCATTGTCTCAGTCTGGCGGAGCCACTGCTAGCTTAGCTTAGCGTAGTGAATGGAATCCTTTGTTGCCGGTTAGCATGTCGCGAGTAAAAGTGAGCCAACAACAACAAAACAACCTAATTACTTCTTGTGGCTTCTAAAATAAGACTAGACAATTTCCTAGGGATATATTGATTTGGGACTATGTTGGGTGGAAGTAGCCTACAGCCGAAGCACTGCTACATTGGCGCAGAGATCACACAGCTGTTATGGCCGAGGCTCTGACCCAAAACACAGAGAATCACATGCAGAGTACTGACGTGAACAAACAAGGTAGTTATCACACTGGGAGACAACTTACCACATTGGTAGCTGTAAGGATCTGGCGCCGAAGATGAGTTCCGCCCGGGTCTAAATACTGCAGCAGTCATTAGTTGAATCAACTAGCTACAGATGTGCAGGCAGGTAGATCGCCCGGCCGCGCCCCTTGACCTACTTTCAGGCCGCGCCAGCACAACCCAGTCTCACGTCAGTCCGTGATGGAATCACGAAAATAAATCTATTAGATCGTGATACCATCATGTAATTGTGAAGATTTACGTGATGAGGTCACGTTTTTTAAACTAATGTATTTTAATGGGAAGCATCTTTCGTGATTGCAGCACGTTTCTTTCTGCCAATCGGCTGCAGCAGAGAAGCTGGATACAGCTGCGTTATTATTGGTATTTTTAGCCCAATAATCGCTGTTTTTATCAACATTTATTCACCAGATCGTATCATGGTTTTTATGTATTTTTTTTACTGTTATTACTTCAGTATATTTCGGCCAGGGAAGCTGGATGGCTTTATGTTTATTGATATTTTTTTAACTATAACGCTACATCTATCAACATTTATTTAGATGTTATCATGTTATTCATTTCTTTATTTTAATCATATTATTTTGGTCTTATTACCGGTGAAATATTACAGTAAATAAGACAGAAGAGTACGCTACGATATGAGCCGAGCTGGAGCGCATTCAAAGCAGGTTTCCCACAATGCAACGCGGCCATTCATTCAGAGAATCGGACAGCGATCAGCGGGTCTTTAACGCCAGTATCGCTTCAATGTAGGCTACATATATATAATCTGTGGTTTTGTCACCAACAACAACATGTTGCTCAGTTTTCTTCCTGTAAGTTATGCATCATAATAACATTTTAAAAAACCAGCGTAAGATTCCGGAAGTGACGTAATAATTACTGCTCCGAGTCTGTGAAAGATTGCTGTACGTTGTACGTGAGAATTTATACAATAAAAATACTAATAATGAAAAAATAGTGTTTTATGCTAAGCACGTTGATTTGCCTTGTATATACTATATAACCAACCTAGAGATGAGTGTTAGAAATACAGCCTAATGGCTGGTTTGACTACTTTGCATTCGTTTTGACTTGTTGATAAACTATTTAGGCCTACAAAGAGAAGCATTTTTTATTTCATTTTCCATGCATCATTATTTAAAAATGCAATTTTCAAATTTTGCAGTTGATGAATGTTAATAGCAAAGACTAAAGGGAAAAAAACATGAGCATATTTATGTGTGGGACTTTGTAAGATTTAATATCACTCTGCATTAGTTGTTTTAAATAAATGACTTTTTTGAAATTTTAATGTATGGCAGGCCTAACATATTAATTATTATATTCCTAAGATTATCCTCCTATCAATCACCATGGTTACAGCTTGTAACCATAACCTTTGCCTTTACTGAGAGATGTTTTCAAAATTAAGAAGTCACCAAGTATTACTCTATTTGAAGTAGCGGCTGTGGTTTCTTCATGTTGTGATGACTAGTTTTAGGAGGCATTTTCAGGAAATTAAAAGGATAAGCAGATTGTTGCCGAGGCTTTTGTTCACAGAGTAAGATATATATATCTCTGTTTGGGTATCTGTGCATACAACATGTGTTTTGGCATTTTTGGCACACTTATACCTCAGCCTACTGCACGCAGACACACGTACGTTCAGGCGCACAAAGTAGTGGATGCCTGATCATTTCTCCCCAAGGTAGATTTTAACAGTTCAGGAACTATTCGTTACTAGTATAATGGGATAGTGGAGGAGTTTTGAAAATGTAAACATCACCCTCCCTTCACCAGCAATACCTTTTCTATAATTTAAATAAACATAAACACACATACCTCCCAAAAAAGTTAATGTTGACTTCTATATTGACTTGCACTTAGCAAAATCATAAAAATAACATTTGTTCTTTTACAGCCATAATATAACTGTGTTAACCTCTGCATTCTTATCTTATGGATCACACTCCTCTGTTATGGTGTGGTGGCCATTTCAGTAGATTTATTCACTAACATTGTTGTGGAAATATAATAAGTATGGAAACTAAATGCACACTTCCTGCATTATTCCTGCATTACTTCAAATACTAAGTTACTCATGCAATAAAACAATAAAACATTGAGACCATTCAACAAAGCACACTGGGTAACAACAAATTCAACACATGAACTGGTTGCTATGGACTCGTCATTGTATATTTTATCCTCATGCCCTCTCGGCTGCTGCTTGCTAATGTTATTTCAGACTCTGGCTCTACAGCTAATCAACAGTTTGCCTCGGCGGTGGACGAGGAAACATCAACCGTAACATATACAGATAAAATCTTGCTAAATTTAGCCGCATTACTATTACGGAAGAAAAACTCTTGTATCCTTTTCTGCGACATATACTCTTCTCTACAACTAACGTTCCAGTCAACTAGTCTCAGCCTGCTCGCTTCTCAGCGAGTCACGTCACTTTACTCACTTTCACCTCTATCAGCTTTAACAGTTCATTTTTAGTAGGCTATATTTTAGAACCTATCCATAACCCTTTTTTGCTATTTGCCTCATTATTTGATATACAAAAATATAAATAATGTCAGACAGCGAATTAGTAATCATTTAAAAAATATAAATTCCAGCTCCTGCCAGCAGGGGGGGCTGCAGCACCCTCAGCACCCCCCTTCCCGCGCCCTTGCGTACGTTTTGCATATTCTGCTGAAATAGAGACCTGGTCCATGCCAACAATCTCATTCAACCATTTGACAAGCTGAGGAGTTGGTGGTGACATGGGTCAGAGGGTATCAGAGGTCATAAATGATGAACCAATCAATGGGCTCTGCTCCTATAGACACCTTGGTGTTCATATGGACAACACCTGGCTGGAAGGCCCATGTTCAAAGTGTGTGTTATCATTTAGAGCAGACACTCACGGTGAATCAGAGAGTTTATGTTGTACAAGGCTGCATTACAGAGCATATTCATATATATCCACATGGCAATATCTAAAAACATCTCATTTAAAGCTTGCTTGTCAGGTGACTGTCATGAAGGTTGTGGAGAGGAATAGAAACCAGTCTCTCCAGGCAAGCACAGAGAATGACATGAATGACATGATCTATCTTTATTCTCCATGCAAAGTGTGAGTTCTTATCCTCTGGCAGAAGATATAGCTTACCCCAATGCAAACTTAACATTTCTAAACTATAGGCCTATTCGGACCTACCTCAATTAAAACTTTAAATAATGTTGCTTGAGGCTGGTTGTGCAATAGCTTCATGATATGATGCATATAGGGTTGTGTGTAGGTTGCTCTTGTCACTGTTTGTGAAAGATGAGCAATAGATTGTGGCTGTGTGATGTGCTTCAGTCTGGCTACATATCACATTTTTTATTGTAAGTATATGTCAGCTGTATGATAAAACAATATGTCAAGTGTTATGTGTGAAGAATTTGAACTCAAGGCAGATATCAATCCGGGGACAATAAAGTATCGCTTGCAAATTGGTCTCCATGATATGTGAAAATGAAAACATTGTCGTAGGTGTATATCAAACATATCGTTGGAAAGGTCTCAACCTCCACAGTAACATATGTCAGTCTGAAGAGGATACATTACTCTTGCTTTGAAATATTGACCTCTGAACCTTGAACCTAGTCCATGTTTGAAGGCTTGTCATTTAGCAACAGAAGGTGCTACAAACATGGGACCAGCTGTTATAGAAAGCTCTGGACCTCAGCTGTCATGTAGATATGGTCACCAATGTTTAACCACTGTAAGCACTGTCAAATATGGTAATAAGCTGTGCATGGCACCATTGTGTTCCCCATTCCAAAAAACCTCAGGGGGCATCCACAATTCTACACTGCCAACTTGTAATTATGAGAAATATACCAATATATTTAAAAACCACAAGTCCCATTATAGATGCGGCCCAGAACCTGTTACAAGCGTATGTAATTGTAGTTCTTCCGGGGTGGGCAGCTGCCTATGTTCGATTCCTGTGTTTCTGCTGTCTGCCGTGAATGGGCTTCATTCCATTTCAGATTGCCGCCTGCCGGCCGACCGAGCACGCAATACATGAGACAAATACATGAAACTGTATTTTATTGTTATTATTATCTTCATTGTTTAAATCATGAAATACAATGTTAGACAAAAACATCAATATTACGTATTATGTATTTGTATTTTTACGTACTACGTCACTTCCGGAGTCTTCCGCTGGTTTTTTAAAATGTTATTATGATGCATAATTTACAGGAAGAAAACTGAGCAACGTGTTGTTGTTGGTGACAAAACCACAGATTATATATATGTAGCCTACATTGAAGCGATACTGGCGTTAAAGACCCGCTGATCGCTGTCCGATTCTCTGAATGAATGGCCGCGTTGCATTGTGGGATACCTGCTTTGAATGCGCCCAGCTCGGCTCATATCGTAGCGTACTCTTCTGTCTTATTTACTGTAATATTTCACCGGTAATAAGACCAAAATAATGATTAAAATAAATAAATGAATAACATGATAACATCTAAATAAATGTTGATAGATGTAGCGTTATAGTTAAAAAAATATCAATAAACATAAAGCCATCCAGCTTCCCTGGCTGAAATAGACCGAAGTAATAACAGTAAAAAAAATACATAAAAACCATGATACGATCTGGTGAATAAATGTTGATAAAAACAGCGATTATTGGGCTAAAAATACCAATAATAACGCAGCTGTATCCAGCTTCTCTGCTGCAGCCGATTGGCAGAAAGAAACGTGCTGTAATCACGAAAGATGCTTCCCATTAAAATACATTAGTTTAACAAACGTGACCCCATCACGTAAATCTTCACAATTACATGATGGTATCACGATCTAATAGATTTATTTTCGTGATTCCATCACGGACTGACGTGAGACTGGGTTGTGCTGGCGCGGCCTGAAAGTAGGTCAAGGGGCGTGGCCGGGCGATCTACCTGCCTGCACAGCTGTAGCTAGTTGATTCAACTAACCCGGGCGGAACTCATCTTCGGCGCCAGATCCTTACAGCTACCAATGTGGTAACTTGTCTCCCAGTGTGATAACTACCTTGTTTGTTCACGTCAGTACTCTGCATGTGATTCTCTGTGTTTTGGGTCAGAGCCTCGGCCATAACAGCTGTGTGATCTCTGCGCCAATGTAGCAGTGCTTCGGCTGTAGGCTACTTCCACCCAATATAGTCCCAAATCAATATATGCCTAGGAAATTGTCTAGTCTTATTTTAGAAGCCACAAGAAGTAATTAGGTTGTTTTGTTGTTGTTGTTGGCTCACTTTTACTCGCGACATGCTAACCGGCAACAAAGGATTCCATTCACTACGCTAAGCTAAGCTAGACAATGCATGCAATGAGACAAAAAATGCGTTTGCCCACCTATCTACATCTAGAGGAGACCGTGATAAGCCCTATTTCAACAAACGGTGGCGTATTCCTTTAAGCCTCTCCTCTTCGATAAAGCTTATAGTTAGGGAGTGAGTCACTGTTCCATTATCTCTATTATGACTGTTATTACCACTGTTCATAACACCCCCAACCGGCTCCGTCAGACACCGCTTACCAAGAGCCTGGGTCTGTCCTAGGTTTCTTTCTAGGTTTAGACAATACATGCACTGAGACAAAAAATGTGTCTGCCCACCTATGCAAACCTATGTTTTTTTGTTTTGTTTTTTTTCTCTTCAGAAAAACTTTATTATTCAAGTACAGATACACATACACATTGAAAACATTAAA
Organism: Gymnocephalus cernua; assembly: GCA_023631565.1. Classification (NCBI taxonomy): domain Eukaryota; kingdom Metazoa; phylum Chordata; class Actinopteri; order Perciformes; family Percidae; genus Gymnocephalus; species Gymnocephalus cernua. The sequence goes on along the minus strand of CM042438.1, from coordinate 27,854,293 downwards.
TGCATACATACATACATGAAAAAGGGGCGCATGAAATTTACATTAAAGAGGTTATAAGGCATTTTAAATGTTCAGAGTTCGGATGTCTTTCTTATTTGTCAGTCTTTTTAAAGTTTCAAAATAAAATATCATGTCATTTTTATATTGGTGAATATTCAGGGTTTTTTCAGACCATTCATGGATATAAAATTTTCCAAATAAAATGAAAAGATTCAAAATGAAAACATGGCATTTATCCAAATCAAAAGCTCGCCTCGGCTCGAGCCGATGTAGTATACAATACTAACTCAAGTGATTCAAGTGACTCACACAACCTGGATCAGTTTAGTGAGTGACTCGGAGTAACCCGAATCCTTAAAAGGAATCGAGTTTGCCAGGCCTACATCTGCCATACTGGGCACTTTCCCGGTGGGCCGACCTGCTTTTTGGGCCGACCACCGACACTTATAAGTGGTAGGTCTAGATCGGTGGCCCATTGTTTTATCAACACTGGGCTAGCCAAAAATATCACATAGGCTAAGTTTTTTCATACACCCCTACTTTCACAATGAAATGGACTAGTCCGTAACGGTGCGCGGAAGATAAACACAGTACACCAGCCATCGTCAACTGGCAGCCCGCGGGCCAAATCCGGCACGCCAAAGCTTGTATTTGGCCCGCAGAATAATCATGAATTCAAAAAATGTAAAGAGGAAAAAATGCGTTCTGTTTTTTAGCATTTCAAGCATTTACAGCAGGTAACATTACACAGGTTGAGCAAAACCCCAGCCCCCTGTATTTACATCTCTATTCACATGCTGAGATTCTGTTCAACGATGCCCGCGCTCCACACACACACAGCTGAGCCGAGATGTGCGTACGTTAAAACATGCAGTACCTGACTGGGAACGGTACAAATATGATTACTAATGGCCACTGGGGGGGCAGATGAACTAATGCTATTCTCATTACTGTAAGTAGGCTACAATAAAACCTTTGTGAGTAAAAAGTCAATACTTATCAGTGCACTCACCTGTATAGACCGGCATAAACATGTAGAAAGCGATATTTCAGTCTGCTCTGTCTGCTCTGTCCACTCTCCTCCACCGTGCTGTTTTATGTTTCCATGCAACACAGCTCTACTCTGCAAATAGCAATATTTTTTACAAACAAGCTAAAACAAAAGCTTAGCTTAGCTTGCTGGGAATCTTGAAATTTGGACAAATTTTTGTAAACTTAACTGCTGGCTGAACCGTCCTCTCCGCTGGAGCGGTAAATCTGTGGATGTATTATAAGACCAAAACAGATACATGTGGCTACTTAATATGCATGTGAATGACTTGATCGTTATGTTTGCGTTCTTCATTCTTGATGATGATGCTGGTTGTATTTTTTTGCAACAGCATCTCATCCCATTTCATTGCAGATACGGCATATATGATGAATGCTAGCCTGCTTATCAGTCCATTCATCATTAAAGCTGGTCTTTTCCACATCAACTTTTAGCTTCAGCCTCTTTGACAATGACATTTTACCTGACAACAGGCCTTTCTTTCTGCAAGCATTTTCCACCAATCAGGACGCTGCATACTACAACCACGTTTTCATAATCACAGACTTTAACCATCACTCCTCAGTGAACTGCCTCCTAGTCTGAGAACTATTTCTAGTTAAAGAGCCAGTTATCATTATGGAGTTTACATGTTTTTTAGGAGTTTGCTCACACTAATACATGTAAAAAAAATATATATAGCATTAATTCAGTAAGAAAGTGAAAATTTCGAACAAGAATAGGTGTATTAGGTATACATTCATTTTATTTTCTTTATTAGGAAGTCCGGCCCCTGGAGTGTCTGCTTAGAAAAATTCTGGCCCTTGGAGAAATGTAGTTGATGACCCCTGCAGTACACAAACAGAGACGAAGCAAGACAAGTCTAAACGCGAAAATGAAACAAAGTTACCCAAGCGGCTCAAATATAAAAATAAATATTAAAAAAAAAATAAAAAATAAAAAGCGAAGAGACGCCGATAAGTATTTGGCAACGCTGCCAAAGATGACAAACTTTTTTACGGCTACTGTTGGGGATACAGACAGGAACAACAATGTCCAAGCGTTGAACATGCCGCTACAGCAGCAGCAGCTAGCTGTGAAGTGGCGCTAGGTGAGGATAGCGTTAACCAAGACAATTAAGAGGACATCATATCTTTAAACAGCACCCTCTTTGGGATTTCTGCCTACATGCAGTTTCAGTGGCACAGTGAGGAGGAGACTCAGGAGGAGAGGGACAGAGATGAGAGAGCGAGGGTACAACCTGCGGTAAGCAGAACTCCCCTTAACACACTTTGCCCCTTGACGAAACTGAGCCAAAAACAAGTGGTAGACAAACTGTTGATGATAACACTACAACAACAAAAGAAGTAGGCATGCTTCTGTATGATTGCATTACTTTGGCTAAGTGTGCGGGTATCTGAGGCTTGACTGATGATGTTCTCACCGTTTTATTATTAGGCTACCTTTCATTCAACAAAGTAGCATGCATCTTAATTATAAGCAAAACACCACCTTAAGGTTCATCAAACCTTAAGCTTGTGCTCTCTCTCTAACTCTCTAACTCTCACTGATTCTTGGCGTTAGTAGTTTTAAGGAGTAGGAGTTGGTATACATATTCAGGGGAGCGCAAGGACAGGTGGCCAAAATGCCACACGGCCGATTTTTGGTCCCAGTCCATCCCTGGTCATAGGGGAGCATCATTCTTTTGGTAGATATCTTGTCACTTGATTTACATTGTATAAGTATTTTTGTTTTGGTTGATGTTAAGTGGTTTTTTTTTAAATAAGTGGCTTGTTTTGTTTATGTTATTTGTAGTGTTTTATTGTTAGTTTCCCCTGTGTGTCAGAAACTGGTCTGATCAACCAGTATATACTGCTTGTCCCTTCCGTTTCTTCTTTGTTAGTTCAGTTGTATGTTGAGTTTGTTGTGTTAAGTGCTTTGTTGACGTTCTGTTTAGTTGAACTCATTTATGGGACCAAACTTTATCTTCATTTTAGTTTGTAAACCGCTTAAGTTGCTATTTTGTGTGTCTAAATAAAACCCTTACTTTTTCAAACTTAACCTGTGACTCCTCATGTCTTCACAGTTGTGTACTTACATTATCGTAAAAGTTAAAAACGTGAGAATGATGTCATTTTATTCCAAGCTTGTCAGTTGGTTGCCTGTCAGTGGCGTCATGTCCCCTTTGCACATGACTCAGTGTAGTGGTTGTCTGCCAGTAGCTGTCATAAATTGACCTTTTATTCAGTTTTAAGACATATTTTTACAATACACTTTTCAGATTTTATAACTATATATTTTAACCAGCTAAAAGATTTCAAAAGGATTCGAGAAACATTTAAATGGGGTGGCTGTGGCTCAGTGGTAGAGCGTTTGCCTGCCAGTCAGAAGGTTGGTGATTCTATCCCTGGCCCTGCAGTCCCCTGTCGAAGTGTCCTTGGGCAAGACACTGACGGTTTCCCCTGATGCTGCGCCATCATAGTGTAAATGTGTGTGAATGTTTATCTGATGAGAAGGTGGCACCTTGTACGCCATGTTGGCCACAATGTGTGAATGGTTCAAGCATTTTGAGTAGTTGACTAGAAAAGTGCTTCATAAATACAGTCCATTTACTTAACTAAACCTCCCCCTCTCAAACATGATTAGTCTCTCTGCCCAGGCATCATATGGAAAATTAGTGTTTTAAAGCCTGAATAATGTAGTTGTCCCAGTCCAGTGTGTACACTGCAATAAATACAGATATCTGTTACCAGAGATAATCAGTGTACATTTGCTGAAAAACCAATGAATGAATGAATGAATGTCAGAAATGAAGGGTTTTCACATTCACTTCGCTTCATAGTTGGAAGTGAGATGTTCACTCTGGACAGAAATAAATTAGCAAGTGCTAAGTGGGCAGATGTGTCTTGTTAACTAAACACTTCAAATTGGGTAATGTTTTTACTGCTTTTAAATGCACTAGGAGTGCTCTTCAGTGACTGGATTGCCAAACTAAAATTGCTAGAGGAGCTGATAACTCACCTAATAGAATTTTATGAGGATGAGCTTCAGTGGAGGGTTTCAATATTCATAATTTTTTTGACATAGAAATGTCAATTTAAAGATACTGAATGTCTGCTATTAGCAGCTTTGTTCCAAAAAAAACATGAGCTATCAACCCCTTAGAAACATTAATCAGTCAAAGCTGTATTGTGCACAGCACCAACCAGGGGGCTGAGGAGCTTTGTGAAAATGATCCTCTGAAAGAGCAACGTTTGAAAATGAGCCAGCTGAAGGATGACCAGTATGTACCAGCAAGTCTCGTGTCATCAGCATCAATAGCCAACGTGAAGACCTTCAAACATCCCAGCCGGGCGGCTTATGACCTTTCACCAGGGATTGCCATGGTGACAGTGTGCTGAAGCAGCGGGTCATACTCCCACAGCACGGGGAATTTAAAGTTAGCTTCATTATCTACATGTAATATCTACTAAGACCCTCATTTGAGATATAACACAAAATAGGCAACACTGTCTGCAAATGGAATATATGTCGCCCAGACATTCATGGTTTTTATTGAAATATCTCAACAACTATTAAATATATTGCCATGAAATGTAATACGTAAAAGATTCATGTTGCATTCAGGATGAATTGTAAAAACTTAGGTGATTCTCTGGCTTCAAAACAGTAGCCAACAAACAAGTGGGTGACGTCACAGTGTCTGTGTCCATTATTTTGATACAGTCTATGGTTCAGATAGAACACAAAGCCAATTTAAGAGTTGGTAAGAGTGCATACAAAGACAAAGGAAAGACTCGATTATGAGCTAATTCGCCCCAGGGCGGTGCAAATTGACACAAAGAAGCGTACGTGCCAAGCGGCAACTTCCGTGCCTGTAAAGTGAAGCCAATGCGGAAGCTCCTTTAACCTGCAGGGGGTGACTCCACTGGCTCCAAAAAGAAGTCTGATTCCATAGTCTATGGGGAAATTACACTACTTCTGCCTTTATTTAATACCTCAATAAACATTTTCCTAACGAGTTTATAGCCTCAATCAGCCTAGTTTCATGTTTTCTTCAACACAGCATGATGTTCATTTTGTAAATTATGGTCAAAGTTTTTTTTTTAAAGACGATAAAGCAGAGGACGCATGCCTTTGGTGTGGGAGATCCACGTTCGATTCCCATGCGATGCATCAACCAATGTGACCCTGAGCAAGACACTTAAGCCATAGTTGCTCCAGTGGTGTGTGCCCTCTGATATATAGGAATTGTAAGTCGCTTTGGATAAAAGCATCAGCTAAATGACATGTAAAAGATGTAAAAAGATAGTTCAGCCTATATCTCTCTCTCTGGGAAATATGCTAAAGTGTGGCAGGCCCAGCGACTTGCAAAAGGAGAAAGTCCTGAAACAAAACTTTTCCTTATCATGCAGCTGCCAAGATTCCCTGAAAATGGACACACAAAGTTGAAGTACTCCTCGGCCTGGAAAGGTTATGAGGTTATGTTGAACACTGACCTGGGGTACCACTATCTCAACTTACATAATAATACCTTTATTTCTAAAGGACCTTTAAAAACAAAGTTTACCAAGTGCTTTGAGAGACAAGCAAGGCATACATAGCATGAGTTTGTAAGCTAGAAAATCCACCACAGATGGACTCACTTCAGAAGAGTTGAAAATCGGCAACTTTCCCTCTTTAGCGTTTAGCTTAGCGCAATGCCATTGAAACCATACACCATCATCCTCTCCCAGCTCTGCCCTTTTGTCCAAATATGGTCACTTCTGGCTCCAAAATACCAAGATGGTGACGGCCAAAATGCCAACTCCTGGCTTCAAAACGGCAGTCCACAAATGAATGGGCGACGTCACCAATGCTACGTCCATGCTTTATATATGGTACGTACAGATTCACAGATCTTTAAACATCATTGTTTAGGCCGGATAATAACAAACGGTCCCGCAGTCAAATTGGCGTGAAGGACTTCAACATTTGCTTTGCTTTCTGTCTGTTCTTAGTATTGTTAAAATGTCTATCCTCACTCATTGCTTACTTCAACTACATCATTTTTAAAAAATGTTCATGTTGTGGTTATTTTCCATTAATACAGATAGTATTCATTTTGTCTTTGTCACAACTTTAGTGCTGTGGCTCTGGACAACATTATTATGTCTACAGTTAATCTATTTTTATTTATGTTCCCTATTTCTTGCTTGTGTTTAGGAACTGTCTGTTCCTAAAGCCAGGGATCAAACAATGGCATAATGTCTTTAAGTGTGTACAGTACTGCATGGATGTATTGTTGTGATGTGCGTTGCTTGAACACACAGATGTGTTCTGAATGACATGTCCTCTTGTTGTGTGTGCGGGCTGATTCGCAGTCACAGTGAGTCAGCTCTGGTGCTTCAGCTGGCTTTGAGAAAACAGCCACAGATGCCTGGTGTGGAGGCTTAACACTGGACTCCTCCTCCGCCTGGACCTGTTTATTTGTCATCCCACAATGCACTGGAAAATAGGAGACAGGAGGGAGGAGGTGGGGTTGTTTAGAAGAACAACAGCAGGGATCCTTCAGCCAAATGGACGTGTTTACTCTGGGATGTTTCCTCATCAGTCACTGTAATAAGAATAAATAAAAAAGGGGACTTTATTCAGCAAACAATCAAACTCTGCCTCTTTAATCTGTCAACTTTTCCAAATCATGTCTGGGGACAACATATTACTCTCTATTAAATTGTGAACTATTAGATGTAGTGTCTGTTAGTCAGTTTAGAGGGAACTGTGTTCCTGAACACTCCCTGATGTGATTGTTAGGTTTGAATTGGATTTCAGCACTTTCTGTGTGATCTTTGCTCTTGTTTATAATCATAAAAGCCATAACATTCAATTTGGACTCACTTAGGCCTCAGAATACAACACCCATCTGACATTAATGATTTGTATTTTGTGGAAATGAATTTAAAATAACAAGGCTAGACTCTAAATACCTAGTGATCCTAACCATTACAACCATTTAGCCTCTATTGTAATTGAGCAAAAACAAAGCAACCAAAGTAATAGTGGGCAGCTTGTGGAAAAACTCCCAGAGCCCTGTCAACTTCCGTTTTGACCGTGTGAGACTGAGCCCCCAAAGGAAATGTGTGTATTAATAACTCCTGTTCCTCATCATTATCACCCCGGTGAAAACAACAGCAGCAACAGCGTCATGAAAATAAGCCCTTCAGGATGATTCATTCACACACTAAGTGTGGAACAAAGCCAGCAAAGGAGTGCAAGGGGAATGTGTTTGAGGCATGGTGTAAAAACAAGAATTTCCAAGAGGACTATTATGGAGCGTTCTTTTTGCCTCGGAAGTCGCAACTGGGAATGACGTCACACACAAGTTGAATGCGTTCTTTTTGCAAGTCAGATTTCCATTGTTTTCATTGCAGTGAAAACTGCAGTGTCATTGAATGAATGCCGATTGTAACGTGATTTATTCACACGAGTTATTCGCGTATGGTCTGAAAAGTCCTTAAGATCGTTTTCTTCAGGGTCAAGAGTAACCCAGTGATTGTTGTCTGTACATCCATGGAACTTCTATCAGCTATTGCAGTATTCAGAATCTAAAAGCCGCAGTGCCGCTGCAAAACAGCCTCAGGAAGGAACTTGTTTTGGTGGAACATGTGTACGTTCATAAGTAGTTTTAGTCGTGCAAGAGAAAACTCAGATTGGACAGATAGTCTAGCTAGCTGTCTGGATTTACCCTGCAGAGATCTGAGGAGCAGTTAACCAGAGTCCTCAGAAATCCACCGGAGGTTAGAACACCAACACAAAGGAAGAGGAAGGGGACAGACATCCGGCTGAAAAGAGTGAAATCCGGCGGAATGTTTTACGGCAATGGAGCAATCCCGGAAGTGGAACGTCGTGGATATAGACTAGCTGTGTTTACTGTCTCCTAAGCATGAGAGGAACTGCAGTTCTCAACTCAGAACATATTTATGAAAAACATTAGGAGTCAATGAAAACATAACTTTTTTTTGTTATTTACACTACCAATACAGTTTTTGACATTAAGGATCCAAATGTTCCCACAATATGGTTCTCATATCCCTGAAACATTGGCACTCTCTTCTATCCACCAATATACAGATGTTTGTTGTGTGTTGAAAACCAATCACAGAGCCCAGCAAACTATCAGCATTTTTTTTAAAGATAATTTTAGAAACTTATTTTTATAATTTTAGAAAATCATAGAAACGTCAACACAGGCCTTATTTCCCTAGTTTTGCTATCATGCCAATTTATTTCCAATCTTGCCGAGAGTAAGATGAGAAGATACTCTTGCGTGTGTACAGTAAATATGAAGCCACTGTCAGAAGCCAGTTAGCTTAGCTTAGTACAAACGCTGGATGCAAATGAAAAGGGCTAGGCTGGTTCTGTCCAAAGGTAACATAATCTGCTAGCACCTCTACAGTTAACTAATTGTACTTTTTCAGTACAGAAAAATAAGTATAAAATGACATGTCGTAGTTTTACAGGGGAACAAGAGTCCAGAAAGTGTACAAGCTAAGCTAACACTGGGGTCATCCCTATGTTCCCTCAAGGAAGCCCCCCCCCCCCCTTCCAATTAGGCCCTGTGTTCCCTCGTTTCTATTAAATTTCCCCCGCATCAAAATTACACCCTATGTTCCCTTGGCACACATATCCCCCAACCTCGTCGTATTTTATGTTTTGGATATGTGACCTTGTATTCATTTCTGCAGTAATACTGCATATCATCTAGGTTTAGGGCTGAGGGAACAAATGGCTGAGGTCCCCTAACACTGCTAGCCGTAGCTTCATATTTATTTTGATCTTCTGACCTAATTCTCTGCAAGAAAGCGAATATGCGTATAAGCGCATAATATATGAGTCTGTGTTTGGCACATATGGTTATGAAACAAAGGATAATTCTATTCGGCCAATATGGGGGTGTCTGTTTTTACATACAGTTGCTTGTTTTTTCCCCCCAATAAATCATGATATATAGCCTATTTTGGTATAAATATTAGCCTATTAATAATACTGTTCGTAACAATTACAGGTAAGTGTCAGTACTCAGTACTGGTGAGTACCAGACCATTTCAGGCACTGTGTATAGTAAATACATGTTGTTTTAGCTTAAGATGGTTATTTTTGGCAGACACCTGTACATATATGAATGTTCATGCTCTGAAGAATGGTGAGCGCCCAGAGCCATTTGGAGGGCTGCAGCTGTGCTCACACAACCACAGTTAATATGTAATCTGGTAATGTAAGTTATTGCTTCAACTGCCACACCTTTAGTAAAATCATTTCCAACACAAACACAAAGTGTGCAGCAAGTGAAATTCTCATACCATAAGATGTAAACATGTCAATTGTCTTTAGTTAAAGCTAGTTACCTATCATTCCTCAATATAGCATATGCATATTCTAATGGCTGAACGTGGACTTTATGTTTCTGTGAGCAATCTTCACAAACCTTGCCAGTAGGAAGCAGATTATATAATGTGTCATGGGGATCAGCGACGCAGGTGGCTTTCTGATGTAGTTTGCATATTCTCTCTGTGTTTGTGTAGGTTTCCTTTGGGCACTCATTTCCTCTCACGATACAAACACATACAGGTCAAGTTAAATGGAGACTGTAAATTTCCCACAGGTTGAATAGATCAGGTATTTCCCTACCTGTCACCCAATGCATGCTGGGGCGGCTCCTTGAAATACAATCCCTGTCCATTAGTTTACGAGTGAGAAGAGAATCAGATAAACAGTTTTTTTTTTGTGCTCATTTATTCAAATCAAAATTTGGAACAAATAAAATGTAATTGTTTGGCTTAATTTAGTTTAATGGTTATTAATGTCATGTCAGGGATTGCTTTGTTATGTTTGAAGAAACATGAGAGTTCCAAAATTTAGCACAACAATTACTCCCACCTTACAAAAAGTATCAGGCACAGCACCATCTGATCCAATAACAGGCATTTAAAAGCTAGAAAATCCAACCAGGAAGAGAACATTTAAAGAATGTCAGTCTAAATGTTGTCTAAACATGCAGACACCAACACAAAGTAATATAATCCATGCTCTCAAACTATAGTAATGATGGTAGTATGTTGTGAATCTGGAAGGATAATTCATTATTTACCTATCAATCCAGAACAACTCACCCCCTCATTTTGGTTTGAATGCATAACATGCCGTGCTACATGCTTTGGCCACGGTGTTTGTGATAAACAGTCACGCCAATAAAAGTCACTGGATTGAACTGTGAGTCAGGGAGCGTCTCAGGACGCTTGGCATGTAGCACCATGCTGAGGCGTGGATACCAGGGGGTGGGGGAGGGGAGCACCGCTCAAACTATCTGTGCTTTGCTGAAGCACACAGAAAAAAGAGGAAGCCGAGGGAACGCAAACAAAGACGCAGCCCAACGGCTCTCTCACCACATTGGCAGGAAACCGGGTTGGGTTTTAGATAGAGGGGGGAGGGGAGCTGAGGAGGAGTGGAGGCAGTAGGAGGAGGAGGAGGAAAGGAAGAAGGAGACCAAAACCCAGCAGGTGTGCTCCGGCAGCATGTAATGTGTCAGCATGGCTCTGTGCCGAACACACTGGGGCCTCTGCACAAATAAAAACCATACAGTGAATTCCCAACAAGGTTACAGTGATGTTGATTTATCACGGAGCTGTTCATTCGCTCAGCCCTAAGCTTTGGCAGAGTCCCAGCATCTAATATCATTTGCTGCCATCCAAATTCTACACTCGCTTATATAAATGATCGAACATTTGTCAGCGTGACAACTGGTTAAACTGAGGTCGCACAGCTATCAGCTTAGAGGGGAAATTGGTCCAGAATCTCTCTAATATGATTTTCAATTCAAGTTTCACTTCATCTTACTGTGTTACTGTATGGAGCCGGGCTGCACAGTCAACTGTCAAACCTGTTACATCACATTAGGAACAAGCACTGAAAACAAGGGATTCAAAACAAATAAAATGGCACCACAATATATAAAAAGTACTACTTCAAGTTTTCTTTAATTAAAGTGATTTTTAAAGTTGTGAACAATCTTGCCCCAGCTGTACTTTGTCCATATGTCACAAAAACAAATACTAATAGAGAAGCCATTAGGGGATCAGAAAATGGCAACTACAGGGTTGCACAGCGCAAAACTACTACTACTAAGCATTCTGATTTTTGTTTGCAGTCCGTTTGTAGTCCAAGTAGTATTGACCAATCCCGTTTGAGCGGGCTTTGGTTGCATACATAGATAAACAGTCTGTAATGACTGAAATGCAATCCCGGAGCCCATTGGCTATTGGCTGACAGAAATGTTGTCTGGACCTAAAACACCTACAAAAAGTATCAAAATGAAGTGGAACAATGACCACCTCATAGAAGAGGAAGTCAGCCCGGATATCCGCTGGCTACACCAGAACCCCAGAAATATTGTCCGTTGCCCCCAGAAGCTAAATCGTCATCAGAGCCAATGGGTTCTGACGTTTGGGTCATGTCCTCTGTATTTCTTCTGTAAATTTGGTGGTTTTAGCATTAGTGTTAGACTAGATATATTCAAATGTACTGTAGCTACTTTTAGACCAATAAACGGTATTCTACTCCTGGCGAAGTGGAAACAGCTTTGAAACAGCATTTTTAGTGACTATATTTTTAGTGTTTAGGGGGCTGTACTGGGAGGATTTAGATTTGACCTCTGTATTTCTAAAATCCTGGCTATGGCCCTGCAGCAGGTCAAAGCTGAACCTGGGAAGTAAATTCATTAACTGCTATGGATGTCTACAATGGACAGTTTCCAGTTTAACTTGTTGTCTCTTCTTAATAAGTTGAGTGGTTTCATCAAAACTGTGTCACTTGTATCTCAGCAATTAACCCATAGTGTTGTTATTACAGATAAAAAAATACCAAGGACCAAAAATATCCTTTAAAGACAACTGTTACTGTGAGCCAAATCTCAGTTATAATGACACAAAATACTGGTCTTTTCTAACAGACGCCATAACTTCTCATTCACCATGAACGTGAAGTTATTTGCAACAACAATGGAGCTGTCACATGGGTGTATTGCTGCTGTTGCAGAGGTGCCTGTTTTCCCCTTGGACAGCCTCCCTCCCCTCCCTTCAGTCTTTCCTTGTGCTCCCTCCTCCCCCGTCCACGTGCTCTCGCTCATCTGGATGGGTATGAGCAGGGCTACTTCAAACACGTGCGCTGTGCCACCCTGCCCCCCTTTTACCACCTCTCTCACTATCAGCCTCTTTCCTTTGTTCAGCCCATCTTGCTCTGTGTTGTGTGATTTACTCAAGCCTGGGAGACATGTGATCACTCTGCTGGATACCAAGAACTCCAGGCAGCCAGTGTTTTGGAAGAGGAGGAGGAGGAAGAGAAGGAACAAGGAAAACAATCTGACTCAACCGGTCGACTATCAGGACATTCTGTGCGACCTGAGAACATGTAGACTCTGCCAAAAGACACTAGTTACACTTAACAGGAATACGTAGTGTACACTACCACAATTCCCTCGGCCTCTAAAAGGAGCCACTGTTGATGCCACTGTTGAGCTGCAAGATGCAACTCACAAATAGTTTTTAATATAAACAATAACAGATTGTACGTGGGTAAAATAAATCTTGAACAGTATTGCACACAGGACACATATTAGGGCAAGCCACACCTGCAGTGTGACCCTGATATTGTTTTATGACTTAATTGACTGAATAGTTTTAGATTATAGATTATGGAAGAAATGTAAGTTTCCAGTCATACTCAGTTTATGTTGATTTGACACACTGTACTTCAAGGGGACATTTGATGTGACTTTTATTTTAGCATATATGCTATATTATATCGTACAATTTCATGATGATCAATACAGTTTTTATTAACCAAATTGACATCGCTGGAGCCACGCTGGGGCTAGCAAGTACAGTGCTGCGGAGGAAGGTCTGGCTAGTCCACACAGCATTCTGGATTTTTTATAAAGACAGACATGTTTATTACAGTTATGTTTTGTTTTCCTGGAACTGTTTCACCATCAATAATTGATTTTAAATTTTTCATGGCTGTGAGCAGTTTCTCCTTTTCAACAGCACACTCAAAATCAAAGCAGATATAGAGTGCAGGCTGAAATCTATGGATTTGGGACATAGCTAAATATAAATATATACAATTATAACAAAAGTGAATGAGACTCATGTCTGTATTCCCCTTAAGGACCAATGGTTTCACTTGCTGTAAAAACAATTTAGCTGAGTTCCCAAAGCCAAGAACCTTGTCTGACTATGGATAGATTTTAGCATGTAAATGTAACACTGCCAGCTGTTTTAAATAAACTATTGAAATGCAAATTAAATGGCCTCCTCTATCGGAGAATTTGAAGTGATTCAAAAAAGTTGTTGACGAGTGTTGTTTCAAGAACTTACAAGTATTATGGAAGTTGTTGTGTTCTGTAGTGTCAATGGGGGGGGGGTTGAGATCTCCACTTTTGAGCAAAATTAAAATTTTGTGTCAAACACTTCATTTTTTAATTTCATGGTTAAAATGTCTTTATGTAAAGGAAGTTATAATAGGTTTTTGGGGTGGATTGCACTGGCCAGTTTTGATTATTGGAGGGGTTGTAACCCCCCCTGCTAATTACGCCTTGGAGTGCAAGGCTAAGTGCCTTGCTTGTAGCCATGTCAGTATTGCTCACTCTTTTTCCCACACACCTTTTACAGTGTGTATCCAAACTTACGGGATTGCGATGAAAAATCCCCCTGCGACGCCGAAAGGATTTTCCCCATAAGCCACCACTGAAAAAGAGACAACTGTAAAACTGCTGCCAGGACACCTGGAACTGCAAACGAGGTTGGTTATGACGCATTCTATTCAGAATTTTTAATCCATGGACTGAAAAATGTCCCCTCAAGCTGAGAAAAGCAATATAAAAAACTGTGACATCACCACAATGTAAAGTATTTGGGCTGAGCAGGATGTCGCGGGCGGGGCCACATGTCACGGAAATGAAAAGTGCACTATGAGTTCCTGCATGGTTTCAGTGCGATTTCATTTTTGTCTCAAATGGTAGGCATCTCTCCTTGATCCGCTAGCTGCCCCCCCAGGGGCTGTAAACGTCAACATCAAACACTAGGGGCACAGGCTGTGCACCAAAACACAACAAACCACGTTCCAGCCAATCACCGACAAGATGGTTGGGGGAGGGGGTGGGGGGTTAGTGACATTTAGTCAGTTAGTCATAACAGTTACCGAAGCATGGGGCGAGGGGCAAGCTTGCTCTGTTTTGTTTGGAATTTACTTGGAACGTCAACAGAAGTGACGTCATGCAGGAACTCATAGTGCACCTTAAACCCCGTAAGCTTAGAATCTTTCTTGCCATATGTGCCACTGAGAAACTGTCATAGGAATGAACGCTGCTCCGCCTTGAACGCTGTATCCAGGTCTTTTTATACATCCATGATCCAAACTTGTCATTACCTGCATACAAACAATGCTTCACTACTTCCACAGAGCATGTCATTATTGACTTTCACTATTAATAAAGTCTGTCTTCAAAAACGTGTTCCCTCATCATGCTCTATCAAAAAACATCTACCTTAAATTTATTTAGCAGAATTTAGGAAACTATTTAGTTTCTTTTATATCTCTATATTATATTATCTCTATATTTCTATTTATATCCTAAGAAAAACTGGACCTTTTCGTGAGCAAATGTTTATAGTTTAAAGAGGACACAATGAATTACATGTAGTCTTAATAATATCCAGGGACTTCCTTTAAAAAGTAGCCACCCAGCAGCTTGTTATTCACCTCATCATGACTCTTCTTCACAACAGTTCAACAGCACGTCACAGGTCTCAGGGCCGGTTGTTATCCTGGCTAAGAGCAGCCAGGCCAAACACAAATTTCCTAACATGACCAAAGTGAAGAGAGAGCAAACTAAATAACAGGGCGGAGAAACAGCATTCCAAGAGTGCTAAGAATAGCAAACTGGACCCTGTGCTCCCGGCACTAAGTTCACAACTAGTCTTAGGCAACAACAAGCAAAGTGAGTCTAAGTACCTTGCCAAAACTTTGCCAGGTCGATATATGTGCTGAGCTATGGACTTTTGTAACTGAAGCTCCAGACCAAGCTCATTTAAAGGAGCAAAAAAAAAGTGAAATCCTGGTCGGATTTTAAGGTTTAAAGGTTAGCTAGCTTTCTGCTTCTTTTTTGCCGGCTCAGCCGTGACCATAGTGTGAAAAACTCCATCGCTACCTTGTTCTTATTGCTAGCCGGTTCCTGTATGTGTGCAGTGCCGTGAAGCAATTTGTTACATGGCGAGAGCTGATATCATGCCATACTTCCTGACGCTGAGGCCGCTGGCTGAAAGTTGCAAGGGTGGTTTTTCAGCTCACAGGCGCTAGGGGGGAGCGAGATGACCACCATTCAACCCGAAAAAAAGTCATATAACCATTCCAATGACTCTGAAGCTGTTCAGTTAAGGTACATTAAGCTAAAAAAAACTGCATAGTTCCCCTTTAGACAGACAGACAGCACGAGGAAAATAATGTGTTGTGTGTAAACATGTTCTAGTAGAACCCCCAAATATAATATTCACATCATTTGGGACCTTTAAATTGCAGGCCATAACACCACAGCAATGGCTCATTAATCACTGGAAATTACATTTTAATACATGTAGAAATTGCTTACATCATATAGTAATCTCCAAGTAAAACAGTGCTTCTAGCAGTAATTGTGTTTGAAAAATTGAACAGCTGCTAGAGGTGAAAGATAAACTAGATAAAAGAAGAGATCTTCTGTATACCATCTACATTGATTTATCCTCCACACGGAGGGACGTTCATCAAAGAAAGTGACTGCACTGAGCCTGTAAAGACTGACTCTGGCAGCAGAAGTGTTTGTGTTGAGTGTTATTGACTTGCTGCATCTGGAAAACTGCATCCCCTGCACTATGATCAAAAAAGGCAAAAGCTAAAAAAAGATCAATTGTATAATGGGTTAATCAGTTTTCTTTTCCATGCAGTGTCATATGAGCGTGGTTGACATCTTACGTGTGCACTGCCACGCACCACAGGCGTGCGGGCCGCTGTGGCTCAGTGGTAGAGCGGTCACCTGCCAATCAGAAGGTTGGTGGTTCGATCTCTGGCCCTGCAGTCCCATGTCGAAGTGTCCTTGGGCAAGACACTGAACCCCGAGTTTCCCCCGATGCTGCGCATCGGAGCGTAAATGTGCGTGACTGTTTAAAAGATGAGCCTCGGCCACAGTGTATGAATGTGTGTGAATGTTTCCTGTACTATGTAAAAGTGCTATATAAATACAGTACATTTACCACCTAATGCTTTGTCCACACCGAACATGAAGTGAATTTTTCACCAACGCAGTCACTGAATAGAGGAAATAAATATTGTAGCTGTCTGTGGGCCGTGAAATTCACCGAGCTGCGTGCGCCTCTGGATGATTTAATGAACCCAGAGACAACGGTGTTCGGTTAACCGACGTATCTGGGACTTCCACAACATGCACAAAGCTGCAATAGTGTGTATTTTGGCCACTGTTGATAACGGAAATAAACGTTATATACATGGAGCCCCTCTCCTCTTCGTCGAATATAAAGACAATTCCTAAGGTGGACTAAGCTGCTTTATAAGATGAGCTATATTTGCGAAGAAAGAATCAACTTTGTTTTCTTATTAGCTTTTCATTCTTTATTATTGGCAAATCAATGCAAAAATACATATAATGTTTTATTCTGGGTTTGTGTATGTGCTACATTGGAAACAAGATAAACCCCAATAAAAGAAGCAGATACAGATTTCTCCTGTATCTAATGTATTTGATGTATTTTGTTACTTTAAGGTAAAAATAAGATAATTGGTTAAAATGCCAGATTCTATTCATGCAATTATTTCATTCTCATATGCGGTGAAGGGACATAATCTTTACATATTTATACCACATTGCCACTCACATCGACACATGGATGAGGGTTAAACCTGCAGAGTTGTTAAATCAGTCAGTCAATGCGTGTTCTCAGCCCTTCACACACCTCAGGCTTTCTGTCCATCATCTAATTGTTTTATTTTTCATTAGGGAAGCGAATTTGAATTCAATGTTATTGACATGTAAACATGTAACCAACTACAAGATTTATCTTTAAAAAAAAAAACAAGAGAAAGAGACAGAGAGAGAGTGCAACGTTAAGCGTGATTCATGCTTCTGCGTTAAATCTACACCATGGCTACACAGAGACACGGAAGCTACGCCGGACCCTACGACATAGCCCGATGTGTACCTCACGAAAGATGTAACTACACGTTGCTTGGCCATGGCTTGGTAGCGTTGCATTTCCCCCAACTCATTTCCTGGTTGTCCTTCTCCATCAACAACATGAAATCAAGGAGAGGGTTAACTTTTCCTGCTCCAGATTTCCCACCGTGGTCAGAAAGAACAGGGGAGACACTTTGTTTCTCTCACTATGACTTTAAAGTCGGTAAACTAATCTAGCACACAATCCCCACACACACATGCCGGATTTGCTATTCTCTTAAAGAGATCGACGCACACACCAGCGGACAAGTATAAACTTCAGGCCACTTAGGCCTTAGGCTACGGCGAAAACTCTGCGTGGAGCATAAATCACACTGTAGGCGACGAGAGAAAGCAAAAGCCTTAGACTGTATTTGCTTATGTAATGTCATTCTGTGCAATTCTATGGTTTTGCAGCATGAAACTACAATTGCAGACTGGAGTCTCTGTGAACAGTGACGACACAGGAGGTTAACCTGTGACAGTAGTGTCAAATGAATGAGTCAGACACAAGTGTAACCGACGTACATTATGTCTGTCTTCTAACAGCGTCATTGCCAACCTCTTGGAAACGTATTTCAACAGAGGAGACCATGCAGCAGTGATTCATAGGGCATTAACACAACTCAGTATGAACAGTCTTGAGTATAAACAGACACATTGTGCCACTATTATTACAACTGTAAAAAAAATCCCATCTGAGCAAGTAATTCAGTCTGTGTTTACACTTCCTGTTTTCCCTGTAAATGTTGTATCACACCAGCTTGTAAAATTATACTTTTTCCCCCGGCAAATTCAATTAATTCCAGTGGAATTGCAGTGATTTATGGATTTGCTAAAAAAAAAGGTACAGTAACTCTGCATTCATTTTTCGATTTCAGACACTAAAATTTGTGCTGTTGACCAATCACGTGCCATCTTGACAGTGCTGACCATTAAGTTGATGAAGAGCTAGAGAGTTCAAAATGGATGAAGCTGTCGTAGCTGTGTTGCCCATTTACTTTTCTATCAGTGTATTAACTATTACCCCATAACAGCTAGCTTGTTTGCTAACTGAAAATAAATATATATTAAAAAGTGCCACAGGGAGTAAACAGAATAGCAGAGAGAAAATCATTAGAATCTCTGGGAGACACTGCATGATACGGCTTTGCTCACCACGACTTGCTTTTTTTGGTACCATGTACTTTTTTAATGTTCCACTGCGGATAGTTTCCCCTAGGCGGTAGGCGGGATTCCCAGCTAATCACTGAAGCTACGCAGAACTGCAGTGCCATCATCTTCAACGCATCAGTCACTGAATAAATTCCCTTTCATCTGCAACATAGTCTCGCATTGCCAGACCTATCTCCACAGCGCTGCAAAGGAACGTCTGGGATATGAGAAAAAATGTGCTCTGTTTTTTTTTTTTGCCATTTCTTTAAACCAGTCACAATCGTCTTGGGCGGCGGTGCCTCTGCTAAATAGTCTCAAGAAGGAACTTGTTTTGGTGGAACATGTGTACGTTCAAAAGTACCGGTGGTTTTAGTCATGCAACAGAAAACTCAGATTGGACTAGCTAGCTGTCTGGATTTACCCTGCAGAGATCTGAGGAGCAGTACCATAGTCCAACCGTAGCACAACATTAGCTGACGCATTGTAGTGATCTAGCGGGCTATATCGGCTGCTCTAATTTACATTAAACTGAACATTTCCGTTGACGGTGAATTGAGACGAGGTAAATGGCTCCATGTCCTCATTCATCTCGTTTTCCTTTTTGCATGTTGACACACCTAAACGTACAATGTAAGCTAACTAATTAGCATTGTTGTCCCTATACTACGGCTGAAGTTACTGCATAGAGATCATAGACTGTATATAAAGGTCCAGATCTGCTGTCATTGCTTGAATTGGAGGACAGAAGTTGCTCCACGTTTTTTGCCACAGCTGATAAATTATCCGGACTTTTTTCAGCGGATTGATTGATAGCTGTGCTCCACAGTGAACAGAACTGCATCCATGGCAACGCTCTGCTTTTGTATGGCAACGGTGTGTTATGCTTAGCAACGGTCTGTTATGAAGAAATTACAGACCGTATTCTACATTAGAATTCAACCAAGCCATGTAATAATTATATTTGAAAGCTCCATTTGGAAATTTGTCAGCGTTGCTATGACAATAAGTAAATCATTGTTCATTTCGGATTCACGGAAGAGTACCAAATCCAATTAAAGCTGCAAGCAGGGTTGGACGGGCCCTCGCACCTCCTTGCGTGTCGGGGTTACTGGTGTACGCCGCTCCACACTGCCTTGCATTTGCGCAACTGTCAGGCACGGTGGAGTGTGCGCCGTTTGAGATGGTGTATTGCAAATGTACCAAGTTTAGGGGGTGGGTCAAACCATGACCAATGACAAAGGAACTCTCTGCTGAGTTCAATGATATCTCACACAATAGTCTCTTAAATGGTGCAAAAGTCATTAAATGGGGCATTGCCTGAATACATGGGCGTGGTTAAAGTATAGGGGGCGGTTCAGTATCACATGTGGACCACACACTGTAAGTTTAATGTAAATTGGATGATGTTTGTGATATATAAGGCTGATTTCCTGTTGCCAGCAGGGGGCACTATGACCAAAAGTCAATTTTGGCCTATACACGTCCGTAGGCCTGGACTCTTGTCAATCGTGAGAAATTTGGGCCAAATTGGACAACAATTTCTTCGTTCATCAACGCCCACACCATTGGACGACAACTCAATCTTTTAATAACTTTTCATCGTTAAGGTGTTGAGATGGTACAAAAAGAATTTAAAGTCGATCGGATGAAATCTCTAGGAGGAGTTTGTTAAAGTATAGCACCTTGACTTTTAGTTTACTTTTAGCTTCCTGTTGCCACTAGGGGGTGCTATAATTTTGAGTCAATATCAGCCTTTATATGTCCTCAGGGTTGGACTCTTATGAATCCTGAAAAGCCAACTGGACAATGAACACTCAATTTACACCCACTTCCTGTTTCGATGGTGAAACGCACAAAATGGCCGCCTCGCCACGCCTAGGCCCCATGACGAAAAGTTTTTCTTTTAATAGCTTTTCATCGTTAAGGTCTTAAGATGGCACAGACCAAATTTGAAGTTGATCAGAGGAAATCTCTAGGAGGAGTTTGTTAAAGTACGACTAACGCACTAATTTCAAACTTTCAATACCAAATGGTGGACTTCCTGTTGGGTGAAGGTTATGGTTCAAATGAGGATTTTTGTACTTCTTGACATGATACATATGTACACCAGATTTCGTCTATGTGAAACGTACTGCAGTGGTTCAATTGTGTAATGTTTGCAGGGGGCGCTAGCGAGCTGTTTTTGACTATTTACGAAACTATGAAAATATCTAAGTTTTCACCAGGCATGATGCGACCGCCAATTTTGGTGAGTTTTTGAGTATGTTAAGCCCCTCAAAAAGGCAATTCATTGTGCGTAATAATAAAGCGTAATAATAATTCCTTCAGTTTCAATTATAAAGGAAAGAAAGCCAGGCAGTTGTATGATTGGTATGTGGGCTATGTATGATTGGTATGTCAGTCAATACTTTTTTTTTAACAAGGTCTGTTGGACCTTGCTGTCAGCTCCTGTTCGTATCAGATATGAGTTGTGTCCTAGAATAGATTTGAATGGTCATCCAAAAGAATCAGACAGAAGCAGTGAAGGCTCGCAGTGTCAACAGAGCCACAGGCACTTATCAATGTTAAACCTGATGTGATCATTCTCAACAGGTCCTTTCCAAAAATGTTCCACATGACTGTTCCAAAAATCCAGTTGTCATTTAGCATGCTATTTTGGTATTTCTGGAAGTTCTGGAATTTTCGAAAATTGCATTGCTGATGCTTGAAATGTTGAATTTGCTACAATTTGACATCTCCGGTCTCTCTTTTTGCACCTGATCTTGAATGTATTGAAGCATGCTATGAAGAGCGACCTTTACCACATAGTTTTCAGTGGTCTTACAGTTAATAGGGGTCCCCTCTCAATACACTACACAGCGTGTTCATAACGCACTACTAATAAATATGTTGCGTCAATCTCAAGAGCTTGCACTTGACACCGCACTTCCTTGGATCCTCAGCTATATACCTGCTAAGTGGGTAGTCGATCGGATGAACGTTTGCCGAGAAAATCGAAGGACAGACAGAGACTCCTTCCATTTTAGTTAGATAAGGAAAGAGTTAATAGGATCATACCTAATCTTGCCAGGCAGGGCTTGTAAAGGTTGTCTAATGGGGGTTAGGGGTTGGTGTGTGGGGATGGGGTGGGGGTGTTGTTGGCCAAATGGAACCGCTGGAGCACAACACAGCCAGGAATCTGAGAGCCGGCCCTCCCCCTCCCATGCAATCACAGACATTAGGGGAGAAACAGCACCTCCAGCACACATGCATGAACGCAACCGCCTAATAAAACAACATATGCTCCTGTTTCTACTACCTAGAGCAGCAGGTGGGGCGCCCCTCCCTACTGAGGATAGCAGGAGGAGGGAAAGGGAAGAAGAGAGGAGGCCCCCCTCTATTGTTGGACACTCAACAAGGAAGTGAACACTGTGGTTAGATGGATAAAGGCTCATATTGTCATTTTTGTCCTCTGTTGATGTGATAGTTGAAATGCACGTACATTTTTCAATTCCAAATCTTTTTAATCAGGTTAAATATGTGTTACATTATTATGGGTTGAATGTGTCTAAATATTGTATTTCACAGAGCCACTAGTGTAAGTCTTGTTTAAGTGAGCTCAGTAATGTTTTTTCAGAGTGTTTTGTAGGGCTGGGTACCGAATTCAACACTTTTTAGGCACAGACCGAATTGCCTCTCAAGTATCGAAAATGTTCTCATCATTTAATACCCAATTTCAGTAAGTACAGTAAATTTCAGAGTAAATCTCATCAGTCAGTGAGCAGCATGCTTTACCAAGATCTAATAATGCAGCTGATTGGCTGTTTAACGCCACGTCATAGAGGCAGGCAGTGCCAGATATTACGGCGATAATCAGGTAAATGATCTGCCGTTGATCCAGACAACATATAATTGAACATGCTGTAGGATTTGGGCATCAGGCATTCATTTTGTTTCTTTTTTCAGCATTATTACAAAAACTTTTTTTTTTTTAAATAGCATCCTAACTCATAATTCACAACATTAAATTAAGCAGGATTTCAGCCTCCTATCTGTTTTCCACAAATATCCTATGTAAATATCATAAAACCCAAGTCGACACACCAGCTAACTACCGCCAAGCAACTTTCACTGTTGTGTTGCTACAGAATAGAATAATAAAATATATCCTGACTGATGTACTTAAGAAGTTCACATTGCATAGACAAATGTGAAAACACTGTAATCTTCTTATTGATCATAAATGTCATACACAGACTGTCTAATGAACAGGGCCGGAGTGGGACTCATTTTCAGCCCTGGAGTTTCATGCCTCAGACCGGCCCACTTCACAAGAAATGTAATCAAAACCTTAGTATATAAGTCTGCAATAGCGCCCTGTTCTCTACAGCCTTGTAATTCAGTGTATTTTTGTAAAATATCACTATTTCCAAGTGTTGCTTCACAATGTCGATTTATTAGAAAAGTTAACATCTTAACAACAACCCAATGATGTTCAACAATATCAGAATCTATTTTCTGTGCAAATAAGTAATCACAGATATCCAAAAACTTGAAATGAAATAAAGAACAAGATACCTTGTATTGCACTTTCTAATGACATCATAATCTATTTTTTCCTTTGAATAATATTTCATATAACTTTCTCTTCCCTTTCAGTCTTGGGCTTTGTATATTTACTATCATAATTTTGAGGATAAAGGCATAATGGGTCACAAGCAATATTTGGGCATACAAAGTGATTATACTGTAACTAATCTGATCATGTTTGCTTGTTCACACACTGTGATACACCAGCTTACAGTAGATGTGCCTTCTACACTGACAGCAGCTATCCCTCACACACTACGGGCTCTGCTTCTGACACTAAATCACATTTTATAAATTGTCATAATTCTCAGCACAAATCTCCCCTTTTTACAAAGCTTTCTGATCAAGTCAAGTCAGTTTCATTATGGTAGTGCCGTATCATCTGGCATCATTAATTATCCCAGGGCATTTTTCATATAGAGCAGGGCTACACCACACTCTTATTAATTCTTATAATATTCAGTCAATGAGCAACCCTACCTGCCCAAACTGGAGTCATGGGCTCATATAGCTGGTGCTTGGTAACGTTACTGGCTCTTCATAGTCACTGTTAGCAGCAAACTGGACTAGTAGCTGCTGCGGCGGAGCTACAAGAAAAAGTTTGATTCATAAACATAAACGCTGGTTTGCAGGCAACGTTGTATTGTTTTGTAAGACCGCTAGCATCCTGCACTTCTCCTAACTAGCTTAGCTTACCCGTCTCATCGTCTTCATTTGGCGTTTTTATTCAAGTTAATCTGGTCGCGTCACTTTCTAGAGCTCTCCTTTTTTAAGTCGCTTTTTCAGTGCTGTTTTGCGCTTTCTATTACATGTTTAAAACAGCGGTGCCATCCTCCAACAAGCACCAGTGACTGAAGTGTACACGGACGGTTTATTAGTCTTTTTAGCAAGGTGCCGCCGTCGGAGGACTCAAAACATAAATACGTCATCATTAACCAGGCTGCACTCTGCAAGTGGGCTGCATGAATGTAGAGAACGGTGGGATGCAAGAAAAAATAAATACTGTAAATACAAAGAATGGGCTGTGAGTGCAGGCAGCCTAGGGACAGCATCTATGATATTCAACTATGACTTCAACCCGGCTCTCAGAACCAAAAAAACAGACTGGCCCACCGGAAATTCTCCTGGTGCTCCCGATTAGCCAATCCGGGCCTGCTAATGAATATGCAACTCATACAGCTCAATGACTTGTGAGAGGCAGTTTGAGTTGCCGGAGGACACATAGAAACACATTTTACTGTACCTAAGAGGCAATTTATTCCAATGACCTTTTTACAAATCTATTTCGCGGCGCTCTCTGTCTGGATGAGGGCAAGTGGCAGAGCGGGGGCTGCAGCTCCTGCACTGGTCTGTTGTGATTACCTTGTGTGTGGCTTTGCCCTTCTACTGGCAATAATTGCCTTTAGCAAAAACTGCATTAATCATGTTGTGACAATACATAAAGCCCTTATTGGAATAAGCACGCAAAGTAGAGACAGTGTAAATGGAGCGGGGTGGACTGCGGGGGCGGGAAGAACGGGTAACAAGAAGCAGTGAGTAATATGAAACCTGGATGTATATGGTGAGAGGGGGTACCACAAGTAAATGAGTAGGCTTCATAGAAAGAGAGAATTAGTGCTGTTGTTGTCTTTGTTCTAGCAGTTGCACATAAACAAATGACATCCAATCCGTCCTCCTACCTTTGCATAGAAGCTGTGGTCATTACATAATGTGGCACGCAGTCCAAAACACACAATGATATTCTCTTGACAGCATGCGCTGGCTCAAGGCAGCGAAAGATTAGTATGTAGGACCACCGAGTCATGAATAATGATCAGTAACCAAGAGAAACAGTTGCATTGGTTAACTGTCAGAACACATTTTCTATCTCGCTCGGACCAGCAAGTAACTCTCAGACAAGCAAATGAGGTCAAATAAGCAGAGTAGTCTGAAGGGTTGTCACATTATGACACGCAGCCATGTCTGACAGCACTTGACAGCGTTCAACAAAGCAGTGCAGAGATGAGTGATATGTTGTCCTATAGAATCTACAACCCCAAATCAGAAAAAGGGACAGTATGGAAAACACAAATAAAAAAAGAAAGTAGTGATTTCTAAATGTACTTTGACTTGTATTTCATTGCAGACAATACAACAGCACATAATTTAATGTGTTCCTCATGATTTTTATTG
Organism: Gymnocephalus cernua; assembly: GCA_023631565.1. Taxonomy (NCBI): domain Eukaryota; kingdom Metazoa; phylum Chordata; class Actinopteri; order Perciformes; family Percidae; genus Gymnocephalus; species Gymnocephalus cernua. The sequence continues at coordinate 27,829,070 of CM042438.1, read as the reverse complement.
TTTTCTTTGTTCAAAAAAAAACAAAATTCCTATTTTGGTTCTTGCAACACATTTCAAAAAAAGTTGGAACAGTAAAGCATTTACCACTTTGTAATGTTGCCATTCCTTTTCGCAACACTTAAAATACGTTTAGGAACTGAAGACACCAAGTGTGTTTCAGGTGTAATTTTGTCCCATTCTTGCTGCAAACAAGTCTTAAGGTGGGCAACAGTACGGGGTCTTTGTTGTCGCATTTTGCGCTTCAAAAACACATTCTTTATTGGAGACAGGTCTGGACTGCAGGCAGGCCAGTCAAGTACCCGTATCCTCTTCCTCCGCAGCCAGGACTTTGTAATGTGTGCAGAATGTGGTTTTGCATTATCTTGTTGAAATATGCATGGACGTCCCTGGAAAAGATGTCTTCTTGAAGGCAGCATATTGTGCTCCAAAATCTCTATGTACTTTTCAGCATTAATGGTGCCATCACAGAAGTGCAAGTTACCTTTGCCAAGGGCACTGACACAACCCCATACCATGACAGACCCTGGCTTTTGGACTTGTTGCTGGTAACAGTCTGGATGATCCTTTTCTTCTTTGGCCAAGCACACGGCGTCCATTTCTCCCAAAAAATACCTGAAATACTGATTCATCTGACCACAGTACACGTTTCCACTGTGTGATGGTCCATCCCAGATGCCTCCGAGCCCAGAGAAGTCGACGGCGCTTCAGGACACTGTTAACATAGGGCTTCCTTTTGGCACAGTACAGTTTTAACTGGCATTTGTGGATGTAACTACGTATTGTGGTACTTGACAAAGGTTTGCCAAAGTAGTCCTGAGCCCATGTGGTGATATCGCTTATAGATGAATGACGATTCTTGATGCAGTGCCGCCTGAGGGATCGGAGATCACGGTTGTTCAGCTTAGGCTTGCGCCCTTGTCCTTTATGCACTGAAAATCCTCCACATTCCTTGAATCGTTTAATTATGTTATGCACTGTTGAAGGTGAAATAAGCAAATGTCTTCCTATCTTTCTTTGAAGAACATTGTTTTTAAATATTTCAATAATTTTCTCATGTATTTGTTGGCAAACTGGCGATCCTCAGCCCATCTTTACTCCTAAAGGTCTAGACCTTTCTTGGATGCTGCTTTTGTACCAAATCATAATTACAATCACCTGTTGACATCACCTGTTTCAAATCACATCATTATTTAACTAATTTACCTGATTACTAGCCCTTAATTGCTCTTGTCCCAACCTTTTTTGGAATGTGTTGCAGGTCTGAATGACAGGAAAGGATGTATATTTACAAATGAAATTAAGTTGACCAGACAAAACATGAAATATTTTGTGTTCACATTGTCTGCAATGAAATACAAGTCAAAGTACATTTAGAAATCACTACTTTCTTTTTTTATTTGTGTTTTTCATACTGTCCCAACTTTTTCTGATTTGGGGTTGTAGGAACAGACATGCTACATTACATTTAAATGAAGTTACACGTAAAGGACAGGTTCGACATTTTCAGAAATATGCCTACTCGCTTTCTTACCACGAGCAGCTGGCTAGCTTAGCTTAACACAAGGACTAGAAACAGGGGGAAACAGCTAGCTATGACTCTGTCCAAAGGTTGATGCTAGAATGGATGGTCCAGAGGGACGGGCGAAGGCATGACCCGCCTCTGGTTGGTTGATCGGCTGGTTAGGTTTTAGTCTTGCTGCGTCCAGAGCTTAGCGCCGCCCAAGACGATTGTGATTGGTTCAAAGAAATGCCAATAAACCCAGAGTTCTTCTTTTCTCCTATCCTAGAATGTATCTGTCTTGTAGCCAGACCTTACCCTACAGTGCTGTGGAGATAGGACCGGCAATGCAAGACTAGTTAGGTTTAAGGCATGAGGAGTCAGATTGGTTAAGGTTAGGGTAAAAATATCAGGTCAGCCAGTCAGAGGCAGAGTAGGGTGCATCACTGACTGAAAAATGACAAATTCAAAGTCCAGCTGTATTTGGCAGAACAAACAACATGAGCCTGACCCAAGCACTGCTGAGAACAACGTTTCATTGCAAATAAATGGATCAAAACACACAGCGTTGCCCCACAAGAGAACAACCAAAAAACACAATGGTCAAGTGAATCGCGCATTAGAACGAGCCTGGAAGTCTGACTGACTTTAGGGGCCCAAAAATAGGACACATTCCTCTGCAGCAGAGGTGTGTGTGTGTGTGTGTGTGTGTGTGTGTGTGTGTGTGTGTGTGTGTGTGTGTGTGTGTGTGTGTGTGTGTGTGTGTGTGTGTGTGTGTGTATGTCAACAGGAATACATACCAAGCTCCTGCTGAGGGGTTTAACTTTCTCCACACAGGGAGGGAGGCCAAAACAAAAGGACTGGCTGGTTTGTGCTCGCTCCAGAGCTGGATGGAGGTGGTTTGATTTCATCATGCTGCAAAGAACAAGGCATAATGTTTATAACACATGCTTCAGTGGAGTGTACTGTAGCTGTTGCATTGAAAGATTGTCAAATTGTACCTTGTAGTTTTGACCAATGCAAATAAGGTCAAAGAGGATCAATAAATACGAACATTAGTAAATATTTTTTTTTTTTTTTAAACTGGGAAATACATACTAAAAATAAATGTCTTGTTTTTCATCTGGAAAGGTGTGGACATTATGGACTCATGTTTTTACAGTAAAACCAGGTGGAGAACTGTACCTCTATCTTGACTAAATGACTGTAGCTACCTGTTATCCCAAAACAAACTGTCACTTTTGCTAAACAGCAGCTGGTAATTACAGAATACATGCATACAGTATTAAATTATATTTTATCACTTGTTTCAACAGTAGCAATAGTTTTCTTGGGGCAGAGGACCCAGGGCCCAGACTCATCAAGGTGCCCCATTAAGGAGCCCATAAATTCATTCCATACTTTCTTTTCCCATTTTTTTTCCCGTTTGTTTTACTGATTTAAAACACTCACTACTGTCTTCTGCAGGGCAGAAATATTTGACATTTGAATTAGCGCTGACAGAATGTTTTTAGGTATGGTTGGCTCCACTGTGCTACAGTGTACAGGGCTACGCTTCTGCTAAATGGAATGAGAACAACAGTCTGGTGCACAGACGCATTAAGGCAGAGATGCTTTTTCTTTTGGGAATCTTTTCTTCTACAATTTTTAGAGTCATCGGCATGTTAGCCAGCATGAAACAGAACCATGGACATCTAAAGCTGGACATTAGCTTGTATTTAGTTTGTTGTTTGAGGAACTAAACAATCCATTTTCTTGGATTTTAAGAGAGAAATAAACAGAGCTAGGTAAAGAAAAAGATACGTGCATTTCTTTTTGTTTGTGAGAGTAAGAGATAAACTAGTTTAGTGTGGTGGGTTTATGACTGCAAAACGGTGCTGCTAATCTCAGTTTAAAGGATTAGCTGTTGATGTTTTAATACTGTCAAATAGCTGAAAGTGAGGATGATAATTGTATTAGTTTAAAGGAATACGCCACCGTTTGTTGAAATAGGGCTTATCAAGGTCTCCTCTAGATGTAGGTAGGTGAGAAAACGCCAGCGAGAGAGATAGTCTGCAGTGGTGTTGAACTTGCCAGGGATGTACTGGACTGTAAACCGGAATGGCTGCATGCAAGGTACCACCTGGTGATCCGCCCATTGGTATATTTCAATACACCAAACACCAAATGAGTCAATGGCAGAATAAACTGTTTGGCAATGGCAGAGAAGATTTGGCAAATTTTTCATGGGCGCAACCCACATACTCAGCGCTGCTGCTCATCCCATAAATGCATGTGCCTTACAAATGGGGCACCATTTGTAAGGGAACTAAACAGGCTTTCCAATGGGATATAAGATTTATTGCCAAAAAGCATTGTTACCACAACACACATTTCCTTACTTTTTGTGCTAAGTTTATATGCAATAGTACTCCCCAACACCTGGAAACACACATTGATGTGTAAAATCGCCTCATCTTTAAGAGAGCTGGATACAGTGTGGCAATTTATTCTTGTGCTAGTTTGTTCCAGTGGCCAACTGTGGTACTGTGACTTAAAATCCCCTAGACCACCATTATAAAAGAGACATCTGTAAAACTGTTGACAGGACACCGTCACCTGCAAACAAGGTTAATGATTACTTTTTGTAACGTGAATTTTTAAACTGTGACGGTTTAATGTGTGTCAAACTTCACCCACAACCTCGAAAAGCAATTTTAGTATTAAGCATGGCTGACGTAGCAAAACCCCTAAATTGACCAAGGGGCATTTTATTGCTTATGAATTCTACTTTTTATTTGTACTTTCAAAAATAACATAGTATTGCTTTAAACCCTTGACAATGAACTAAGCTAACAAAACATGTTGGTACTATCTAATAATATAAATAACATATTATGGGTTTTTACTAAAATATATTATGATAAGCTGTTGTAAATTGTAATTTCTGTAAAAATCACCAGGACATATCCAGGATGGCCTCTTGGGTAATATCATACCATTCTGTCACTTGGGTTTTATTTGTTGGGAATACTGATGTCATCACATTTTTGGTTTTGGCTCTAGGTGGCTTGTGCAATCCTGTCTTCTAAAAACAACATAATACGCTACTACACCAAGTGGTTTTGCCTATACATGTTGAAGGTAGTGGAATTACTGAACACTACTACACCAAGTTGTTTTGCCTATACATGTCGAGGGGAGTGTAATTGCTAAATGGATTATGTTCACTGGCAATTGTTTTTTTCCGATCCATGAGGTTGTTTCTTTTATACCTGTATGGATTTGTTTTGTACATTACACCTCCACCCGACGAGCATTCGATCCATCTCCCATTCACTTCAATTGAAGCCGACACCTCTGCATGTCTCTGCAGCCATATGCTTAGTAATTACACCATTCTTTCCGTAGACCTGCAAAAAAGCATCATTGGAGATCCATAATTCCAGCTGTAGGCTACAAAAACACTTTGGTTAAGGCTGTACTTATCAATATTATATTATAACATTGGATCACATGACTGTGTGTAATGTGAAAGGAGTCCTTCATAAGGGAATTATCACTAAACTCTTAGTCTCGCATTGCCAGACCTTCCTTCACAGAGCTGCGGAAGAGGGTCTGGCTAGTCCACACAGCATTCTGGGATGGGAGAAAAACGTGCTCTGGTTTATTGGCATTTCTTTAAACCAATCACAGTCATCTTGGGCGGTGCCAAGCTCCGGACAGAGCCATGGTGCAGACCCTGCAGAGATCTGAGGAGCTGTTAACCATAGTCCTCAGAAATCCACCAGAGGTTAGAACGCCAACACAAAGGAAGAGGACGGACATCCATTTTTTTCATCCTACATATAAAGCCTATATATTAGGGCTGTAATCAATTAAAGAAATTCTTAGTCCACTAACACTCATATGATGTTGTCGACTTATCGATCAATTGTGTTTTTACCAGAGATTGGCTCTAATTATTATTTTTTTTTAAAGAAATCTTAGTCGACTAAGACCAAAACAACCTAATAGAATATATATATATATATATATATATATATATATATATATATATATATATACACATATATATATATATATATATATATATACACATATATATATATATATATATATATATATATATACATATATATATATATATATATATATACATATATATATATATATATATATATATATATATATATAGTTTATATAGCCTACACTATGCCTACAGATTCATCCAGCTGGTTAAAATAATATGATGTGAATATACGATATGCCTGCAGCCTGAAAAATACTTCCCTGCTGCACTTTAAACAGCGAAGCTTCCAGTTAAGAGAGTGTGGATCATTACGGATTATAGTGTACGGGTGATGAGGCTGCCGGCGGTGAAATCTTCCCGGGACACACAGAGCGCGGCTCGGCTGAGCGGGGCTCTGCTGCTCCGGTGGATCAGCGGAGGTAGTTAGTGAATGTTTCTTTGCACAGTGATTAAGGGGGAGGACCAATGGCAACAAAGGAGACGGAAAGGACGGTAACTCCTCCTCTCGCTATCTCCCTCTCCCTCTCTCCCTGTGCTTTATAGATGCATATAATCCCTGAGTTGACCCAGAAAACAAACTCCTCCGACTGCCGAGACACCGCAGTTTGCATCCGCCGCAGGGCTGCATGTAGCCGGAGCATCAGCTGGAGAACCAACCCCGGCTTTGATCCAACTTCTCCGTACGGACGGACTCGACATTAATCCATCGGGTAGGTGTCGTCTTCTGTTACTCACTAAACAGGTAGAGAGGCTGCACTTTCCTTTTGTAGCTACTGCTGATTATTTAATATTCCTTTACGTAATAAAAATAATAAACCGCTGATTACATTATCCGATTTCACCTTGTCACATGGCTTAGGCTACTTGCAGCGTTATTGTCTGTTATATTTGTGGCATCGAATGTCAATCCCCGAGGATAAAAAAAGAGGTTTCATGCTTGTGTAATAATGTCAGCAGTTATTATCCTCCCTCAGACTATCTATTTACAAAGTGGCATTTGGCTGGATGGTTATCCAGATCTGCACAGAAGCTCCACAGATTATTACAGAGTATAATTAGGTAACACAAGAGAAGGATTTGAAGGAGGATTTAGGCCATTGGGGAAAGTGTCTTGTTTTATCAGCACTAAAAAGGCTTGAATTGCCACAATCAACCAGGGGCACCACCAGAGTTCAATTTTTATGGGATTTAAAAGCCTCAACTGTCTTTGTTTTTCACAGACAGAAGGAGACATTTATTCGATTGCTCGCTCTAGCTGGATGTCTTTTCATGATAATCCCATAAGCAGATACAATAATGCCATTGCCATCAATTTGAACAAGCCAATCATGTTGAAAGCAAATTACAGCTTCAGCTTGGATGGGGTCTGTTTATCATGTGTAGGTTATCTTTTAGTTGATGATCTTTTGTAATGACTGTGTGAAGACAGAGGCAGTGTGCTGTGTGTTAAGAGGTGTGTGTGGTCTGGAGAAGCATTCCTCTGCGTCCTTTTGGCTGCAAGGGTATTGCTGCCCTCCCTCGTGGTGAGATATCCAGCGGGAAGTCTCGGATGGTGTCATTTTGGAGCTTTGAGATGGACACTTTCGATGTGACTGGGAGCGTTCAAATGAAGAAAGAGAAACTGGAGGAGGAAGGATAGTTTCAACAGAGAGAGACAGGGCTTGTTCTCATGAGATTTTTCAAAGGGTTACTCCAGCAATTTAGTATTGCGCTGCTATAAAATGAAGTGGACTCACATAGTCTTTATGGAAGCAGAGACTGAGATATCATGACTTTTAGTCTCAATAATGGGTCAAAATCACCAACACACTGGATCCTACATTTCCTATAATGCAACTGGGTAGTTTCTTTGGTTGGTTGGATCCTAAATGCTCACATCTGTCAATTCCATACCTCCAGTTAGTAATGAAGACTTTGTATAAAATAACACCCATAAATCCGAGACAACCCATCAGGGCTGGGCTGGGCGATATATAGAATTAATTAGATTAATTACATTTTGTATTTTTGAGAGTCTAAATCATTCAAATGGAATCATGCACTAATCATTAAACATGCACTAAAAGGTTACCTTGAGTTGATGCTAGCTGGCTACGTTAGCCATCTGCAGTAACAACCGTCAAAGGGTAGGCTACTTCTGCAGTTGCCAGGGGAAAAATAAAAGACGTAAAAAAGATGAATTATCATTTGATTAAAAGAATATATCCACATATTGACATTAAGTCAACGGTTAGACCTGAACACTACATGTTGCAGTTGTGTAAGAGTGTGTGAAATCTAGTTAGCAAGCGAGCACAGAAGTACAGCTAGCTAAAAGTAATGAATACACATGGTAGAATAGTTAAACGTAAGGATTAAACTGTTCAAATAATTAGCTTAAAGTAATGGAGAAATGGTTAAAATAGTTAGCTAAAAGTAATGTGAATGGATAATACTCTTATTAGTAGTAGCCTAGCCTAGACTAGTAGTAGTAGGCTGCAATTGCTAACCAAACCAACATTAATATTGACAGTTCAATTGTATTATAAATAACAATATCCACTTTTATATAATAATTAGTGTTACATACATACAATACATTTGGAACATACATTGGGAATTGATGAAGAGGTGCGTGAGTTCATCTGACAGGGCTGTGGGGGGACCCTGGACCAAAAAGTTTGTGAACCACTGCTGTAGGTGGCTTGCTGGCTCTGCTATATGAATCTAACCCTGCATTTATGAGACTGAAAGAAGACTCCATAGCAGTCGATGGAACAGTGTGCAGATTCTATTTAGTTCAGTTTGTCTAGCTGCTGGGTAGGTAACACTAGCTGGCTGGAAATATCAGGCTCATGCTCTTTCAACAAACAAACAACAGGAGCAAAGGAATTCATTTTATTAAAGTGGATTCTCTACTTAGTTCAAGCAACTTGTACTTATATGTATAACAATAACAGCCTTGCAGGTGCTGCAGGTCTTTCTTATTCTTGCTTAACTGTCTTATACACAAAGTCCTTTTAGGCTCTCTTTTAGGGAAAAATGAAAAAACTAATTGTGAATTGTCCCAAAACTTAAAAATAAATTTGATAATATTTTTTGGCCATATTGCCCAGCCTTACTTCAATGTTTTTCTTTCACACTGTCCTGAGCCACAAAAGGCATTATACAGGCTGAGTAGCACTCCTCGTGAGGAGTAAACTAAACATGTGTAAAATGGTGGATTGCCCCTTTAAATTCTGGGTATTTTAAGTGTATTTAGGTTGTAATGACAAAGGGTCGTATAAAAGAGCATCTAATTTGATGTGTTATATGTTCCCACATATGTTTTTCAGGGCGATAGAGGCCATGGCTGAACACATGATGATGCCCATGACCCACGGCTTCAGGATGGGCATGAATGGACCTCCGCAACACAACGGCCAGCCTGGCATGCGCAATCTGCCCAATGGCCAGGTGATGCACTACAGCAGGAACCCTCAGAATAGCATGGAGGCTGCCATGAGGCAGAGGCAGGGCATGGTGGGACCCGGCGGGATGACCGGCCCTGTAAACGGAGTTCCCATTGCCAACCACCACCACCAGATGATGTCTGGAAACATGATGTACAATGGCCAGGTTCCGCAGCAGCAGCAGCAGCAGCAGCAGCAGCAGCAGCAGCAGCAGCAGCAGCAGCACCACCACATGCACCCCCAGCAGCAGCAGCAGCAGCAGCATCATCATCAGCAGCAGCAGGGTGGACACCCACAGCAGTATCTCCCTGGTAACCTCACCTCTCAGCAGCTTATGGCCAGTATGCACCTGCAGAAACTCAACACTCAGTATCATGGACACCCGCTGGTCTCAGCCAACGGCCACCATATGCCCAATGGTGCTCAGTATCGAGTGGGTCCAGCTCAGCTATCAGGCATGCAGCACATCGGCGGCCCTTTGGGACTAAACGGCATGGACATGGATCTGATCGACGAGGAGGTTCTGACTTCATTAGTGCTGGAGCTTGGGTTGGATCGCATTCAGGAGCTGCCCGAGCTCTTCCTGGGACAGAATGAGTTTGACTTCATATCGGACTTAGTGTGCAAACACGGAGCAACAAGCACGGTGAGCTGTTGAGCGAAGCGTCCGGAAGCTGGTCGGGTTTGTTTGGCCTGGACACCCCCCCCCCAAAGAATGACTGAGCGGTCACAGTAGCACAGCGAGAGGAGACAATCTCTCTGTTCTGTTTGGGTGTTTCTGTGTATTTGGCAGTGTTTAGTACACCTTCACACTGACCTGCCTGTGAGTTGAGAAAGAATTGTGAAGAGACAAAACGCTGCAAAAGCACCAGGTTTCCTTTCTTTGAGCCGGATCTGTCGTCTTTAGTCAAACAGAGGCATCCTGATGGGCATGCCCTCAGCACATGTGCCTGCATTGTCAAGGCTTTGGGATAATTGTAAACTTAAACACAATGGGGGGAGGCCTGGAAAGACTATCCATCTGGGTCTGCTAGATTCTTTGGCATCCCAAAATCTTTTTAAGTAGCAGGCGTTTTACAAATTTATAAAAAGTAGTCCTCTGAATTTGTTTATACAAGGATGAAGGGATTAAGAACAAGTTGTTTTCTTTCTGATATGCATATTGAAGGCTGGCTCTTCAAAACTGAGTTCTACAAAAAAATTTACACATTTCCTTGAAGAGCAGGAGAGTGAGGTTGTGCAGCATTCCTGGGTGACGTGATGGGGTTTACCTGGGTTTGGTCGGGGTGAAATGTGCCACATTGATTCTTCAGCTTTCAGTGTCATTTACCTGACTCCAATTTAAATCTGCAATCATTAAATGTATCGCATCTGTTCCCCCTCTAGTTAACTGTGATTGAATCATTGCCAAAGTAGCGCATTGCTTAGAGTGTTGGCTTAAACAAAGCATTTACCCGTAGAAAATGACTTGGAAGTCTTTGTGCTCCAAGAGATTTAGATGCTCATTGCAAGCACATTTTGGGTTACTGCTTCATAGAATTGCTTAGGGAGGGAAAAACGTGATAATATCTATGAGAAACGCCAGAACTTTGGCCTGTTGCAAGATCCAAGAAAAGCCAAACAAAAAAACAGCCATCAGAGGGTGAAGGTGTTGGTGATAGATCTGAGGTGGAATTTTTTTCTAAAACAGGATTGGTTTAAATAAAAACAAAGTGCGTGATTGCAGAATTTGCATCTGTGTGTTGTTTGTGTACGTCTGTGTGTGGTGGTCAGTGCAGTGAGGCATTTAAAACCCATTGAATGGCATCCTCCTCCCTACCAACCATGGCCCTGTGTGCTGAACATGATTGGAGGCTGAGCGGGGGAGAGAGGGGTGAGAGATTTAGATGTGTGGACACAGCACTCCCCGGCAGCACTTAGTTTAATCATTATTTAAATCTGCTACCTGTGGCATTGATTTCACTTGGCAGGAGGAGCGAGGAGCACAAAGCGTGCAAAGTTGTTGCTTTTGCCATAGATCAGCTTACTCTGCTGCTTTTCTACTGATTAGATTTAAATTACATGTTGTCACACGCTAGTCTTAATTGAGGTTGGCTTGCACATTCTCCAATGACTAAATAATTATAAAAATGGACATGTTCTGTGGCGTTTGTTTTTCTTTTTGTTTTGCGCAGTTGGTAATTAGGTTTTTCTCAAGGTTGCTGCTTTGCCGCTGCAGGCTGGTTGAGAGAGAACTTCCTGCACTCATAATGCTATTTGTGGAGCTGTCATGAGGGGTCAGGGCTGCGCGAGTGCACTGTGTTAATCTGTTCCAGTACAACGGTGCTGCTGTCCCTGACTGTCTCTCTGGAGATCTGCCACCTCCCAAGCTCTCAACTCAAACAACGGGCATTGAAAACGCTGCTGTAAAAGGCAGAAATGTTGCCACCGAGCTCACGCTCCGTTTCCTGGCAAACTGCAGCCGGACAAACTCACGAGCTCACTGTTGAAATGAAACATACTTCTGGCCTCTTATTACTGCTATATCAATAAGTGCAGCCTTCTTGTGTATTGTATCTTTGTACTGTAGACTAGAGGTGAAGTTGATATAGACACATTTAAGGTATTTTTTCGAGAAACATTGTCAGACGTAAAAGTAAATCAGTGGCTGATTTGGATGTGTTGACAAGAGATTATATCCTTTTTTTTTTACAAACGAGTATGTAGATACAGTACAAATACACCAGTGGTTTTTGGGTGCGGGACCTGAAGCTTTAAGACCAATTAGACCGCATGTTAAAGCAAGCGCAAAGGGATGCCACCACTTTCCCACAAAGCAGCTGAGAATGTACAGTCCAACACATTGTGGGAACTTGTCTTAAGATGGTAGATAAACGTGTGAGATTGTACTTCTTGTTCCAAATTACACATCATTCATTTGGGTAAGCCCCTTACCTGCCCCCCCTCCCTACTTCTTTCCCACTTCCCCCAAAGCTTTTGTAATGTTATTGATTATATTTTAAGAAAATGTATTTATTTTCAAATAAAATATTTATTTAAAGAAATGTTTTCTCTGTACGTACAGTGATTAGCCGTCATAAAGAGCACAACATGATACATTGCAGCGTTGTAGTTGATTCGCCGACTTTCGAGTCCCAGTTAAGTCTTTTGTCCTTAGGGTTCCAGTCCGAGTCCAAGTATGAGTCACGAAAGAAGAGTCAGAATCGAGTCCAAATCAAGTCACCATTACCTGAGTTTGTGTCCGAGTCGAGTCACGAGTCCAGAGAATAGCGTCTTGAGTCCTCCATCTCTGGACTTGATACATGGATAATACTATAATGTTGCTTTCTACTTGTGTTAGCAGTCGTAACCACTGAGGCCTTAAGATGCTGTCCATATTTTAGTTTTATTCTCTTGTTGCTTGTAGATACTTCTCGACCCCAAAAGAAGTGATGAGCAAACAAGAGCAAAGTACAAACTGTCAACACAACGCTGGACCCACAAATATGTTTTTAAGTTCATTGTGTGTATTATAAATAGAAAATTGGACCTTTGAAAAACATTGCAAAGTGACAGCAGTGAAGTCACGTGCTGATTAGTTACGAATAACAGCGGCTGTATTCTAATTTGTTTTTACTATTTACTGTGATGAAACACATGTACAATATCTGCCTACTGTATTGTTTAGGGACACCGGCTTTCAAAAATCTATTCCAAGCAGTTCACTGACGGATGTAGTCAGTCATTTGAAATTAGTTTATAAAATCTGATGTTTTATTATAAAGTAAACTAGCCAACAATATAACAGCCTACAAGTCCAGCTGAGATGATTAGACCATTAAACACACAACTCGTTGGATCCTTTACACTTTCTACAATGGGAGGATTTTTGTACTTTTACTTTGACCATATTATGAAAAAAACACTTTTTCTTGGGGTGTTATTTTGTGTCTCTGGGGCTTCCACACGCATACAAACTTTGAAAAAATCCATCCATTCTGTTTTCAGTGAGATACGGGTTTCTGAATGTGTCCTGCCTTCAGTCTCTGGGTGAGCTGTTCAAAATCTGCAGGGCTTGTTACGTAACTAGCCGAAACGACGGGCTAAACACAACCGTTAGCATGCTAGCGCTAGCGTTAGCATGCTAGCTCGTTCTCAATGGCAAAGCACTGTTACAACACACACAAGTTCACCATAATCTACAAAAGAACTACTTACATGTGCGCCCTCCTTTAGAAGATAGATACAGATGAAAAGATGATTCACTCTGTAGCTAAAACAGAGACCTGAACACAAGGTGAAAAGAGGAGCTGCAGCAGTGAGAGAGAGCTGTGCTGTACAACAAAAATATGGTGTTTTTTGAAAATGAAACCATGTAAACCTATTCTGGTACAACCTTAAAATACAATTATGAACCTGAAAATGAGCATAATATGGCATCTTTAATACTTCATCTACATCTCCAATGCAGGACTTTTACTTGTAACAGAGTATTTTTATAGTGTGGTATTAGTACTTTTACTTAAGTAAAGGATCTGAATACTTCTTCCACCGCTGCCAGCTAGAGTTTAGTTTTACCATTAGAAGAACATTTCTGTGGGGATTTATTGGTGAAAATATGAAAGCGGCCTCATTAAAATTCTAATTAGCTGTGCAGTAAAGTCACATTAAGGAGACCTGAAATACTCATACTGCTCTACATGACGTGAGTCAAGGCAGCATTTTGTCCTTGAGCAGTTTTTAATGGATTTTTTTTCGAAAACTACAACCCCAAATCAGAAAAAGTTGAGACAGTATGAAAAACACAAATAAAAAAGAAAGTAGTGATTTCTAAATGTACTTTGACTTGTATTTCATTGCAGACAATGTGAACACAAAATATTTCATGTTTTTTCTGGTCAACTTAATTTCATTTGTAAATATACATCCTTTCCTGTCATTCAGACCTGCAACCAGAGATGGCAAAAGTACTCACTTCTCATACTTAAGTAGAAGTACAGATACTTGTGTTAAAAAATACTCTGGTAAAAGTAGAAGTACTGATTTAACTTATTTACTCAAGTAAAAGTAACAAAGTACAGGCTTGGAAATGTACTTAAAGTATAAAAGTAAAAGTAGCCTTGCGAATGACAACCATTTTTTATGCAAAGCTACCAGGACCACAAATGTTACTAGAGTGCAAGCTGAGAAACTTCGGTAGGCATGGAGAAAAGGCTCTTTATGTACAACCCCAAATCAGAAAAAGTTGGGACAGTATGAGAAACACAAATAAAAAAAGAAAGTAGTGATTTCTAAATGTACTTTGACTTGTATTTCATTGCAGACAATGTGAACACAAAATATATCATGTTTTGTCTGGTTAACCTAATTTCATTTGGAAATATACATCCTTTCCTGTCATTCAGACCTGCAAAACATTCCAAAAAAGGTTGAGATAGAGGCAATTTAAGGCTAGTAATCAGGTAAATTGGTTAAATAATGATGTGATTTGAAACAGGTGATGTCAACAGGTGATTGTAATTATGATTTGGTACAAAAGCAGCATCCAAGAAAGGTCTAGTCCTTTAGGAGCAAAGATGGGCCGAGGATCGCCAGTTTGCCAACAAATACGTGAGAAAATTATTGAAATGATTAAAAACAATGTTCCTCAAAGAAAGATAGGAAGACATTTGCTTATTTCACCTTCAACAGTGCATAACATAATTAAAAGATTCAAGGAATGAGGAGGAATTTCAGTGCGTAAAGGACAAGGGCGCAAGCCTAAACTGAACAACCGTGATTTCCGATCCCTCAGGCGGCACTGCATCAAGAATCGTCATTCATCTATAAGCGATATCACCACATGGGCTCAGGACTACTTTGGCAAACCTTTGTCAAGTACCACAATACGGAGTTACAGCCACAAATGGCAGTTAAAACTGTACTGTGCCAAAAGGAAGCCCTATGTTAACAGTGTCCAGAAGCGCCGTTGACTTCTCTGGGCTCAGAGGCATCTGGGATGGACCATCACACAGTGGAAACGTGTACTGTGGTCAGATGAATCACTATTTCAGGTATTTTTTGGGAGAAATGGACGCCGTGTGCTCCGGACCAAAGAAGAAAAGGATCATCCAGACTGTTACCAGCAACAAGTCCAAAAGCCAGGGTCTGTCATGGTATGAGGTTGTGTCAGTGCCCTTGGCAAAGGTAACTTGCACTTCTGTGATGGCACCATTAATGCTGAAAAGTACATAGAGATTTTGGAGCACAATATGCTGCCATCAAGAAGACATCTTTTCCAGGGACGTCCATGCATATTTCAACAAGATAATGCAAAACCACATTCTGCACACATTACAAAGTCCTGGCTGCAGAGGAAGAGGATACGGGTACTTGAATGACCTGCCTGCAGTCCCGACCTGTCTCCAATAGAGAATGTGTGGCGCATTTTGAAGCGCAAAATGCGACAACGAATGCCCTGTACTGTTGCCCACCTTAAGACTTGTTTGCAGCAAGAATGGGACAAAATTACACCTGAAACACTTCATCACTAGTGTCTTCACTCCCTAAATGTCTTTTAAGTGTTGTGAAAAGGAATGGCAACATTACTAAGTGGTAAATGCTTTACTGTTCCAACTTTTTTTGAAATGTGTTGCAAGAACCAAAATAGGAATTTTGTTTTTTTGAAAAAAAAAAACAATAAAAATCATGAGGAACACATTAAATGATGTGCTGTTGTATTGTCTGCAATGAAATACAAGTCAAACCTGCAGCAGAACTCAGTGGCAAACATTGATGTGTGTGTGTGTGTGTGGGGGGTCTTTAGATGGCTAAGCCATAGCCAAATGCTGTGTCCCCCCCCCCTCCTTTTTTAAAATACAAAAATATAAAAGAAACCATTTCTATATTGGCTACACGATTAAAACAAGACCAAGATCAACTCCACACAGATGTTCCTCAAGGTCAAAAGGTCTCACACTAATGAAACCCAGACTAGTAAACACAGACTTCAATCACACACATGACAATTTGTGCACCTTCATTACACCTGTAACCACTTGTGTGCGTTACTGCACATGCATGTGTTTGTTTTTTTAAGCAATATATGACAAGGAGGAACATGTGAAATCAAAAAATGCAGAAAAAAGAAAAAATATAAAAATAAGTAATGAGAAAAAAGTGAGAGAAAAAAATTAAAAAGGTTATAGGTAAAGAAATAATGAAAAAGGGAGAAAAAAAACGTAGTTTGCTATTCATCTAAATGTGATTCCTATGTGCCATTTTCCGTGAGTGCTACTATGGTGTCTCACACCTGTTTCCTGCTGTGAGTAGAATGCACCACTTACTGTATCAACTTCAGTGCAACTTGCAGTTGTTCAGCGTACTAGAGCCCCTTTCACAAATGCAGTGCAAACCTGAAACTATTTAGACATTACCTAACAGAACGGTATAAGAAAAGGCAAGTATCTGAATCAGTTGGATCGGACATCAAACGCTCTTTACCCTCCGAGCTCCCTTGTGCAAAGTCTGTGTAATGTCTCATTGAGCCTAAAGTGTGAGAATTTACAATTGATGACGTTACTATCGACTCGAGCATAACCGGAAGAAGAGAAACACTCAAGAGTGAAGAAGAAGGGTCATTTACATGAAGATGGCAATGGAAACGTCAAATTACGATCCAGCTCCGTAACATGGTGCACGCTCTACCCAGGCTTCACCAAACGGAGTATTTCCAGTAAATGAGAATGCGTCTGACACACACAATGTCCTGTTCAATTCAATTCAATTCAATTTTATTTATAGTATCAAATCATAACAGGAGTTATCTCAAGACACTTTACAGATAGAGTAGGTCTAGACCACACTCTATAATTTACAAAGACCCAACAATTCCCGAGATTCCAGGAATTCCCCCATGAGCAAGCATCAATGCAACAGTGGCAAGGAAAAACTCCCTTTTAGGAAGAAACCTCGGACAGACCCAGGCTCTTGGTAGGCGGTGGCTGACGCAGCCGGATGGGGGCAATAACAGTCACAGAACAGATAATGAAACAGAATTGTGAAATTGTGGTTGTAGGAGCGTAGCAGGGGACAGCATGGCATAGCAGGGAATTGCGGCAGAATCCCAGCCACAGCTGGAACCATGATTTTGGTGCCATCCTAATCCCGGGACATCATCCTGGGTGAAAAGAAACAAAGACTCCGAGGAGCAAGCTCCCAGGGCTAGGTTAGTAACATGCATTTCTTGGACATGGATGCACAGAAAAGGGAACATAGAGGAGAGAGAAGCTCAGTGTGTCAAAGGAAGTCCCCCGGCAGTCTAAAACTAAAACAGCATAACTAAGAGAGACAGGCTAAAGAGAGGTGCCTGGTCGGGCTCTGAACTCTCCCCACCCGGATCGGCCTGCCTCCCTCTACTTTGATTATGTCATTGATTATATGATAGATGAATCTAACGACTATGAAGAGAAGCAGGTGGGCCGTGTTAGGCGGACGCTGCAACTCCTCACTCCCTAACTATAAGCTTTATCAAAGAGGAGAGTTTTAAGTGTACTCTTAAATATGGTGACGGTGTCTGCCCCCCGGACCCAGACTGGGATCCGGTTCCACAGGAGAGGAGCCTGATAGCTGAAGGCTCTGGCTAGGAATCACAAGTAACTCGCCATTCTGGGAGCGCAATGCTCTAGTGGGACAATAAGGTACTATGAGCTCTTTAAGATATAATGGTGCTTGACCGTTTAGAGCTTTGTAGGTCAGGAGAAGGATTTTAAATTCAATCCTGAATTTTACAGGAAGCCAATGCAGAGAAGCTAATACAGGAGTAATATGATCTCTTTTCTTAGTTCTTGTCAGAACACGTGCTGCAGCATTCTGGATCAGCTGGAGAGTCTTAACGGTTTTATTTGAGCATCCTGATAATAAGGAATTACAATAGTCCAGCCTGGAAGTAAAAAATGCATGGACTAGTTTTTCAGCATCGTTTTGAGATAGGATGTTCCTAATTTTGGCAATGTTACGAAGGTGAAAAAAAAGCTGTTCTTGAGGTTTGTTTTAAGTGGGCGTTAAAGGATATATCCTGATCAAAAATAACTCCTAGATTTCTGACAGTAGTGTTGGAGGCCAGGGCAATACCATCCAGAGTAGCTATATCTTTGGATAATGAGGTTCGGCGGTGTTTAGGGCCCAGCACAATCACCTCAGTTTTGTCTGAGTTTAACATCAGAAAATTGTAGGTCATCCATGCTTTTATATCTTTGATGCATGCTTGGAGTTTAGTTAACTGACTGGTTTTGTCTGGCTTAATTGATAGGTATAGTTGGGTGTCATCCGCATAACAATGAAAGTTAATTGAATGTTTCCTAATAATATTGCCTAGGGGAAGCATATATAAGGTAAATAGAATTGGTCCAAGCACTGAGCCTTGTGGAACGCTATGGTTAACTTTAGAGTACCTGGAGGATTTATCAATAATATTAACAAATTGAGATCGATCAGATAAATAGGACTTAAACCAGCTTAGTGCGATTCCTTTATTGCCAACTACGTGTTCCAGTCTCTGTAACAGGATGGTATGGTCAATAGTGTCGAAAGCAGCACTAAGATCTAGTAAGACAAGTGTAGTCCTTTGTCTGAAGCAGTTAGAAGGTCATTAGTAATTTTCACCAGTGCCGTCTCTGTGCTATGATGCATTCTAAATACTGACTGAAAGTCCTCAAATACACTATTGCTATGTAGAAAATCACATAACTAAATAAAAAGTGGACACATATAATCTGCTTCCTACTGGCAAGGTTTGTGAAGATTGGCTCATTGCTCACGGAAACATAAAGTCCACGTTCAGCCATTAGAATATGCATATGCTATATTGAGGAATGATAGGTAACTAGCTTTAACTAAAGACAATTGGCATTTTTATATTTCATGGTATGAGAATTTCACTTGCTGCACACTTTGTGTTGGAAAGGGTTAGCCCTTCAAATGCATCTGAACATTCTTCAGAGCATATGTACAGGTTTCTGCCAAAAATAACCATCTTAAGCTAAAACAACATGTCATTAGCCAATCCGGGGCTGATACCATAACAGTGTCTATTGAGTATGACAAGCTGACTGTAATGTCAGTTACACAGCACTTAAATTTGCTAAAGTTAGCCAACATCAGGTATGACCACAAGCTGCTGTTCATACCAGACCAAGTAAGGCTGTAGCAGCAAAACCAGTGGGTGTTCAATTGAGCAATGGTGCGTTTTGCTGCTTAGCAATTCAACATTTCATTTGTTCAAGGAATGATGAGTTATTTCTTCTGTAAAAAACTGTATAGCATTAAATGTATGTCACACACAGATAGATGAAACCATTGTCATCTTGTTTCTGCTGTGGTCTGTAAGAGCTCCACAAATCTGTACAAACTTAAGTTTGAGCGCAAGCCCAAGATAAGCTTATCTCCCCTAAATATAAACAGGAAACTGTAGCATTGGGCCACTTCCTAAAGCAAGGCAGGGAGGTTGATATCCACTCTCAGAATAGTCCTTCTGGCTGTAAGCATACCAAACATGAGAGCCTGCTCGGTCTCATATGGTAGCTCAAAGGCCTACTCAGGGCAGCCCATGAAATCAAGAGCACAGTCAAGGGTGACTTTTTTCTCCAATTATTAGGCTGAGCAATTTAAATATTTTCTTTAAAATTAATTTTAGGTACAACCAAAAATCGATGACTCAAAGCCCAGTGCATGTGGATGAAATATACTGAATCCTATTCAGATGTTGTTGTTTTTTAAACTGCATAACCTGGACCTGTATGAGCTCACTTATTCCTTATCTACATTACATTACATGACATGTCATTTAGCTGACGCTTTTTTTCCAAAGCAACTTCCAATTAGGTACTTTTGGTCACATAACCCTTCTTCCCAAAGCTCGTCTGATACCTTGCTGCCAATCTCCTCTGTGCCTCCTTAGGCTATCTCCAGTGTGTTTTTGACATGTTAATGATATTTCATATTTTTCACCATTAAATTACTTCCCAAAATGTTAAACTCAGTAGCTCAGTTCATGGGGACTAGGCTTGGGAACCGGAGGGTGGTTGGTTCAAGTCCCTGTATGGACCAAGTATGGAGTGTGGACTGGTAGCTAGGTGCCATCTCGCTTCTAGGGCACTGCTGAGGTGCCCTTGAGCAAGGCACCGAACCCCCAAACTACTCCAGGGGAGTCGTAACCTACTACAGCTGACCCTGCGCGATGACACCTCTGAAAAACTGCATGTGTGTGGTGTAGTATCTAGGAGGGCTATGCAAAAAGATACATTTCAACCAAGGGGGTAAGCCTGCCTCCACAGAACGAAGCCGCTATGGCGCCATTTTAATGCTACGAAGCACTCACATTAGCATTCCATTGACTGCCATTCATTTTAGTGTCACTTTGACAGCCAATAACTTTACATCTGAAGCGTTTAAAGACTTGATTTGTCCATTGTTTATTTCTAAAGAAACACGACAATGTATAAAAGGCTCCATTACCTTGTATCTCACGTTATGGCTCCGTAGCAGACACTTTTATAAAAATAGGCTAACGATTGTGTCATAACCACACGAGTGTTTTGTGAGAGAGAGAGAGAGAGAGAGAGAGAGAGAGAGAGAGAGGTGGATGTGATCAGAGCAGACAGCTGTCAGTGAGCCAGAGATATGACTAACATGATTTCTCTGTGTGCCATGTTAACATCATATCCCGAATATGATTCAAACGGGATAAGCTTCATAACCGCAATATTCATGTCCATGTTAACACACATGATTCAAACAACATGCTAGCTCCATCCGTGGGTTTAGTAATACTCAGCATCCATAGCAACCAGTTTAGCTACGGATCAAGTCAGAAAAAATTAACATTCTGATTAATAATGGATGGGTTGTTGGTGAAATAAGGTATAATACATGAGAAAAATATTACTGTGAACAGAGCAGAACAGAGCTGCTGTTGGCTGCTGCTCCTGTGCCCATTTACACATTGTTATCTTTAGATGCATTGCATGTTTCACAGAAAACAATGTACTCACAGTGTGTACAGGCTTATGGCACCACTGGTACAAGTTTATTATAATTACACTATCACCACAGGAATAATGGACCTTTAAGTATTTTTATGTTTATGTCATATTTTTAATATGTCAACGTCTTGGGAAATACACTTATTGGCTTTCAAGACTTAGATGAGAAGATTGATACCACTCTCTATTGGTTAGGTACAGAGCTGAAGTCAGGACATGATTAGCCTAGCTTAGCATAAAGACTGGAGGCAGGGAGAAACAGTTAGCCTGACTCTATGCAAAGTTTATACTTATTAACATGTAGTATCTTGCCTGTATCCATATTGAAACAGAAACGACAAATTGTGGTTTCATAAAGAGCTAGTGTGAGAACTTTTTCTTGGCGAACCCTGGGGCTATGATTGTAGTCTTGTCATCACAGTGAGCTTTCAGGTTTGGTACCATCTTGCCTCTACCTTTACTCAAGCCTCTAATGATCACTGACTGGCAACCCTACTAGAGACGCTGAGTGCTATGGGCAGTTAGATAAACTATTGTATTCCAAGAAATTGTTCTCCTTAACCATCCACAACCACCAGTTAAATACCTGGTTTAGCAGAGGACTTGATAGTTTGGTTTGACATCTTTAAGTGTTTTGTTCCCCAGTGATACTAAACTGATAAAAGCACAACTTCCAAAGAAAATCCAAGATGTCACTGTTTGTAAAGGACAGTGCAAGACAAGAATACCAGAGAATGAACCTCGCCCTTTCCCAAGCTCTGATGTCATCAGCTGCACATTTCCCTATAAACACTTTTGACAGTCAGGTAGATATCATTTGCTTCTCTCTTGCCCTAAAGCTACAGTGACGCATACAAGTGTCCACCTCAGTGATTCCCTCCTGTTTGTTCACGTCTGTTTTTCACTCCAGTCCTATGGCTGAGTCTCGCCGTCTGAGAAAGTTGGCCTCATCGTCATTACCTTGCACTCTTGCTCACCAGATGACGCACCTCTGCATTCTAGTGAAAAGGGCACTGGGTTAAAGACAAAAGAAAAGTGATGATGCACAAGTATCCAATGTATGTGCAACAAGATTAATGTGCAGTGTCAAACCACATTAGAAAGTGTTCAAGTTTTATTTGGAGACTTGAAACCCTGTCTTTTAAGATCCATTTACAGACTTTTTCTGCCCCAATACAAATGGTCGCTAGGTAAGTCAGTCTCTCAGTTAGGTGATCTATTGGTTAATACAGGACTTTGGTCCTAAGCAAAATATGTCGACAATCACTGGCCAAATTGTCATTAAACCTAGTATTATTATGATCCTTGATGGTTTTAGAGACCCATGACCTTTCATGTTTTGCTACTCTGGTCCAAGTTGTCATAACTACTCTCTTTTCTAAAGGAAGAATCCTAAGAGATGATTTCCTGATCTTTTCTTTATAGCCTCTACACATATACCAGACGGGGCGACCATCGGCAGAAAAGGCATTTGGACTGATGAGTCTCCCCAAATTGTTCAAAACATGCCAGAGAACACACCGAGGAGATGAGGCGTAATATGTAAGGGATAATGTAGAGCGAGGCGGTTATTATAGCAAATACAACCCCGACAAGGTGATCAGGGTCTTGAATCCGCCTGAAGGGGTTGTATTCGCTATTACAACCGCCTCGCTCTACATTATCCCGCTTATTACATGGCTACTTTCCAAATAAATCAATAATTTGACACAAAATATTGATTTAAAAAGGAGTTTATTGATTTAAATACGATTTAAAGAAAATAGTCCGTTCCGTCTCTACGGTTGGAATCCTGCGTCCATAGCAATGTAAACTCTGTATCTGTTAAGCTAATGCAACCCTTCATCTATTACTCAACACCACCTTACGGGCTGTGGTAGTAGCCGTATATGTTATGGGGTGCTGCCGCGATGGTTAAATGACCCAGCTGCTGTTTTAATCATTGCAGGAATTGACATGACATTAGCTGACGCGTTGTAGTGAGCTAGCGGGCTATCGGCTGCTCGTATTTACATTAAACTGAACATTTCTGTTGACGGTGAAGTGAGACGAGGTAAATGGCTTCATGTCCTCATTCATCTCGTTTCCTTTTTGCACAGCCACTGCATGTTGACACACCTAAACGTGCAATGTAAGCTAACTAATTAGCGTTGTTGTCCCTATACTACGGCTGAAGTTACTGCCTAGCGATCATAAACCGTATATAAAGATGTAGAGATCATAGACCGTATATATAGATGTAGTGATCATAGACCGTATATAAAGATGTAGCGATAGGCGCACCAGATCTGCTGTCATTGCTTGAATTGGAGGACAGAAGTTGCTCGACGGCGTTTCTCTACTTTTTGCCACAGCTGATAAATTATCAGGACTTCTTTCAGCGGATTGATTGATAGCTGTCCTCCAGAGTGAACAGAACTAAGTGAGCTCTGCTTTTGCATGGCAACGGTGTGTTATGCTTAGCAACAGTCTGTTATGAAGAAATTACAGACCGCATTCTACATTAGATTTCAACCAAGCCATGTAATAAGTCTCCATAACAGCAGGCGGCAGTAATCTGTATTGTCACCCAAAAATAAAAATGGCAGCTGATTGGACGAACGCATCACATGGGTCTGGTTTCTCCGGAAATTCAAAGTCAGACTGTCTTGTTCGGCTTGTTCAGAATCAAGGGGGTAAGCCTCATTCCATAACGCATAGCTCCTATGGCGCCATTTTGATGCTATCAAGCACTCGCCCACCGTAGAGCATTCCATTGACTGCCATTCATTTTGGCGTCACTTTGACAGCCAATAACTTTACATCTGAAGTGTTTAAATACTTTATTTGTCCATTGTTTATTTCTAAAGAAACATGACAATGTATACAAGGCTCCATTACCTTGTATCTCGCGTTATGGCTCCGTAGCAGACGTTTTTGTAAAAATAGGCTAACGATTGTGTCATAACCACGCGACTTACTGTCACATAGTAGAGGAATTACCGTACAGTACAGGAGAAGCTCTCAGGAAGTTTTGACTTACATTAGCTGTTTAGTTTAATTGCTAATGTTAACTAGCATTTTAGTTAGCAATAATTAGCCTGTGCCTATGTTATGTCCTTACATATACCTACACTCTCCGTCTCTGCAAGATTGGGAATGATTAAGATTTCTCTTGGCACAGCTACCAGAAGACTTACAACATTCACACACGTTGCTCACGTCACATCTACGTTGGCAAGCTCAGTTTGCAGCTGCGCAGTAACGCTCAGCCATCACCGGAAAAGTGCAGTGAAGCACTGGTCTCCGTCAAAAACAACGGCGTCACTTTGTCCATTTATTTAACTGTCTATGATTTCGGCTCCCTGTTTCCGGGTTAGCACTCCACCAATCAGATTGGTCATTAGAGCCCGTTTGCCGGCAGTGCCCGCCCTCCCGACTATGCCCTACAAATCGGCGAAAATGAAGGCCGATGGCACCTCCAACGGACGACGGCACGGAACACACCACACAGACTCGAGTCACTGACCTCACCAGACTGTACGACGGCCGATTTTCGGCTTGGTCTGTAGCGGGCTATAGTATGGCGTTATTTTTTAGTCAAAAGTTATGAGCGTGTAAGACATGCTCACGAGCACATTATGTTATTTCACACGCGCAAAAATGAACCTTCAGCTGGCATGATAAAAGTACTCGCGCACAAATTCAACAACCGAAAGGTGTAGGTAGCTGCGAGCGAGCGCCTGGCTACTCTTACTCTGCTTGTACAGTGGAATCCTGCTCGCGCGCAGCGGCCTTCTGCTCGCGGAGTGCTGTTTTCCTCGCAGAGAGGATTTCTGCTCGCTCGAGTACATGACTTTTGACAATTTGGGGGCGGAAACCAAGGAGGGCACTGACCCTCTTACGATTGGTCACTTTCACACAGGGACATCCTTGATTGACAGCTCTCATTACAGGAAGCACGGAGTCACAGTATCTGACGGAGTTCAGTCATTCAGTTAACACTGCACAGTGGACGGAATGGCGGCGACACCTGAAGATGTAGGCGTAAGTGATATTGATGATATGGTGGGGGCTGTGTGTTTGACATTGTTATAGCCATTTAATCTGAAATTTGTTGAGAATAAACTCATTAAATATTGAGAATAAAGTCGTTGTATTTCAAGTTTTTTTCTCAATATTTAATGAGTTTTTTCTCGAAACACAGCGACTTTATTCTCAATATTTAATGAGTTTATTCTCAACAAATTTCAGATTAAATTGCTATAACACTGTCAAACACACAGCCCCCACCATATCATCAATATCACTTACGCCTACATCTTCAGGTGTCGCCGCCATTCCGTCCACTGTGCAGTGTTAACTGAATGACTGAACTCCGTCAGATACTGTGACTCCGTGCTTCCTGTAATGAGAGCTGTCAATCAAGGATGTCCCTGTGTGAAAGTGACCAATCGTAAGAGGGTCAGTGCCCTCCTTGGTTTCCGCCTCCAAATTGTCAAAAGTCATGTACTCGAGCGAGCAGAAATCCTCTCTGCGAGCAAAACAGCACTCCGCGAGCAGAAGGCCGCTGCGCGCGAGCAGGATTCCACTGTACAAGCAGAGTAAGAGTAGCCAGGCGCTCGCTCGCAGCTACCTACACCTCTCGGTTGTTGAATTTGTGCGCGAGTACTTTTATCATGCCAGCTGAAGGTTCATTTTTGCGCGTGTGAAATAACATAATGTGCTCGTGAGCGTGTGTTACACGCTCATAACTTTTGACTAAAAAATAACGCCATACTATAGAGCCATCATAAGCCCAGCAAGACTAGTCCACAGCCACTATAGGGACCCTGTGAGGTTGTACTTCCTGCTGGTTGCTAACATGCTCACAATGTTAACATCATGAATAACGTTTCCCATGGTTACTGATTTGGTTTACTGTGTTAGCATGCTAACCTTTGCTAATTAGCACTAAACACAAAGTACAGCTAAAGATTAATGCCATGGATACCATTTTAGTTCATGACCAAATACCTGCAATATTAATGTTGGACAAATAGGATGGAAATCTATCAAATTTTTGTTGAGACATTTCACACTGAATTAAATATGTCAACCTGATTATATGAATGAGATAATAAAGAGATAGAGGATCATATCATTAAGATACATCATCTGGGCACCACGAATGGCTGCTGCAAAGTTTGTATTTTACAGGATGAGAGACAACTTTGACCTGCTGGTGGCGCTAGATGAAACGTCAGGGGAATGACCAAATTCATCACGATTCATCCTCTGGAGACCTTAAATACCTGTACCATATTTCATGGCATTCCCATTAAAATTTGTTGAGAGATTTCAGTCTGGACCACAGTGGCGGACTGACCAACTAACTATGACTAGAAAAATATCATTACATAATATCAAAAGGCCATAACTCAGAGGGCAAACTGCCAGAGAATTGTACCCCTTGAGCTCACTGATACGCTCAAGGGATGAAACTTTTCATCTTAAAGACCAGCGCCGTGGCTGGGTTGGTTACGTGGGTAGAGCAGGCGCACATATATTTAGAGGTTTATGCCTCAATGCAGAGGTCCAGGTTTTGAATCCGACCTGTGACGATTTCCTGCATGTCTTCCCCCTCGCTCTCCCCTTTCTCACCTAGCTGTCCTGTCAAAAAAAAAAAAAAAACAGCGCCTTCTCTAGCACCACCCCCAGAACAAACTTTACATTGATGGCCCAACTAGTTTCTACGGGGCCCTAATATGCTCCTAATAAATTAGATGGCTATTTCACATTAAAATTGAAATTCGCGGCACAACAGCCTTCTTCAGGGTGTAGCCCTCAGCACATAGTTTCCCCTTTCATAGATACAAGATGATTGCAAACACCTGATAATTGCAAACACCTGAGCAAGGTGCATGTACACTCACAGGTAACAAATGCAAAGTATGACGACCAGATGCTCTACAAAACATGTAGAAGAAAGAAAGAAACATGGGTGTGCAAAACATTCTTAACACTACGTTAGTTGTGTACCGTTTATCCTGTAGCTGTGGTTGTTTTTACATAGGCCGGACAAAGAGACGACTGAAAGACAGAGTCTCTGAGCATAAGCATGCAATTAGAAAAGCGGATTTTGATTACCCTAAGGCTAAGCACTTTTTTAAAGTACATAATAGTTATCCTGGCAGCCTTCCTCCTCATTTCCACCGACTGCAGAACATCTGCGTGTCGGCTCCCTGCTCCGCCGTCCGTCAATACCCACCAGGTCCGGATTTGTTGTGTAACGGCTGCGGCCATGGCTGACAGCTGAAGTCACTCAGACCCACGAGATCTCGCGAATTCACGTGTGATTGCACGATATAACAGAATGTAGTTTCTAGAAGCAGAACCACAAAACCAACAACAGTTGACTTCAGGCCTGTCTCCGCCCATTACGGCGTTTTCAAGGTGTAGTGCAGGGAAATATGATCCACGGTGAGCATGGTTTATTTTATTTTGAAAATTAACTGGATGTTTTATTTTGCTTCTGTCTGCCCTGTGCTGAATTGTTGCGGAGCTCTCTGGCGTCTGGCAAAAATAGAAGCTCTGCGTATCTGCTCCGGAGGGCTGCAGATCGCCGGAGCTGGGACGGAGTCGGAACTCAGCCATGAGAACTTATGAGCACTCTGGACCTTTTCTCTTCTAAAAAATACTCCTAATAAAATGTAATTAGTCATGTACCCAAAGGATTTTATACAGTCACTTGGTGTGACTGAAGATCTGTCTGTTTACGGTAGAAGGACAGACAATCTTATGTTCTTCTTCTTTGATAACTCCCTGCCCATTCAAGTGCAGCCATGACTTAGACACAAACATAATTGCAGGTTTTTGTATAACATTTGTATCACCTGAAGGTGCTGTCTGATCACTATACCTAAACTGGAACTCAAACAAATACCTTCACGTCAGTGAATCTACTATAATGCTTTGTAGATTTTAAGTAAAAATTAAGCTTTGTGTTAACAATAGATCTTTGCACATCGAGGGACACGCTGGGGATGGGGGATGGATTATTTTCTCCACAAATTGATTTGTCTTGATGATCCAATCAGCCCATTTACCCAGTGAGAGAATAAGGTGAGTATGGTGTGAATAAACAAGGTAAACTGAAAACGCCCAGTGTGTATATGCCCAAGGCTATCCATACAACGCTTTGCTATCACACAATGCTTTAAACCAGTTGTAGGTGGCGATAACATTGGGGTGGTTGGAAAACAACACTTTGGAGGAAATTCTGTCATTTTCACACAATGTAGCCAAATGTGGCACTGCTTTTTGGTCACAAAACTGAACATATTGTATGTGTTTGTGAACACGCCAATTTTGATTTTGTTGTAATTTCCTACCAGTTTAAGAAAAGCCACATATTCAGCATGTTGCTTGTTCTGTTCAATGTGTGCTGTTGTGAATATTACAGACTGAGAAGGTGCTAGCACCCTTGTCAGAGTTAAATCAGGAAGAAACAACATTATGCATGACCACAATTCTCTGATTAATCAGTTGGGGAACACTGCTCATTAATATACTGTGCTTACATTGTGCTTCTGCACCCATTAAAAAGTGATTCACTACATTTTTGCTTTATTTGTTTTAATTAAGTTAAGATGGTTGTCAAATAACAATACTGTCAAAAACTTGTTCAAAGGGTTCTTTTGTGCCTGAAAAACTGATTCCAGGTGGTTTTCAAAGACAGACCGCCCTGTGTGATTCAAGATGTGGCAAAAAATACATCACGCTGATCACAGAAGGCCAATGATAGGCCGATGTATCTTGTCCAATAGAGAGACACAACTTAGAGATAAGGCTTCTATATGTGACTATTGTCCCTCAGACACAAGTCCTTGATGACATGGTGAAATTGAAATCCTGGCATGACTGAATGCTAAAGTGGAAGCACCTTAAACAGGATAATCCTGGGTAACAATTGGGTCTTTATTTTAAGTTCTGGCCATCGTCTCTAGTAGGAATAATAGCATTGTAATCAGCAAGTCCAAAGTGGCAAGAAACACCAGTCCCTCCAGGATTTTGCGGCCTTGTTTTGAGATTGTTGCGGCCCAAAATGACTGATTTCGCGGGAGCTTTTGTAAAAAATTGCAATAAAAGTTGCGATGTCTTTTGTATGTTTGTTACAATGAAGTTGCGGGAGACAGTGAAAGTTGCAAAAGAAGTTGTGATATTTTTTTTCATAGTTCTTTAAAAATAAAAAAGGAAACTTGTTTAAATTACTCTGGGCTGAGATTTCCAGTAACCTTTCCAAAAAGGCTCAGGATGCTGCAAATGTTGGTATAATATGTTGGTGGATTTAAGACAAAAAATAATTAATTGAATGAATCAAATTTGAACATATGGGCCAGTGGCTTGTTGATCTTTACATTGTTAGGTTATTTCCTACCCCGGCCTGGGACACATTATATGGTTTGATAAAGTAGCATTACTTATTGGACTTTAACTTATAACTGCACTTACAATAACGAGCGTAGCTGTCAATTTAGGTCATTGTGTCGTCTCATCTCCGGTTTTTCCTGCATCCACCGTGTGTGTGTGTGTTTGTGTGTGTCGCGGGGGGAACGGAGCAGCAGCCCCGCCCCCTGCAGAGAGCCGACAGGATTGAAACAGAAGCAGCTTCAGCGACTTTAGAGTACATTGTTAAAATGTATACAGGTTGGTAGGGCGGTCTGAAATGTTTTGCACGGTCTTTCGCTGTACGTTTTTGTTGGTAAATGTGAGATGTTCGAGTCACATCATACACATGTCTCATCAGGACGGGACTGCTGGGATTGGTTGAAGTCGCGGGAAACTCCGGTTATTGGTCAAATTTGCGGAAAAGTTGCTGTGATTGGTCAAAATTGCGAGTCGCACCAAATTCATTGGTTGAATTTGGTTGAATTTGCGTGACTTGGCGCGATTGCGACATCACAAAATCCTGGACTGACTGAAACACAATCCGACAGGTTGTAAAAAAGCCGAAAGTTTATATAGATTCCCTGAACCTAAAAAAAAAGAGGTTAAACTGAAAAGTGAGTGCAGCCATACTGTTGGTTATAATCCGCAATTGCAAGTAAAAAACTGCGTCCTGCGGCAAGTACTGTGGGTCAAAGTTAAACCAGCAAGTTTACCTGTAAACTGTGATGGACATTTACAATGTTATGACAGTTTGTAATTATAGTAGTAATCCTACTTTTTGCTATCATTTTTTAAGGTAAGATAGGTATTTGGATAACCTGTCTGATTGATGGCTGCTTGGGTTTCTTGTCTCTTTATGTGTTCGCATTTTAATATCTCAGCAATTAACATGTTTAGTACAATGTCAGGGTAAGGAATTGGAATCATGAGCAATATTACAAAAACAAAATCAAGTTGTAATAAGAACTTAAATACCAGCTGCTGGCTCCAAGAAAACACATCTGTATTGGAGTGATTGGGAAATCCCCTTACGTCTTAAAGTCAAAGTAAGAATACATGTTTCACTAATTTCACTTCCTATAATGAGTGTCATATCGGTGACTTGTAAAGTTACTCTTTCACTAAATTAAGCCTCAAGGGTGTTTTGGGGGGAAATTATGCTTCATTGACAGGTGTCAGTATTAGCCTATCACAGCCTTTTCCCCAAATTAGTTGTTCCATAATACTTAAAATATCTGGTGCCGGTAGCTGAAATTGAATTTAATCCCAAAGATTCGGAACATCTGCTTCAGAGAATTGTAGGGACACAATTTGTACATATTTTCTGCGGTGTATATGTCCAACACATTCTCACTTCCAACTCATCACATACAGACGCTTGGTCAGAACCCTTTGGTGCCATGTTTCAACTTGCATGGTATGGTTAGGTTTAGGCAACAAAACTACTTGGTTGGGTTTGGAAAAAAATCGTGGTTCAGGTTAAAATAAGTATTTGGTTACATAACTTACGTACATGAATTTAGTTAAGTGTGTTACGTACGTAACCTACGTGAGATAAGTTACATACGCAATGCACATAACCTAAGTTAAAATAAGTCAATGTTGACTTTTGGTTTCTACAGGACATGAACAACGGTCTCCTGAAAAGTAGTCTATATCGATGACGTTTCATTTCCAGGATTGTTCAGGTGCCGCCAGATATTCCGCCGGATGTCCCTCATTTCTTTGTGACGGCATTTTAAACTCCGGTGGATTTCTGAGGACTATGGTTAACTGCTCCTCAGATCTCTGCAGGGTAAATCCAGACAGCTAGCTAGACTATCTGTCCAATCTGAGTTTTCTGTTGCACGACTGAAACAACGTTTGAACTTACACGTTCCACCAAAACAAGTTCCTTCCAGAGGCTATTTTGCAGAGGCGCCTAACGCCGCCCACGATGATTGTGATTGGTGTAAAGAAATGCCAAAAAACCTGAGCACATTTTTCTCCCATCCCGGAATGCTGTGTGGACTAGCCAGACCTTCCTTTGCAGTGCTGTAGAGGAAGATCTGGCAATGTGAGACTACCTGAAAAGTGAACGTCCTGTGTTTGTTTGACCCATCCATCCACTTCGACTTCGACTTTCATGCTCTTTATACTACGTAATCTCACAGTGTCATGGTTGAGCAGTTGAAAGCCTGGTGCGTCTCATACAGACACTAAAGGGTGCCTTTGTGTTGGTATCTAATGCTGAAGGCCACTGACCACACTGCTTTTTTTGATGATCTGGGAGTAAGAGCGGGTTGATATGTCACACATTAAGCTGTTCCTATCAAAAGAAAGAGAAAGGCATAATAATTGGAATGTCAAACTTGTCAAAGCCATCAAAAAATCACATACATCTAATTGCGGTTTGAAACTTGAAACTGATACTTGGACATAATGAATAAGTACCAGGACAAGAATAGTATTTTGATCACTTTGTTTAAATTTTCGTCTTTCTGTCGATGTATCTTTAGTTCTTCAGCTTAAAAAGATCTGCATGCAGAATGGTGTCATTTAGACAATAATTGTAATTGTAATAATAATGTGGACTGAGCTAATCTGGTCGAAACAAGACATGGTCTGGGTGCTTGGGGAAATGGGATTTGTGCTTGTTGGTTGTGATTGCATGCCAACACAGATCACAGAGTGTTTCTTCACACTGCCGCAAAATCTTTATTACTGTAAACGTGATTGAATATTAAAATAAATGCCCATCTACTACTTTCAGTTGATTTAGCATACAGTATTTGACTAAAAATGACTTCATGGAAGCTTTTACATTTTATTTTAACAGCTAGCTGTTTACTTTCTAGGATGAAACTCTTCATTAGACTTTGCGCTTGGTAAACACAGGTCTTGCCCAAGTAGAGACAACCATTATGAAATCACTACGACCTCATCAGGGGTTTTATTTTTTCAGACTTTTGAAAGCTTCCTCTATATCCACAGAAACTAGATTGTGTAGTACTCCCTGTGATGAGTAAACTAAACACTGATAAAAATGGCCCTGTTAACACTGAAGTACTTGTTGTGCTGATGGAACAAAGAGAAAACAAAGAGTCATGGTATCTGGGATGGTTAGTTAGATCTACAATATTTCTTATCATACCATACACACGTCATTGGTTTCACAACATAATTTCTGACCTGAATGTATAAAACATGTAAAGCTTATTTATTGTCCATGAAGAAGCAGGAAGTTCTCAGCTACTGAGGTGAGGAGATTTTAGTCTCCCCCCCCCCCACACACACACAGTGCGTTCAACATTTATTCAAAATGTCACATGATAGAGATACGTGGTTTATTACAGATTTTTATACTATGGTCTGGACTTCGGACGGTTCACGCCTCGCCGTCATCCATTAATACCTGACAATGGACACCTCGGCGGGCATTAACCCTTACTTATACTATGGTCTGTGCGCATACACAATTCTGATTGGCTGCAGGGTGTACATTAAAACGAGATATAGGAACTAAATAAAATGTAATTTAATTAAATTGAATAGTCCACACAGCATTCCTGGATGGGAGAAAAACGTGCTCTGGTTTATTGGCATTTCTTTAAACCAATCACAATCATCTAGGGCAGTGCTAAGCTCCAGACGGAGCCACGGTGCCTCTGCTAAATAGTTTCAGGAAGGAACTTGTTTTGGTGGAACATGTGTACGTTCAAAAGTAGTTTTAGATTCAGATTGGACAGATAGTCTAGCTAGCTGTCTGGATTTACCCTGCAGAGATCTGAGGAGCAGTTAACCAGAGTCCTCAGAAATCCACCAGAGGTTAGAACGCCAACACAAAGAACGAGGAAGGGGACGGACATTCGGCTGCAAAAAGGGACTTTCGCGGAATCCGGGAAGTGGAGCGTCGTACATAAAGACCACTGCCTCAGTGAACAACATTTGCATTGCATAAGAACCGTATGAGATGGGAATGATTGTTCCAGGTATTAGTCAAATGACAAAACTTTAGATTTTGTTTGTAAAACGCATTCAAATATAAATGAATGGTCTTAAAAAATGTCATTTGGTAAGTGACCATCGTTAATAATCTGGAGGCGATAAACTATAGCCTGAATTTCCAGTTCTTCATGCACATTACATGGTGGTTATATCGGTTCACTATCTATTATGTAAGGGTAAATGCCCTTCGAGGTGTCGATTGTGAGGTAACTTTTGTTTTGTCTTGTATTGTCCAGTTTTGCTTTACCTTATAATCTAGCTACCTGTAAAGCGACTTTGAGTCTATGAAAAGCGCTATATAAATTCAATTTATTATTATTATTATTATAAAACCGATACAAACACTGTGCAATGTGTATGGAGAATTCAGACTATAATTTATGTCCTCCAGTTGCAGTCAGAGGCAATGAAGAAGCACTGTTTGCTCTATGAGCTTGGGAAGCATTTTCACACGCATAGTTAAACAAGTCAATATTTGACATGGTGAGGCTTCTGCAGGCTGACAGGGCTTTCAGGTTTGAAATGTCTGACGCCACGCCACCTAATCTATCAATATTCAGTCTGAAATATATTATCATATACTCACATACTTTAAGACAACCATCAGATTATGCTGCATGTGAATGCTGGCAGCGCTGCCTGGAAGGCACTAGGATTAGGCAATGGTTATGGTTAAAGACGACGGTCGCAGCACTGCCTTGAAGGCTTAGTTGGGGGCTTAAAACACCATCGAGCCGACCAATAGTAAATAAGGCAACTCAGGCAGTCCACTAACTTGTTGCTTTCTCTAATATAACCAATATAAGCTGCTCTGTTAAGGCTACAAAACATTCATGCAGGCTGAAATTCAACCGTGCAGTTTTGTTGGGATTAAGTTATAAGCAGAAGGAATATCCGCTAGCTGCTAGGCTAATGTGTAATGGTAAACACACAGAATATGGTACACGCACATAGCAGAGCTTGCAAACTGTGGCTTTTTGTCGACAATGCGAACGTTGTCATCATAACTC
Organism: Gymnocephalus cernua; assembly: GCA_023631565.1. Classification (NCBI taxonomy): domain Eukaryota; kingdom Metazoa; phylum Chordata; class Actinopteri; order Perciformes; family Percidae; genus Gymnocephalus; species Gymnocephalus cernua. The sequence continues at coordinate 27,794,724 of CM042438.1, read as the reverse complement.
ACTGGAAATCCAAAATACTTCCACACTTTCACACACTTCAGTGAAAGAGGAGGGGGCTTAAGTTCTGTCAATGGGTCTCCAGCATCTGCACTTGCCATGCTATCTTCTGACTGGCTGTAGCTAAGTTAGAGGAGGTTGACTGACTCGCAGCACTTCAACACGTGTGTTTTTTCCCGCTTGGCAAGCTGACCGGACGTAACATGGGGGCATGGCAGTATCGACGATTCCATTTTTTAATTCGATATTCAAGATTGTGACTTAATTTCGATAGATTTAGATTTAAAATCGAAATCGTGACACCCTTAGATTTGACTATCTAGACATTGTTAATGGACGTTCTCTGCTTGTGTAAAATTAGTCTGTATTAACTCTTACAGGAACTTTAATGTGATCTAGTCTCTTAGAATGGATGTGAACTATACCTGTAAAACTACTTTGTATTATCACCAAGCATTTGTGACCTCTGTATTACTACAGGAAATGTAGCATCATACAGTATGTCCACTTTAATATATTTCTGGAGAGAAAAATGTCTCTCGAGACAACTTTAGAAACCCAGTTTCATGAGCAAAAGGAAAGGCATGACAGGTGTTTTTGTATTGCTGGGTGCATTGGACTGATGTTCTTCTGGTTCACTGTGAAACTAACATGATCTGAAACATTTCACTGACACTTTTTAAGCCAATAACCTTTTTTGTTTGTTTGGTGAAGCGAAGCACATCCCACTGTGCAAGGATGTTTTATTTGGAACCTACACAAGCATCTATTCTGCTTTTCCAATGTACAGACAGACAGGGCCATTTTAGGCACAAGCAAGCTTGGCGGTCATTGAAGGTGCCATCAGCTGGAGGCACGCCAATATATATAATTTAATAATATATAAACCCTTTACTATTTTATTCAGTCATTTATCTTCTAACTCAAATGTTACTACATGTGCAACTGTGAAGTAGTGCTAACAGCTCTGCATCGCCATCAGGTACTTCTGGGCTTGTTCTGTCTGTTTTCTTCATGTGTTGGAAACAAAATGCACACTGTGCTACCGTCTTTGTGCTTTATAAAAGCTAAGCATGGTTTACTGTTATCTGTGTCCAAACCTCCCCTTGTCAAGATGCTGCTCTTCACTGAAGTGGACCGCTCCCTGAGAAGCACTGAGCAGCGCTGCCAAACAGCGAGAGAAAGAAATCCAAACTTTCATTTGAGCCTCCCTATTTTATCTTCAGCCAGAAATCGCCACGGTTCACCAGGCACAATTTGGACCATGGCCATCTCCTTGGTTTCCTAGATTTGCATGGCTGTCCAGACGTCAGCAACCACCCCTCCTCCTCACCCCTCCACCATCTCCTACATGCGTCAGCAATCATCCCCCCCCTCCTCCTCTTATCCACGCTGTCTCACTACAACACCTCAGCCAGGCTTCCACAGCACACTGTGTCCTTGAGGACTCACTAACCACATGCTCTCCTCCCCCCGCCCATGCCCTCTCTTCTCATTCTTATTCAACAGGTTTACATGTGCGCTAAAAGTTTAGCTATAATCCGTTTGATACAACACTCTGATTTCTGCCACTAAACACCCCCAACCACAGGTTATCTTTGTTCAAATAGGATTGATCTGAATGACAAGAAGCTAATTAACAGATGAGGATTACTGATCAATCTTCTAAATGTCTCTGGCATTTACACACCTCACGTCTGATGTTTCTCTGCTCAAACAGCAGAATGGTTAGCAGTGTAATACTCTACCAATAATAATAATAACCAATAATAAGTAAATTCATTACTGAGAAAAACAATGAACACAAACTGGTTCCTTTCTAGTTTTCATTTTGTCATGGAGGGCTGGAGAATGGCGGACCCAAAATGCAGAGATGGAAAACTGAGGATCATTTAGGTGATTTAATAAAGCACAAAATAAGTACAAAACTGAAGGTGAACTGGAGCAAGCAGGCAAAAAGAGAAAATCCAAAAAACAAAGTCAAAAAATAGAAAGCACCAGAACAAAAAGGCAAACCGGGAAGACTCACAAACTAGAAATACAGACAGGAGACAAAAACACAATGATCTGACACAGGACAAAGGAACACAAAGACTAAATACAGAGGGTAACGAGGTAACAAGAGGCAGGTGACACAAGGGCTGGGAAACAAGTGAAAAACATCAGAGGTCCGTTTCAGGTAGGAGGATTAGTGGAAACTCTGAGTTTGTTAAGCCTGAGATGAGGGAAACTCTGAGTTTTCCGTTTCAGAAAGAGAGGTAACTTAACCTCAGAGTCAGTTACTATGGTAACTGAGCCTATGAACCTAACCTGGTCGGGAGCAGGTTTTCTTCAAGAAACCTCGAGTTTCTTGAAGACTCCTCCCCATGGATGTATGAAGAGAATTAACGCTCCTCCCTCTGACACAGCGCTCTTCATTTCCTCATTCATTCATTCAGTCTGTATCAGGAGCATTTCAGCGCAGTTTGTTATATTGGCGTGAATAAAATAAAACATTGTTGGTTTATTAACTGTTAGGCAGACTTTAAAACATTGTTTTTTCTCAAAACATGGCATTTCCTTTTGTCGACGATCCGTTGATGAAGACGCTGTATGGCAAGGAGTTAAACATATGTCGGAAGATGATATTGACGCATTTTAATTTCCAGATAACTATCTATTTGAGCGCTATGGTTTTTCTTCCCAGTCTATCAGTTATGTAAGCTACATAACCTTATCCGTCCTCATATCACTAACGTCACCCATCGTGGACATGCTCTATATCCCAGCACATTCTTGCATTACAGTTGTCTCTACAACCTTGGTGATAATAATAATTTTAATAAAGCGCCGTCAGAAGAGATTGCTCTGAAACGTTGTATAACTGCTATAAATCATCTCATGCTTTGTGTTTGGGCTTAATTCAATCCTGACAGTCTAAGCTTTCAATAGATGTGCTGCATGACTATATATTTTGAAGATTTAATGCGTCAAATTTATAACAAAGTTTAAGCAGCGTCCACTTTGAGCGTTTACGGGTCAGTGAAAATAAAGAGTTTAAACATTTGTAGTGTTCCCTGGACACAGACCAGTCAGAGGCATTAAAAAGGAGTTCCACAGGATTGCAGGTGTAAAACCTTTGAAATGAAAGATTATGAATTATAATTCTGTTAATGATGATGCTGCAGCCTCAGAATGGGATTAGCTGCCTATGACTTTTTCGCCCGCAGTATTGCACCTAACTGAAATAGATTGGAAGTAATATTAGCTTATGATTAAATATGATATACATCATATTGGAATATAAGCATTTACTCTAGCAGCAATTTTCTCCAGCGCAATTTCTCTCTCTTTGCAGCAGCCGCTGTGTTGCTTTTTTAACGAAATAGGCTGTTCAAACTCGCTGTATGTGCATGAGTATGTCCGTCGACCCGTTTGTTTGTGGTTGTTACCATGGTGAATCGTAGTATCATGGCTCCATTCATGCTGTCTTTGGTGCACGCGCGTAACCCTGAGTCAACCTACTCCGAGTTGATTACTCCAACTCGAATCAGCTGTTGTGAAACCGAAAACTCAGAGTTTCCCATCTCAGGCTCAATCAACTCAGAGATCAGGCTCAGACTCAGAGTTTGTTGAACCTCCTACCTGAAACGGACCCCAGGTGATCACAAGGGCGGGAAAAATAAAACAGGAAACAGAAAAACTGACTACCAAAATAAGACAAAACACCAAACCCATAACACTTTTGCCAGATCAGACTAGTACTCATCACTAATAGAAGAAAATAAGAACAACCCAAGGTTTCTTTTCAGCACTGTAGCCAGGCTGACAGAGTCACAGCTCTACTGAGCCGTCTATTCCTATAGCTCTGAGAAGTGACAATTTCATGAGCTTCTTTGATGATAAAATTAATCACCTCTTGCCCTCAACTTCTAACAGTTCACCTTCAAACGCAGGACTGCTAGAAGGAACGACAAGACCTGACATATACTTAGACTGCTTTTACCCTATAAACCTTCAACCATCCCAACAAGGCTACTTAAAGAAGCGCTACCACTGGTTAACATTTCATTATTGGATATGATTAATATGTCTTTATTAACAGGTTATGTACCACAGTCATTTAAAGTAGCTGTGAAAAAACCCACCCTCGATCCTGAGGTCTTAGCCAACTATAGACCTATATCTAATCTTCCCTTCCTCTCCAAAATCCTTGATAAGGTAGTTGCTAATCAGTTATGTGATTTCCTACATAGCAATAGTTTATTTGAGGACTTTCAGTCAGGATTTAGAAAGCATCATAGCACAGAGACGGCACTGGTGAAAATTACTAAAGACCTTCTAACTGCTTCAAACAAAGGACTTGTCTCCATACTTGTCTTACTAGATCTTAGTGCTGCCTTTGACACTATTGACCATACCATCCTGTTACAGAGACTGGAACACTTAGTTGGTATTAAAGGAATCGCACTGAGCTGGTTTAAGTCCTATTTATCTGAACGATCTCAATTTGTTAATGTTAATGACAAATCCTCCAAGTACGCTAAAGTTAACCATGGCGTTCCACAAGGCTCAGTGCTTGGACCAATTCTATTCTCCTTATATATGCTTCCTCTAGGCAATATTATTAGGAAACACTCAATTAACTTTCACTGTTATGCAGATGACACCCAATTATACTTATCAATCAAACCACATGAAATCAGTCAGTTAGCTAAACTTCAAGCATGTATCAAAGATATAAAAGAATGGATGACCCACAACTTTCTGATGCTAAACTCAAGCAAAACTGAGGTGATTGTGCTGGGATCTAAACAACTTCGAAACTTACTATCTAAAGATATAGCTACCTTGGATGGTATTTCCCTGGCCTCCAGCACTACTGTCAGAAATCTAGGAGTTATTTTTGATCAGGATATATCCTTTAATGCCCACTTAAAACAAACCTCAAGAACAGCCTTTTTTCTTCTTCGTAACATTACCAAAATGGAACATTTGGAAAAGGAACATCCTGTCTCAGAACGATGCTGAAAAACTAGTCCATGCATTTGTTACTTCCAGGCTGGACTATTGTAATTCCTTACTATCAGGAAGCTCAAACAAGTCACTTAAGACTCTCCATCTGATCCAGAACGCTGCAGCACGTGTTCTGACAAGAACTAAGAAAAGAGATCATATCTCTCCTGCATTGGCTCCCTGTAAAATTCAGGATTGAATTTAAAATCCTCCTCCTGACCTACAAAGCTCTAAATGGTCAAGCACCATCAGTGCTCGAAGTGGGCCGGTACACACCGGTACGCAGTACCGGCACTTCTACATTTTACTCTTAAGCGTACCTGCACTTTTTCTTGCGAACCGCTACTTCTCGCATGCAGCCGGTACTCTACCACTGACAGAGAAAGCGTCAGAGAGATGATCCTAACGTTACATAAACTACACTACCCAGAGGGCACTGCATGTTTACATTTTAGATCTTGACGAATCACGTAAAGGCAAGCAGTTGGCCCACCCTATCAGAAGTTAGCTTCTCCACGGACGCTAGTTTGAAAAAGCTGTCAGCGTCAGCCTGACCTTAACAGATTTTTTACTGCTGAAAACCTAGAAACTAAAAATAAGTGTCGCGTTTGTAAGTCGTTATGTTAGCCGCCTGGCTTCAGAAAGGTACTAAAAGAACGCGTGTGCCAGAGCCAGACACGTCAACAGAGGTCCAAGTCCAACCAGAAACATCAGGAGGAAGTATGATTCATGAGCTTCAAGCTAGCGTTGATGTGAGAGGAACAGCTGGCGTTAATGAGTAGTCTGCCGCTACCTTAACCTTAACGTTACACAATAACGTGAGTAACGAAACACACGGATGGCCTAACTGTTGGTCAAAGGACCAAATCAATTTTGCTCCACGAACAGCTGGCTCGTTTTTAATGATAACAAACTGGGCTGCAAAACATGTAGCAGCATCCCATCACTTGCTGCACAGACAGAGGGGACTGAAGCTGTCTGGCATAAACCCTGTTCCCCCTGTCTTTGACACACACACACACACACACACACACACACACACACACACACTCATTGAGAGTGACTGTTTTGCATCTGTTTGAGCACCAAATTATTGTTAAAATGAATAGTTTTGATGAATGAATGAATTTTTTTTTCTTAACATGACTCCAACATATTAGCAAATATAAATCAGCTCATTTGTGGAAAAAATAAACAATATTGATACTAGCCTAATAATAATAATAATAATAATAATACATACGTTTTATATAGCACTTTACATGGAACTCAAAGATGCTTTACAAACAAAAGAAAGAAAGAAACAAACAAACAAACAAGATGAGTGTTACGTAGGTGGAAAAAGGCAGTTTTGGTGATATGACGGATATGGGGCTTAAAAGTGAGTGTGGGGTCAAAAATGAAACCAAGATTTCAGATCTGGAGTGAGGTGTTGACTGTATGTCCAGTGACGGAGAGAGCGAAATCTTGGGAGGAGGCGAGTAGTGATTTTGGACCAATGATGATGATTTCAGATTTGTTGTAGTTGAGTTTAAGGAAGTTGGCAGTCATCCAGGTTTTTATTGCAGAGAGGCATTTTATGATGGTTGATACTGTGGCAGGAGTGATGGATCTAGTGCTGAGGTATAGTTGTGTGTCATCTGCGTAACTGTGGAATTTGAGTCCGTGATTTTGAATAAGTCCAAGCGGAAGTATATACAGGATAAACAGAAGGGACCTAGTACTGAGCCTTGAGGGACTCCGTGATTGACCGGTATAGTATGGGACGTATAGTTGTTGATGGATATGAACTGAGATCTGTTGGTGAGGTAGGAGGTGAACCAGGAGAGCGCTGAACCAGAGATGCCCAGATTTTTTAGGCATTGTAGAAGGATGGAGTGGTCAATGGTGTCGAAAGCGGCAGAGAGGTCAAGTAGGAGGAGAATAGAGAGGGGACCAGAGTCAGAGGCAAGCAGGAGGTCATTTGTTACTTTGAGTAGTGCAGTTTCAGTAGAGTGATGAGAACGGAATCCAGACTGAAAGGTTTCATAGAGCTGATTGGAAAGAAGGTGATGTTTTAGTTGAGAGGCAACAGAGCATTCCAGGATTTTTGATAGGAAAGGTAGGTTAGAGATGGGCCGGAAATTGTTGGGGTTGTCAGGATCCAGGCCAGGTTTTTTAAGTATTGGAGGAAGAGGGAACTGTTCCAGATGTGAGAGAGGAGTTTATATATATATATATATATATATATATATATATATATATATATATATATATATATATATTTATATATAACCATCATAAGTGGGCTGAGGCAGTGCTTGACCAATGCAGATGGAATGGGGTCCAGTGGGCAGGTAGTGAGGTGGATTTTGTTGAGATGATCTATGAGATCGGTTTCTGTGATGACTGATAGGGAGGGGAGAGTGATGTGAAATGGAAGGGATAAGTCTGGTTGAGAGTCTGTACTAGGAGAGATATTCGTAGAGTTCTTGGTGAATACTGTCAATTTTGTATTTAAAGAAATCGATGAAATTATTGCATTTGTCCATGGTGAATAAGCGGGTGATATTGTCAATGGGTTTCAGTAGTTTATTGACTGTGGCAAACAGTGTCTGGGGGTTGGAGGATCCAGAGTGAATGATACCAGAGTAATAAGCTGTGCGGGCTGATGTGAGCACTGATCTATAGTGTTGGCTGTGATCCTTGTAGGCTTGTAGGTGTACAGTGAGTCCAGTTTTCTTATGTAAGCGTTCTAGTTGTCTGCGTTCTTTTTTGAGTTTGTGCAGTTTTGGGTTGAACCAGGGAGCAGAACGGGAGAATGTAACTGTTGCAGTTTTCACTGGTGCGAGAGTATTGAGGCTGGATGTGAGTGAGCGATTGTAGTGAACTACTAGATCGTCAGTAGATGAGTTTTCAGGGATGCTGGGTATGGAAATTGTATTTGCGATATGGGAGGAAAGTGAGGTGAGACAGAGGGACTTTAGATTTCGGTAAGATATAGTGCGTATCTGTTTGGGATGGGTACAGGGGAGGATGATGTGAAATGTTATGGCAAAATGATCAGATATAGCCAGGTATGTGTGTGCGAGAGTGCCAATATTGAGTCCAGTAGAGCAGACCAGGTCCAAAGTGTGTCCACGGGTGTTGGTGGGGAAATTGACATGTTGTATGGAATGAAAACTGTGTATAATGTCCAAGAAATCCATGGTGGGTTTGGAGGTGGACAAGTCAATGTGGATATTGAAGTCACCTACGAGTAATATGGTTGATGAAGTTGTGCAGAGTTGAGTTATAAATTCTGAGAAATTTGACAGAAAGGAAGGATTGGTTTTGGAGGGCGATAAATTGTTGAAATAGTCAGCGGAGTGGGGCCTAGAAGTTTAAATGACAGGTGTTCAAATGAGGTGACAGATGGGAGGGGGAGAGGGCGAAGCTTGAGATTTTGTCTATGGATGGCAGCAATGCCACCGCCCCTGCCTTCCGGATGAGGTTGGTCCGTATATGTAAATATATGGTGGCTTGGTTGAGAGAGAAATATTCATGAGGTTTTTGCCAGGTTTCAGTTAAACAGATTAAGTCCAATTCTGAGTCCAGGATGAATTCGTTGAGAATGGTGCTTTTATTGTTAAGAGATCTAATGTTCAGTAGTCCAAGCTTGAGAGACTCTTGTTTTGAAGGGGATTAAGCGGAAGTGGGTACTGACCGGAGGTTGAAATGATTCACGTGACGTTGGTTCCGATGACGTTGCGCATTTCTGTTTTGATGCCGGGACGCGGAAGAGAAGCAATGAGGAGGTGTTGTGCCGAAGCTGTCATTCCTGTTGGATATGTGTATTACATTTCGACGGGAGCCTCTGTGGATGTAACGGTGGCGTTGAAGTAATCCGAAGGTTTTTATTTCAGCAGTGAGCTCCGGTGTAGCCGATGGATTAGCTGGAGTAGCTGTTTAGCTGAGTACCGGAAAGCCATGAAGTTGGAGTTTTGCAGCCAAGGAAGCAGGATGGAGAGCAGAAGAGGAACTAGGACCAGGTACTGCATTGTCCAGGAGGGAAGATTAAGTCGTCTTGGGCAGGAAAAGTTAGCGTAGCCGCCCGAAAGCGCGGGTGTTTACCCGTTCAATCCGGCGGCGTTGCCAGCTATACAGCCCGTAATCCCAAAAACGCAGCCAAGCCAAACTAGGTTGGGTCCTTCGGTAGCGGAGATATGCTGGCAAAAAAGTCCAGGTAAGTGCTGAGGCAGTTTGATTCAGTAAGAAGTTATAATTTGATTTCCCGGAGAGAGAAGCGGCAGCCAAAACGCGCCAGCGTCCTCTCCACTCTACTAGGTAGATTTCTTTTTGTATGTATCCTAGCCTATATGTAAATTAGTCGCTTAGGCCATCCATAGATAGTTAATAAGGATTCACTGTGCCATGTATGTTTAAAATGAAAACATGATTTGTTTTAATAGCTTATGCACTAAAGTTATGTAAACTTGTTTAAATAAATCCATACATTTATATTGTTAATAAATGACAATAAATTGTTGTTGTACCAGCAATATCTCCAAGTTTTGGTTTTCACTATAGAAATCTCAAATGTCATGATGATCTGCCAATGCAAGAGAGTACCGGCACCTTTTTTTTCCCACTTCAAGCACTGAGCACCATCATATCTTGAAGAGCTCATAGTACCTTACTGTCCCACTAGAGCACTGCGCTCCCAGAATGCTGAGTTACTTGTGGTCCCTAGAGTCTCTAAAAGTAGAATGGGAGCCAGAGCCTTCAGCTATCAGGCTCCTCTCCTGTGGAACCAGCTCCCACTCTGGGTCCTGGAGGCAGATACTGTCAACACATTCAAGAGTAAACTTAAGACTCTCCTCTTTGATAAAGCTTATAGTTAGGGAGTGAGGAGTTGTAGCATCTGCCTAGCCCGGCCCACCTGCTTCTCTGTCCCAGAAATGCTTGTTACTAACCTAGCTCTGGGAGCTTGCTCCCCGGAGTCTTTCTGTTTCTTTTCACCCAGGATGAAATCCCGGGATTAGGATGGCACCAAAATAATGGTTCCAGCTGTTGCCGTGGTTCTGCTGAAATTCCCTGCTATGCCGTGCTACTACAACCACTATTTGTAGTCACTGTTTATTATCTATACTGTGATGCACCCCAACGGCACGTCAGACACCACTTACCAAGAGTCTGGTTCTGTCCGAGGTTTCTTCCTAAAAGGGAGTTTTTCCTTGCTACTGTTGCACTAGTGCTTGCTCTTGGGGGATTTGTTGGGTTTTTGTAAATTATAGTGTGGTCTAGACCTACTCTATCTGTAAAGTGTCTTGAGATAACTCCTGTTATGAATTGATACTATAAATAAAATTGAATTGAATTGAATTGAATTTTGCCATTAAAGATGGCTCATGTAGGATAACACACATTAACCTGATAATCAAAGAGACTTTTTCTTAGGAAAATTTGGTTATTTTAAACTATTAATGAAGCATATCAGCTATCAGGTTAAGAATAATTAGTATGAAATGCATTGGTTATGTAAGTGTTGTATTGGGATTGCAGCTGCTTTATAAATGTAGCAACTATCTCTGGCACCATTATAAAAAATCCATTTTAGATGTCTGAAGTATGACCACCTGATGTTGCAAACCACCGAGATATTTTAAAAATGAGCCTATGTAACTTTTGCCATACAGCAACCACTGTGGGCATAAGTGACAGTCATGTACTTGTGGTAGATTTGTAATATCTATTTAAGTTTGCTAACATTTGCTAACATTTGCGACAATAAGCTACTGATCATACCAGGACATAAAAAGCAAAACACCTAAGAACAAACACAGGACTCTTACCTAGGAGAGAGGGGTTTGAGCCCGTTTTTCATACTAAAAATAAGCTGCAAGGTTTTTTTTATTTTACTTAACAAATGTCACGTTCTGCGCCACTTGCATAACCGGAAGTGAAGTAACGTCTGACTTTAACCCAAACCACAATCTTTTTCTAAACCTAAAGGTGCTCTAAGTGATGTCACACATTCTTTTAGGCTACAACATTTTTTGTCACATACAGCAAACATCTCCTCACTATCTGCTAGCTGCCTGTCCCCTGGACACACTGTAAAAACATAACAGTCTTCCAGCGTTCCGACAATAACCGACAAGAAGGATTTGGGGGTGGAGGTTGTGGGGGTTGGTGCACTTTCAATTCGCCAACTGTCAGAACAGGAGAACAGAGGATGCCATCTCTACGGTACTTCACTCTGCCCTGTCCCACCTTGACAATAGCAACACCTATGTGAGAATGCTGTTCATTGACTTTAGTTCAGCACTCAACACCATCATACCCTCCAAACTGATCACCAAACTCAGTGAACTGGGCATCAATACCTCCCTCTGACACAGACACAGCTGAGAAGTCAAGACAGCCCAAATCACCATAAACCTGGGTGTTTTATTTTGAAATTGGTTATTTTGTAAAGTATCCTGCTGCTCTGTGGCCTTCCTGTATGTGATTACCTGCCTGACACATTTGCCCGTGGCTTGTGGAAGAAATAGAGGAGACGCCAAACGATAGCTGCAGTGCATGGGCCGGCGCGGCCGCTCCGGGCCAGATCGCAGCCGGTGTGGCCGGACAGATTGAATAACATGGGCGCTGAAATGAAAATAGCTCCTCTTAATGGTGCTTCGCGGCTATTCGTGGCGCTTCAGCGTGCGGTGTGTTTCTAGCCTAAGATTTTGTAATTTTTTCCCCCTGTTTATGTTTTTTTTCTAATCAGAATTGAGGGTCAAAGGACAGATCACACAAATTGACTTGACTGTTCCAATGAAGTGTCTCAGAAAACCAATTAAAAAAAAAAGGCCTGACAAAGCCAAAATCAATGAGCCAGCATGCACAGTACCAGGTCAGTGGAACTGACTCACCTAAATGGAATACAGCCATTAATTATGTTACTAATTACACCTGTGCTTTTCCTGCATTGACATAAAGCTGTGGCTGATGGTGTCAGAATGCCGCCACATCTGTGCAGTAAAATTGGTGAGTAAAACAGTAGCAATAGCAATGATGGACAAAGTTACAAAAACAAGACCAAGGTTTAAGCAGCTTACCAAGTGCTGATATTTGTGACACTAGCTTTTGTTAGCCAACAAGCTAATATGATCTACTAATACTCAGAGGTGGGTAGTAACAAGTTACATTTACTCCATTACATTTACTTGAGTAAGTTTTTGAAAAAATTATACTTCAGGAGTAGTTTTAAATCACTATTCTTTTTACTCCCAATCACGCCTCTCCATGTGTCTCCGTCATTGCCCACATGTGCGTTGAAGTCCCCCAGCAGAACTATGGAGTCCCCCTCCGGAACCCCATACAGGACTCCATTCAAGGTCTCCAAGAAGGCCGAATACTCAACAACAATAACAACAACAGTCAGAGTTTTCCCCCCAACAACCCGCAGGCGTAGGGAGGCGACCCTCTCGTCCACCGGGGTAAAATCCAACGTTGCGGCGCTCAGCCGGGGACTTGTGAGTATCCCCACACCCGCCTGGCGCCTCACACCCTTGGCAACTCCGGAGAAGAAAAGAGTCCAACCCCTCTCCAGGAGTACGGTTCCAGAACCGAGACGCGTAGAGGTAAGCCTCTACCCAGCCCCACCAGATCCAACTGGTAGCGCTCCACCTCACGCACTAGTTCCGGCTCCTTTCCCCCACAGCGAGGTGACATTCCACGTCCCCAGAGCCAGCCTCTGCTGCCCGGGTCTGGTCCGTCGAGGCCCCTGACCTTCACCGCCACCCGTGTGGCAGCGCACCCGACCCCAGCGGTTCCTCCCACAGGTGGTGGGCCCATGGGCTGGAGAGATAGGTGCCACGTAGCTTTTTCGGGCTGTGCCCGGCCGGGCTCCGTGGCAAACCCGGCCACCAGACGCTCGCTGACGAGCCCACCCTCTGGGCCTGGCTCCAGACGGGGGCCCCGGGCTTCCTCCGGGCAGGGTCTCTTTATCCTTTCCTCGTTCTTCCATAGTTTTTTTTTTTTTACTCAACTCACACCTCCGGTGGAGCTTTTCGTGCATCCCTGTGGAGGCTGGGGGCATTGAACCTGATTGGACAATGTTCAAAGTTTCCATTGCTGAAGCTGCGGCAGGGAGCTGTGGTCTTAGGTGCCTCAAGGGGCGGTAACCCTCGAACACCGTGGTGGACACCGGTGGTCATGGAAGCCGTCCGACTGAAGAAGGAGTCTTTCTGGGATATGTTATCCCAGAGGACTCCGGAGGCAGTTGCAAGGTACCAAAGGGCCCGAAGGACTGCAGCCTCTGCCGTGAAAGAGGCAAAGCAGCGGGTGTGGGAGAAGTTCGGAGAAGACATGGAGAAGGACTTTCGGTCAACATTGCGTGGAAGTCTGGGACAGTGCCAAAGGAGTGGCAGACCGGGGTGGTGGTTCCCCTGTTCAAAAAGGGGGACCAGAGGGTGTGTACCAATTACAGCGGTATCACACTTCTCAGCCTCCCTGGTAAAGTCTACTCCAAGGTGCTGGAAAGGAGGGTTCGACCAATAGTCGAAGCCAGGGGCGTAGGCAGAAATAGTATTTTGGGCAGGCCAGTACAAAAGTGAGTGGGCCATTTTCAAAAAGACTAGAAGTAGCAAAAAGGACAAACTGAAAACACACTTTTACCTTTCAACATACTGCATTACAATGGCAATAACATGCTCAACCAACAAAGCTCTGTCTAAAACGTTTGTACACAACAATATAGACAAAAACCTGTCGGTTTTAACCTATTCAGGCTAAAATATATTTGCACCAGCAGAACCAGCAGCATTGGCTCTGCACTGCACTGTTATAAAATGAACCATTTCATTGTGGCATTCAAATGGCATCTAAACATGAACCCAGACAGCAGAGAAGCGTTATATAATGCATGACATAGAAAAGCCTACATCAGACAGAAATCACACATGTAACAATAACAATGCAACAACATTGTTGCTTCAGGACTACGGTCAGATCATGAGCAGTGAATGCTACCAGCAGTAAAAGAAAATCAAAGAATGGAAACTTCCAGCTAAGCATTGTTTGAATTATGAAAGATATAATGAAAAGTGACCAGCAAGGCGCCAAATCTTAGACAGTGTATTGAGTCCACAGCAGTGACAGGATCACAGAAAATTAAAAATGACATCACTCACAGATAAGTTATCCATCCATCGTCTTCCGCTTATCCGTTGTCGGGTCGGGGGAGCAGCTCCGGCAGGGGACCCCAAACTTCCCTTTCCTGAGCCACATTAACCAGCTCTGACTGGGGGATCCCGAGGCGTTCCCAGGCCAGGTTGGAGATATAATCCCTCCACCTAGTCCTGGGTCTTCCCCGAGGTCTCCTCCCAGCTGGACGTGCCTGGAACACCTCCCTAGGGAGGCGGCCAGGGGGCATCCTTACCAGATGCCCGAACCACCTCAACTGGCTCCTTTCGACGCGAAGGAGCAGCGGCTCTACTCCGAGCTCCTCACAGATGACTGTGCTTCTCACCCTATCTCTAAGGGAGACGCCAGCTCCCCACTAAAAAGACAGGTTTTCAACAACTCACTGTAGCTCTTGTTGTTTCTGGTCGCTGCCATCTCGACAGTCAAAACGAGTCAATATCAAGACAAGTTGCAAAAGATTTAGTATATCCCTTGTGCAAGGTGTAGAGCCCCTGGAGATACTTCGAGCAAAGTTTCATGTTGTGTCGAGCCTTCTTAGCTATTTTGAGGCTAGCATAAAAGTGCCCCTAGCTCTCCCATTCAAAAGGTCATTTGACCGAAAAACGAGAATACAGTCAATGGCTCGTGGCTTGTCTATGGTTTCCCCTGAGTCATTTCCTGGTTGTCCTTCTCCATAAACAACGTAAAATCAAGTAGAGGGTTAACTTTTCCTGCTCCAGGTTTCCCACCGTGGTCAGAAAGAACAGGGGAGACACTTTGTTTCTCTCACTATGACTCTAGAGTCGCTACTCGCTCCGAAGCTAATCGCCGTGACGAGCGTACAGTACTAGCTACACGGCTCGCAAGCCCAAACAAGTGTGTGTGCAGCCGGCCATGCCAAGACCCGCCCTTCAATCACTACTATTGGCCAGGCGTCCAAGGTAACGTAACCCCATTTGTTCAGGTCCTATCCCCTGACCAATCCGCTATCCTAACCTTAACCACTCGAGGTGAAATGCCTTACCCCAACCAATCAAGCTGCTTCGTCGGGCGGTTCTTGGCGTGGCCATAGTGGGATTCATAATTTTGGACAGTGCGCCTGTTGTTACCATAGAATCCAACTACGCTCCGAAGGCGTTTGATCTAATTGTTTGATTGTATGGTTTAAACAGTTTTGTTTTAATCAGAAGAAAATACGCATTAAACACACACAACTAGTTCTGTTATTATTTCTTTTTTTACATACATTTGAATAAACAAAACGTATTTTGGTCAAACTTGGATGTATGGGCCAGTGAGTAAAGTGAGCGGGCCAGTGCCACCCTGGCCCATTACTGCCTACGCGCCTGGTCGAAGCTCGGGTTGAAGAGGAACAATGCGGATTCCATCCTGGTCGTGGAACGGATCTGATCTTCACTCTCTCAAGGATCCTGGAGGGAGCCTGGGAGTATGCCCATCTGGTCTACATGTGTTTTGTGGCTCTGGAGAAGGCGTATGACTGGGTCCCCCGGGGAGATACTGTGGGAGGTGCTGTGGGAGAATGGGGTAAGGGGGTCCCTTCTCAGGGCCATCCAATCTCTGTATGACCAAAGCGAGAGCTGTGTCTGGGTTCTCGGCAGTAAGTCGGACTTGTTTCAGATGACAATCCTGTTTGTAGTATTTATGGACAGGATATCGAGGCGTGGTCGTGGTGGGGAGGGGTTGCAATTCGGTGGGCTGGGGATCTCATTGCTGCTCTTTGCAGATGATGTGGTCCTGATGGCATCATTGGCCTGTGACCTTCAGCATTCACTGGATCGGTTTGCAGCCGAGTGTGAAGCGGCTGGTATGAGGATAAGCACCTCTAAATCTGAGGCCATGGTTCTCAGCAGGAAACTGATGGAGTGCCTTCTCCAGGTAGGGAATGAGTCCTTACCCCAAGTGAAGGAGTTTAAATAACTTGGGGTCTTGTTCGCGAGTGAGGGTACAATGGAGCGGGAGATTGGTCAGAGAATCGGCGCAGCGGTAGTGGTATTACATTCTCACCTATGGTCATGAAGGCTGGTTAATGTGGCTCGGGAAAGGGAAGTTTGGGGTCCCCTGCTGGAGCTGCTCCTCCCGCGACCTGACACCGGATAAACGGATGAAGATGGATGGATGGATGGATGGATGTTTGGGCTGGGGGCTGGCAGTGCTAGTCGCACCTACCACTATCTTGCAAACCAGCGTTCTTTCCCCAGAAACCTTTATGACTAATGTTATTCGTACTAAAGCTGATAGTCTTTCATACTTGCAAACCATCGAGCAACAATCAAATGAAAAATAACTGAAAGTTTCATCCAAGAACAGCTCCCTAAACACCTTGGAGACCTGATTTCAGTAGTTGAGTCAGGCTCTTTTTCCCCAGCCAGTGTGCAAAGAAAAGCTTTTTATTGACACAGCTTTAAAAAGAGACTCGTCAAAGAAGCAAGTGATGGGAAGCAGTCAATCCCCCATCTCCACTCCCTGAGAGGCCTGATTGTCTCATGAGCTCTGTTTTGTAAACAGGCGTCTCTGAAGAAGCCAGGCAGCCAGTGTAGGGGCATAAATAAAGTTAAAAAAAAAACAGAAGACAGGAAAAAGAGCATCCCTGTGAGAACGTCTGGCTAAAAATATATCCTCTCTTTGCCTCGCCAAGGTCACTCTGTCATTTTGATTTGATTGGAACACAGCAGCCACAGCCATCTTCCTCCTGAGCCTCACTAACAAGCATGACCTTACTCTGCCAGCCACTGCTTAAACAGCTACCCTGTCTGAAGCTGTTATTATTCTCTTAGATTCATTTTGCTTCATTGCCTGAGCCATAACTCACGTCATCTTTTGGCCAGGTAAACTGGAGGACAACCGACGTAGTGAATCATTTGCACAATACTGCAGACTTGATCCCCTTTTCAATCAAATATAATGTACAATAATGCTGCAAAATGTCTTTTTTTAATCATCATCGCAATATCAACTGGCACAATAAACACATCCCGAAAGGCTGTGACATATCGCGAAAGACAGTCTCGGATTTTAAAGCTACATTGTGTAAGAATTACTCCCATCTGGTGTTGAGATCATATATCGCAATCAACTCTCTCTCAACACGCAGTTGAATGTACGTATTGCAGCTACGGTAGTCGTCACGCTTCAAAAAGCGAAAGTGTACAAAAGGCTGTCAATCAGTGGTTGTTGGGAGTGGTTGTTGTCGGACAGTGGCGCGCACGCCACAAGCTGGCGTGCGCGCCACCCGACGGAAAGGAGAGAGAGGAAAAAAAGAGACTGCAGCAGTCCGGAGGATAATTAACTAGTTGGGATTTGGTTCTCTTTTTTCTGATGACGCCAGTCTCTTGCTCTTTTCAATATCTGTTTTCTTATTCTCTTCCTGAAATTTGGATTTTGAATACGTGTGGTCCTCCATGTTTCCTTCTTCAAACTTGCTGGGGCTGGGAAGTGACGAGCAGCTGTGAGTCGAAAACATGAAAGGCGGAGCAGTATGTCCTGTATGTCCCTTACCGGCTAACATATTTCAAGATGGCGCATGAATATGGAGCGTCTACCCCAGTTCATGCAAGCGCAAATGTAAAATTTCAAGCCAATAGGAATACTTGGAATTGATGGTGGTGGTCAGTATTCATAAAAAAGGACAAGTTTGTGAAGGGCAATACATATTTTCATAATAAACTACAAACGTTACACACTGGGGCTTTAAGAAAACTGCACTTTGAATTGTAATGTCATTCTTTTTATAGCGGAGCCTTTCATATTCAATTTAATGTTCAGACTGTTGTGTTCTGTTTTATGTGGTAGTGTTACATGAGGACAGCTTCCCTGTAGATGTCCTTGGTGTTTGTTTACACTGGTGGCTGTTTGCCTGCTGGTGATCATCAGCTGCAGGTCATAGTCTAACTGGAGTTTTATTGAACAGATCACCTAGTAAATATATGACAGGTTTGCTCGGCTGACTCACTGTTGCCACAAAAGAACGTCTCGAACACTTAAAAAGCTATGACGCTCCTGTGTAAATATTAGCAGAGAAAAAAAGGCTGCAGAAACAGAAGCTTCTGAAACTGAAATGCTTTTGTTGAAAAGACGCGATCGACAGCTGCAGGACCCATACGAGTGTAAAAAACAGTAGACGGGGGTTTCTCAGATATTTCTTGGAGGCGTGATACGCATGTTGACTCAGGCATATACTGTAAGTTCACGCCACTGGTGCACAGGAACAAACCTGTAGGTTTCGAGAAATTTAACAAAAAAGCTTATACTTTTAAAAACAGACACACGTCAGGTTATGGACATATGACACACATAAAACTGGAGAGGATTTGGAAGGAGTGTACACACTTAACATATGTGGAGATATTCCCCTGCATTATGCACGTGGTATGACTCAGACACATGTACACGCACACACACATGCATGCACACACACACACACACACACACACACGCACACACGCGCACGCACGCACGCACGCGCACACACACACACACATACAGTCACTGTTGTCTCATCAGGCTGACATTAGCAAAGTTTGCGTTTGCAGTGTAGGAGGATGTGTGATCATGAATTCATGAGAAAGATTGCTCGGTTAATCTTTTACTGCCTAAGTACCCTTGAGCAAGATCCCATGTACATAATCCTGGGAAGTCGTTTACATACAGTTACTGGGAGACAACACAAAAGGCAGTCATCTCCCTTTCTGTCATCTCCAACCCTGTCAGTAGTGGAGGAAGTACTCAGATCCTTTACTTTAGTAAAAGTACTAATACCAGACTGTAAACATACTCTGTTAACAAGGTAAAAGTCCTGCATTGAAAATGTTACTTAAGTAAAAGGATGTAAGTATCATCAGGAAAATGAATACCTTAAGTATTACTACTTAAAGTATTAGAAGTAAAAGTAATCAATGCATATTGTAGAAAGTGTAAAGGATCCAACCAGTTGTGTGTTTAATGGTCTGATCATCTCAGCTGGACTTGTAGGCTGTTATATTGTTGGCTAGTTTACTTTAGAATAAAACAGATTTTATAAACTACATGTGTTTTGTGTGCAGAAATCTTAATGTGTAAAGTAAGTAAGTACAGTACTTGAGTAAATGTACTTAGTTACATTCCACCACTGAACCCTGTAACAGCTCCATTCAGATTCTTCATGTGGATGTATAGATTGTATATGTGCATTTTTGATTCCTCCGCTGTGACGACAGCCGGCCACAAGAACAAACAAACACAACGTGACGCTCCATGTTTGGGCAGGCTGGGAGGAGGGAAGCAAAGTTTCTGCATGGTAAGAAGACTTAGTCAGCCACCCCCGTGCAGCTTAGCTGGCTGATCGACACTAACGCACAGCTGCTGCTGCTGAAGCGTGCACGGTTCTGCTTGAGCTATGTCAACCGCACAAATTAAACATGTGAGATAAGAAGTGAAAAAAATAAAAATAAAAAATACTCCACAGATGTTTGTCACATGGCTGAAAGACCAAAGGAACCGGATATGTGACATAAAAATTCAAATCAGAAAGGGGAAACAGGCTATGAACTGTGTTGGATGGATTGAAAAAGTGAAACCCTGTCTCTAAAGTTGAGTTTGAGTGTAAAATGTACGCTAAACAATCCCTGTAAACTGTAATAATCTGATGTGGAGGGTTTTTACCTTCAAAACTGAGACCACAGATCAAACAGGTCTCAAAACTGAAATTGCAAGTCACATCATAAAACATAAAAATGCCTACTGTGTGAATGAAAAAAAGTGTCAGGAGCGCTTCTGGTATCCATTTAAAGTTAATGGAGAGTTAATGGAGTTGGTGAACTTTTAAATGTCTTGCCAAATGAATTAAAGGCCTTTTATTCATTTTCTTATTTATTTATTTTTTATGACTTTTGTGGGTCATAATTCTTCCTCCTCTCCGTTAATTAAATGCCTACTGTTAAAACACCTACTAAAGTGTCACTCTTCCTTATAATAATTCCTCTAATTTCCCACCCATACATTAAATCCATTTATTTAAGAGTATCTGGAAGATGTTGTTGGCAAATACTATTTAATGCCCCCCCCCCCCCCCCCCCCCCCCGCCCTGAATGCAGAGTCCTCGTGCATGTTGTGAATGGATGTGTGCTGCAGATAAATGGCCAGCCAGAGACCCTGGCAGCAGAACACAGAGCATGCAGATTCACGGCCGTACAGTAGAAATCTGTCAGCCTCCTGGCAATGTGAGAGGACACCTGGAGGTAATGCAAGCAGCCCCCCCCCCCCCCCCTCCCTCCCCTCCCTCTCTTTTCTCCTTCTTCCTCTCCATTTCTGTCCCATCCCCCACCTCCCACCCCCTCCTCCATGACTCATCACCAGAACCTTAATCACCAGTGAGTGGGCCCTGCCTCCCCTTTCCAGGAGGCACAAGTGCAGAGATTAAAAAAAAATAAAATAAGTGCTGATACTCTGTTGCCCCCTGCTGGATGCTGTCACACATTGCATTCAGACACACATTGTTTAAACAAGACAGGATCTTCAACAGGGGGTCTGGGAGCCTTAGGGGGTCGTCAGAGTCAATGCAGGGGGGGCATTTTTGAAAGTCTTTTTTTCATGATAGGCTTACTGGCCTATAGGTAAGGTAGTCACTAAGGTCGCCATCCACAGATGCATTAATCCTAAAGATTCACTGTGCCACATGTATGTTTAACATAAAACATGATTTATAAAATCATGCCAACAATTAAAATAGCTTAGTATTCTATACAAAAAAGGTATGTATAAAGGCTTTAGGCCACCCTACAGGTTATTGTAGGCCCAGTTTATTATGCAACTTAATTTTCTACATTATATGTAGTAGGGGGTCCCTGGTCTGTCTCACTCTCAGGTAAAAGGTCCTTGGCTTAAGAGATTTGTAGCTTGGTATGAGCTTACTGTCTGCATTTATGCACTTTAAAGTGGCATTCCACTTAGAGCGGAGCCATATGCAGAAAATCAAATATCACGATATTTGTGACCACATACATGGATGTATTCAACATTTTTAGACCAAGGAACCCCTAGCTGAAAGATAGAAAGAGCAGGGACCCCCTACTACATATTTTATAAAATTTAGTTGAATGTTAAACTGGGCCAGATGGTTAAAAATGGATGTAAAGATATTCATGTATTATTTATAAATCATGTTTTGATGTTAAACATACATGTGGCACCATAGGCGCCAATACCGTGGGTGCTCAAGCTCCAGAGCACCCACGGAAAATACTGAGCACCCACGTGTGCCAGACAATGACAGTATATAAAATGGACCCAGCGACTCCGCTGTTTTTGACGAGACAAGTGAAGTCTCTTACCAGCACTTTTCCGGTGATGGTTAAGCGTTACTGAGCGTTACTGAGCGTTACTGCGCAGCTTCAAACTGAGCTTCCCGCCGTAGATGTGACGTGACCAACGTGTCTGAACGTTGTAAGTCTTCTGGTAGCTGTGCCAAGAGAAATCTCAATCATTCCCAATCTATCAGAGACGGAGAGCGTAGGTATATGTAAGGAGATAACATAGGCACAGGCTAATTATTGCTAACTAAAATGCTAGTTAACATTAGTAATTAAACTAAACATCTAATGTACGTCGAAACTGCCTGCGAGCTTCTCCTGTACTATATGGTAATTCCTCTACCATGCAACAGTAAGTCACGTGGTTATGACACAATCGTAAGCCTATTTCTATAAAAACGTCTGCTACGGAGCCATAACGTGAGGTACAAGATAATGGAGCCTTTTATACATTGTCGTGTTTCTTTAGAAATAAACGATGGACAAATCAAGTCTTTAAACGCTTCAGATGTAAAGTTATTGGCTGTCAAAGTGACGCCAAAATGAATTGTAGTCAATGGGATGCTAACGGGGGGTGATGGAAACGGGGTTAGCAAAATGGCGCCATCGCGGCTTCGCTCTGAGGAGAGAAGCCTGCCCCCTTGGTGCCAGACTGCCAGTTGGCTACATTCATTTCAAATTAAACATTGCAGTTGGTGCTAAGTGGAGCGTCTGTCATAGTGTGATTGGTTATGTCGCTGTCAGTCCCATGCTCCATATCCTATCCACCAATCACAGCGTCTCTCATATGAAAACGCCTCTTCAGTGGCCCCCCTCCATCTCCCCACTATACAGCGTGTGCATATGCATTGGGTCATCAGAGTGAGACTAAAATGGACAGATTTGTTATTAAAAAAGCAAAACCTAATGATGCAAGTACATCAACAACATCCACCACCAGTGAAGAGAGATTCTTAATTTCCCACGAAGCTGAAAGCGATTACGTGTCAGTTAAACTTCTCATCTCCAATCCTATCTGTAGCCTATTTGTGAGAAGTGGCGCCGTCCTGAGTTGAAAGATAGCCTACCTTACGGCTTTATTATTGAGTTTATTATCGAGTTAATAGGCATGTGTGTTCGTGTCGGCCGCTGTCCATTTCCTAAGGTTCTGAAATGCAAAAATCTTTTGACTACTTTTCTTTTTTAAAGGGCGTGCGGCCTTGAGCACCCACGGAGGAAAATATAAATCGGCGCCTATGTGTGGTACAGTAAATCCTTAATCTTAACTGTATCTGTGGATGACTACCATAGTAGCTACCTTACCTTAACGTAAGCCTATTATAAATGTTGTGTAAATTAATAGTTTTTTTGTTTTCATGAATAGGCCGATTCATCTTTGCTAATAATATATTGGATTCATGTTAATGTATATTTTCAGACATGGAAGACTTTCAAAAAATGATCAAACAATGTTAGAAGAGTAACAACTCTTAGACCATGATTGTGCTTTTGTTTGCTTCTTTGAGTTTATTTTGTTACGGCGTGCATCTCAGCCAAACCTCTCAGCCAGATGAGCTCACGCGTGGCTCTGTTCTGGAGGCGGAGTGGATACCAGAGCCAGATCCAGCTGTGTGCTGACTGCTGAGGTTTGATCTCCGGTTCCGCCTCAGACTGCTCCTCCTACGCCGCCGCCACCGCCGGAGCTGCCTGGCTGAAGTGCTCTGCGGTAGTGATGATACGATCTGCTGCAGCGGACCGATAGCCAGACATAAAGCGTGGAGCTGCCCGACTAAGAACCACTTCTCAGATGTCGCTTCGCACACATGCTGCTCCAGCTGCTTCACCTTACCTGCCCACATCTGACCAATGCACAGTATTAGGGCTGGGATCATACACTTTTGTTGATTCAAGTCTTTCATGATACAGGGGTGCCGATTGGATTTGTATTGCGATTTTCATTTATTGCGGTGTGATAGTATTGGAGTATTGTGATTTTCTTTTTTTGGGGGGGTTTTTCCTTTTATTTGAAAGTGGACAGATATGAAAGGGGGAGAGAGATGGGGGATGACAAGCAGCAAAGGGCAGCAGGTCGGATTCGAACTCTGCGCCGCTGCAGGACTCAGCCAACATGGGGCGCACGCTCTTACTGGGCGAGCTAGAGGTCGCCCCAAGTATTGTGATTTTCTTTTCCTTCTTTAAAGCTCCATTGTGTAATATTTTGAGTTGATTCTTAGCAAAAAAAACTTTGTTCTTTCACAAATATGTGCTCATTCATGTGTAATCACTTCCACCAACTAATCAAAGTATTCTTGTATGTGTAGAATCTGACATTCAGAATCATTCAGAATACATACGAGCGAGTCGCTCGAATGACAGCAGCCATGTTACACCTCCATCTTTAAAATCCATTAGCCAAAGAGCGAGACATAGCTCCGCCTTTCGCATTTTTACACAAAGTGGCACCGTGACGAATGCCAGGGGGAGATTACTCGATCTGTCAGCAGATTTGAAAGCGGTAAATGAATGAACAACACACAGCACAGCAACACAATCCCTTTTTTTCCTTTGGAGTCTGACCTTCTCCCTCGCACCTCCGTCGCATCAACTGATCTCTGACTCTGCTCAAGGAGAAAACTATGTAGCCTACGCTGTAAACATTGCCTTACACTATTAATCTTGTACAATATAAAGAATAACGATAGCACTGATACTCGTACTGGAAGCCATGTTAATCTTGGCATACGGCCACCGTAGGAGTTACAACGCGCTCGGAATGGGAGGGGCTAGAAAGTAATATTCAGTTGGTTGTCATATACAATTTCACCGCTAGATGGGAGAAATTCTTACACAATGTAGCTTTAACAAAACAAAAGTTGAATAATTCACTTCTAGAGACAATGTATCATGAGACATTTTGGTTACATTTTACTTGAAGGTATCTACACAAGAGTGACATGACACTGTCATGAACATTATAAACAAGTCATAAACGTTTATGACATAACGCTTCTTTTAGTAAGTGTCATTAATTTTTTTGTCATGACAAGTTATGGTTAGGGTTAGGTTAGGGTTAGGGTCCATGTGTCATGACAGTGCCATGTGTTCATGACAGTGTCATGTCACTCTTATGTAGATACCTTCAAGTAAAGTGTTACTGACATTTGGGGGCCCTTTGCTGCATCCCATTCCCCCCCTCTCTCTCCTTTTAAGTCTAAGCTGTCCTATTTATTTTTTTATAATAATGTTGAGAAGAATTAGATGATGATGATGGATTTTCTCACCTGTCTGTACCACTCCAGGATGACGGAGACACCCAAGGGCCCCTCCACACTCCCATCCCGCCTCATGTACACCTGGCCCTCGCCAACCTGATAGAGGGTTGGCTCGGCGAAGGCTGGAGGCGCTTGGAAGGTGAGGCACAGCACCTTGAGGCAATGTTCTCGCCTGCCAGGCGTTATCACAGGCAGGAAGCGCAGGATGTAGTTGTTGGGAAAGAGCGGAGGGTCAAATTGCTTGACCATGTCGTCCACCTGCAGGCGGGTCCGGTCCGCCTTCTTACGGTCGAAGAACACACCGCAGACCACTCCGTTGTCCCGCACCCCAACCAGCAGACTCCCTCCCCCACTGTTCAGGAAGGCACAGCCGTACTTCAAAACCTGTTTGCTAAAAATCTTCTCCATATAATTTCCTGGAGGAAGTTGAAGAAATCACAGACACTTGTAAGCTTTCAGGTTTGTTGGAGAGCGATTCAGCCATGTTGACAACACAACAGGACTGGACTAAGTTAGGAAAATTCATCTCAACTACAAAATACTGCAGTGAATACATATTTACAGAAAGCTAATAAAAGCTAACAAATAATAGATGTTGAATGTTTATTTGTAACTCTCTCTTACAAATCACATTCATATATATGTTTGGTATTGCCAAATATTTTTGAACGTATTTGCTGCCTGGGTTATGATCTGGGAAATGTTTTTTCAAGGTTTCTTTGCTGAGTGAAGTTCAAGCAACAAAAGCATTTTGGCTTGGGGAAATGTTGGGTTTTGGTAAAATAGTAATATTTGTAGTTCAGTCCCTCCTGACTTTTACAGTATTAAACCAAGACCATGATCTTAATCCAGCGATTGTTTTTGGCCACTTGGCAGAAGCGGAGACAAGTAGTGAACTTTAGTAGTGAAATTGTCATGAAGCACATGGTACAGAGCACCAGAAGGTGCCATTCCTTTCAGAGGTCGTTGCAGTTGAGATTAGCTGGTAAAAGGTGACAGTTAAGTTTAAGTAAGAAGAAAAAGATTGTGTTTTGGGTTAGAACATTGGCCCCCTTAAGTATGGCTCCCGGGACACAAGCACCCGTTTACTGGGTGAAAGTCATGTGTTTTCCCCTACACCTTTTTTCGGGACACAAACTCCAAAGGATCAGTGTGTAGGAATTTAGGGTGATCTATTTGGCAGAAAATAAGATTGTTAAGTGTGGCTGTAAATTGTGTTGTAACTAGGGATGGGGCCGATCCGATCCAGTATCGGTATCGGGACCGATACCAGCGTTAATTCAGGTATCGGATTTTCCCGATCCAACCTGCGGAGATTTCCGATACCACGAGCCATGTCTGCACTTTAATGTTGTCTGCTGAAATGGCTCCAAAAGTGATTCCTGCCGGCTGGTCTGCTGGTTGGCTGGCTGGCTGCAAACTGTGGAATAGATTTCCTGAACGGAGGCGTGGCTCAATGAGACACAGAGTTATGAGACACGCCCCCGCTCAGGAAGTCCATTCCGCAGTTTGCAGCCAGCTAGCAGGATAGTAGCATGACCAGCATTGTGGCTAGCTCGATGCTATCCTGTGTGTCCGCTGTTTGGAAATACTTCACAGTGGAAACACCGCAGAGCAAGACAGCAAAATGCAAAAACAAAACAGGACTTTCACAACCGTCTGTCCCGGTGTTGTCGCTGGCTTTTGGCATTTCATTTCCCCGTTGTTGCGTCCACCAGAGACCCCGGATCGTACGTGTCCCGGCGGCCGCTGTTTCAGCCGTGAAAACAGAGGTGTGTGTGTGTGTGTGTGTGTAACTAAGTGTGTGTGTAAGATGTTTACAGTTATTGCAGTTTTCTTATATTTCAAATATTTTACATTTTAAAACCTTGATTTGTTGATGCTACAAGAGCCAGTGTGCTTGATTTGCGCTGTTCACACACTG
Source organism: Gymnocephalus cernua (assembly GCA_023631565.1). NCBI lineage: Eukaryota > Metazoa > Chordata > Actinopteri > Perciformes > Percidae > Gymnocephalus > Gymnocephalus cernua. The sequence goes on along the minus strand of CM042438.1, from coordinate 27,768,118 downwards.
TTTTATTGATAGTATGTGTGTGTGTGTGTGTGTGTGTGTGTGTGTGTGTGTGTGTGTGTGTGTGTGTGAGTGTGAGAGAGAGATTTTTACACTTGCACTTTTCTTATATTTCAAGACTCAAGTATTTGACATTTTGGGAATGTAATAAATATTGACATGACAATCAATTTGAAACCCTTACAGTTGCATATCTGTTTTCAGAATGAGATTTTTCCTGTTTCCTGACTTCCTTTTCTGACCTTATACTTACCTCAAGTTGCCTTTTGGGACATACATGCATATGTACGTACATATCGTACTTGCCCATTGAGAGGAGTTTATTTCAGTGTCATATAAAATCAACAATAATGATAATAATAATAATATTAAAGCAAACAGCTCTGGTATCGGAATAGTATCGGTATCGGCCGATATCCAAATTCAGGTATCGGGATCGGATCGGAAGTGAAAAAATGTGGATCGGTGCATCCCTAGTTGTAACCCTTACCTCTGCCTAGTTTGAACTCAATGCTGCGTGTCTCATTGCCAATGTAAGCTCCGTTTCGGAGCCACTGGCAGCTGCTGATGTCCTGTTCATTGACCCTGGGAATAGGCTGTGTCACACAGAGGGAACAGAGCAACCTGGGTCAGTGGCATTAGGTCACAGAAGTGACATATAGTTGCTCAAGTTACAAAAGATTGGCTTAATATCCCCTCAGAGTGTAATCATCATAGTAATCATTCACTGTAGATATGTTTCGATAATCATCACTGTCAATGCCAGAGACTGACCGGCACTGAGGCTTATATTAATATCAATACTAGAGAATTACATGTGGATAATATTCATATTTTTTTGATAATTATATATAAAAAATTAAAAATGAAACGGTACAACTTTAAAATAAAATAAAAAACTGACTAGTACTGTACATAATCAAGAAATGGCAGTGGAGTAGTGTGTGTGTGTGTGTGTGTGTGTGTGTGTGTGTGTGTGTGTGTGTTTTAATACATTTTGTGTGTGTGCAAAAACCACACACACACACACACACACACACACACACTAAATGTATACATTTAGTTAATTTAAGTAACTAAATGAACTTATATTAATGTAACTTAAAGGGATACTTCACCGATTTAGCATTCAGCTTTGTATCAGTAGAAACCCGGTAGTATTTCTGAATGACCGTGCGTCCCTCCCTCATATCCCCCTGAGACAGGAGATATCTGCATTGGGGGGTCCGGAAAAAATCTTCCGATGACGCAAAATGACGATTTTTGCGTCATCGGAAGATTTTTTGGCCAGAGCAAAAGACTACAACCAGTAGTAGGACCTACTTCCGCATGTTTTAAACCCGCCCATCGCCCGAAGCTAGCCGATCTCGGCCGGAAAAAAACGAAATGTCAGCCATCTTGAATCCTCGCTAAACAGGGCTCTGCTCTATCTTCTCAGCAGCAAACTTTTACAACAATTATGTGCATTCAAACTACCGCACGTGTACCACCGGGATACAGCAGAGAATATGCAGGAAACGTTATTACAGACGGAATAATCGGCCCACTACGAGAGCTTCGCCTGCACCGAGACCAGCACGGGGACCGGCGGACTCGCTCGTAGCCGGGTAGGGGACATCTTCGTCGGCTAGGTGGGAAGCTAGCGCTAGCCGGGGGAAAGGCACATCCAGAGCGAGCTAACGCTAGCCGGCCACCTGTCCCATCAATCCTGCTTGCAAGTGTCCGTTCATTAAACAACAAACTGGACTACATCCAACTTCAACGATGCTCCCAACGCGAGTTCAGAAACTGCTGTGTTTTGTGCTTTCGTGGGAAAGCAACAGTGAACCGGACTGTCCAGCCGAACAACAGTGAACCGGACTGTCCAGCTACCAGGCCTGCTAGCCTTCCGACAATCCGAGCTAGAGATGCTCTGTATGAAGCGAGCTGTGTTAACACGGACTGGTGCAGAAATGGGGTGATTTGTATCCAACTAACTGCTTTCCGGCTGAACAACAGTGAACCGGACTGTCCAGCTACCAGGCCTGCTAGCCTTCCGACAATCCGAGCTAGAGATGCTCTGTATGAAGGTAAGCTGTGTTAACACGGACTGGTGCAGAAATGGGGTGATTTGTATCCAACTAACTGCTAACCGCTGGAGTTTGTGACTGTTACATGGCGACCATTCGACATCCCACGCTAATTCACGGCTGTGTTTATACTCGGTGTTTACAGCCCACCAAGCCGGGGGAAAGGCACATCCAGAGCGAGCTAACGCTAGCCGGCCACCTGTCCCATCAATCCTGCTTGCAAGTGTCCGTTCATTAAACAACAAACTGGACTACATCCAACTTCAACGATGCTCCCAACGCGAGTTCAGAAACTGCTGTGTTTTGTGCTTTCGTGGGAAAGCAACAGTGAACCGGACTGTCCAGCCGAACAACAGTGAACCGGACTGTCCAGCTACCAGGCCTGCTAGCCTTCCGACAATCCGAGCTAGAGATGCTCTGTATGAAGGTGAGCTGTGTTAACACGGACTGGTGCAGAAATGGGGTGATTTGTATCCAACTAACTGCTAACCGCTGGAGTTTGTGACTGTTACATGGCGACCATTCGACATCCCACGCTAATTCACGGCTGTGTTTATACTCGGTGTTTACAGCCCACCAAGCCTAATGCTGGTATGCTTAGCTGAACTTTACGGAGCCTATAATGTGTGTGTGCACGGTAAATGTAGCCTGTTTCGTATGTCGTTATTATATAATGTAGTTTTTATATATTTTAAATGTGTATTTATATATTTTAAATTGACTCGAGCCACGATGAAACGTTGTTTTGTGTATATGGTTGAAATAACAATAAAACACATTGAGTTGAGTCGAATGCCTCACTGTCTGTCTGTCAAGCGGTAGGCGTGGCTTGGGAGTGGACTCAAAGCAGCGAAGCGAAGTGCATTCTGGGATTTGGTGTCTTTCATCCATATGAGCCAAAAACACATTTTCTGGCTTTTCTCGGCCTAGAAGGCACCAATTAAAATTTTTTTTTCACATTTCTGCTACATAGGTGACCCAATTTAAAGATATATTAGGCTTTCCAGCGGTGAAGTATCCCTTTAACTAACTGAACTTAATTTAACTTAATTAACTAAATCGACTAAGGTCAATGATCGATTTTATAATCGTTTCATCTGATCTGAGGCCGTATGCTTTGGACACTCGGGTGAAGAGAGGGGCGGAGCTGTCAACTGATCACCATCTGGTGGTGAGTTGGGTCAGGGGGTGGGGGAAGACTCTGGACAGACCTGGTAAGCCCAAACGAGTGATGCGGGTAAATTGGGAACGTCTGGAGGAAGCTCCTGTCCGACAGACCTTCAACTCACACCTCCGGCGGAGCTTTTCGTGCATCCCTGTGGAGGCTGGGGGCATGGAACCTGAGTGGACAATGTTCAAAGTTTCCATTGCTGAAGCTGCGGCAGGGAGCTGTGGTCTTAGGGTCTTAGGTGCCTCAAGGGGCGGTAACCCTCGAACACCGTGGTGGACACCGGTGGTCAGGGAAGCCGTCCGACTGAAGAAGGAGTCTTTCCGGGATATGTTATCCCAGAGGACTCCGGAGGCAGTTGCAAGGTACCGAAGGGCCCGAAGGACTGCAGCCTCTGCCGTGAAAGAGGCAAAGCAGTGGGTGTGGGAGAAGTTCGGAGAAGACATGGAGAAGGACTTTCGGTCGGCACCAAGGCGCTTCTGGAAAACCATCCGCCACCTCAGAAGGGGGAAGCGGGGAACCATCCAAGCTGTGTACAGTAAGGATGGGACGTTGTTGACCTCAACTGAGGAGGTAATAGGGCGGTGGAAGGAGCACTTTGAGGAACTCCTAAATCCAACTGATGCGCCCTCTTTGTTAGAGGCAGAGCTGGAGGATGACGGGGGATTGTCGTCAATTTCCCTGGTGGAGGTCACTGAGGTAGTCAAACAACTCCACAGTGGCAAAGCCCCAGGGATTGATGAGATCCGTCCAGAAATGCTGAAAGCTCTGGGTGTGGAGGGGCTGTCTTGGTTGACACGCCTACTCAACATTGCGTGGAAGTCTGGGACAGTGCCAAAGGAGTGGCAGACCGGGGTGGTGGTTCCCCTCTTCAAAAAGGGGGACCAGAGGGTGTGTACCAATTACAGGGGTATCACACTTCTCAGCCTCCCTGGTAAAGTCTACTCCAAGGTGCTGGAAAGGAGGGTTCGGCCGATAGTCGAACCTCAGGTTGAAGAGGAACAATGCGGATTCCGTCCTGGGCGTGGAACAACGGATCAGCTCTTTACTCTAGCAAGGATCCTGGAGGGAGCCTGGGAGTATGCCCATCCAGTCTACATGTGTTTTGTGGATCTGGAGAAGGCATATGACCGGGTCCCCCGGGAGACTTTGTGGGAGGTGCTGCGGGAGTATGGGGTGAGGGGGTCCCTTCTCAGGGCCATCCAATCTCTGTATGACCAAAGCGAGAGCTGTGTCCGGGTTCTTGGCAGTAAGTCAGACACGTTCCAGGTGAGGGTTGGCCTCCGCCAGGGCTGCGCTTTGTCACCAATCCTGTTCGTAGTATTTATGGATAGGATATCGAGGCGTAGTCGTGGTAGGGAGGGGTTGCAGTTCGGTGGGCTGGGGATCTCATCGCTGCTCTTTGCAGATGATGTGGTCCTGATGGCATCATCGGCCTGTGACCTTCAGCACTCACTGGATCAGTTTGCAGCCGAGTGTGAAGCGGCTGGGATGAGGATCAGCACCTCTAAATCTGAGGCCATGGTTCTCAGCAGGAAACCGATGGAGTGCCTTCTCCAGGTAGGGAATGAGTCCTTACCCCAAGTGAAGGAGTTTAAGTACCTTGGGGTCTTGTTCGCGAGTGAGGGGACAATGGAGCTGGAGATTGGTCGGAGAATCGGCGTGTGGGCGGTATTACATTCAGTTTATCGCACAGTTGTGACAAAAAGAGAGCTGAGCCAGAAGGCAAAGCTCTCGATCTACCGGTCAGTTTTCGTTCCTACCCTCACCTATGGTCATGAAGGTTGGGTCATGACCGAAAGAACGAGATCCAGGGTACAAGCGGCCGAAATGGGTTTCCTCAGGAGGGTGGCTGGCATCTCCCTTAGAGATAGGGCGAGAAGCTCAGTCATCCGTGAGGAGCTCGGAGTAGAGCCGCTGCTCCTTCACGTCGAAAGGAGCCAGTTGAGGTGGTTCGGGCATCTGGTAAGGATGCCCCCTGGGCGCCTCCCTAGGGAGGTGTTCCAGGCACGTCCAGCTGGGAGGAGGCCTCGGGGAAGACCCAGGACTAGGTGGAGGGATTACATCTCCAACCTGGCCTGGGAACGCCTCGGGATCCCCCAGTCAGAGCTGGTTAATGTGGCTCGCGAAAGGGAGGTTTGGGGTCCCCTGCTGGAGCTGCTCCCCCCGCGACCCGACCACGGATAAGCGGACGACGATGGATGGATCGATGGAACTAAATCAACTAAAATTAATTTAACTTAATTAACTAAATCAACAAAAATGTATTTAACTTAATTCAACCAAATTAAAATAATTTAGTTTAATTACATTTTAATTAATTTGTAATTTGGAAGTGTAACAATAAATGTCATTGTATTTAAAAAAAGGAACATTAAACAAAGTAATGTAAAAATCTCTGAAATTGAGAAAAACAAGAACAGAACAGAACATGCATAAAGAGGTGTTTGCCTATACGCTAACATACATATTATACATATTATTATATTGATATAATATAATATAATATTGCTATATCTGTGATATTGCCAGTATATCAGTCAGTCAGTTGTCATTGCTATCATCATTGACAATGTCCCTGTTATAACTTCTTTATATATATATATATATATATATATATATATATATATATATATATATATATATATATATATATATATATATTAGGGCTGTCAAATGATTAAAATTTTTAATCAAATTAATCAGAATTTTCAGCGGATTAATCATGATTAATCACTATTTGCAATTACACCTGAATCCTAACCATTTTTTTTCTGAAATGCATACCAAAAGATACTAGTGCTGTCAAGCAATTAAAATATTTAATCGCATTAATGTCATAGTTAACTCGCGATTAATCGCACATTTTTATCTATTCTAAATGTCCCTTGATTTCTTTTTGTCCCATTATATTTTCTCATTTTAATTCTCTTATCAGCATGGAAAAGTAGATTGGCTTGCTTTGTGACAATGTTTTTTTTATTGAAAACAACATTGTCATATACGTTATGTTCAATTTCACACTAACATTCACACTTGGAACTAATAATCTGTCACACAATGTAACGCTGTTACCTCGATTTTCCATTGCAGGTAGTACTGCAGATAGTCCTGCAGATAGTACTGCAGGTAGTACTGCAGGTAGTACTGCCTCATGCCTGAGGCGAGCGTGGCTCGTCCTACTGTCTATGGGCTCATAGCGTCGTCAGCAGCATAGCCGTTGCCATAGCAACTGGTTTCCCGTGACTCATTTCCTGGTTCTCGTTCTCGTTCATAACCAACGTAAAATCAAGGAGAGGGTTTTCCTGCTGCAGGTTTCCCACCGTGGTCAGAAAGAACAGAGGAGACACTTTGTTTCTCTCACTGACTGTAGAGTTACTACTCGCTCCGAAGCTAATCGCCGTGACGAGCCTACTAGCTACGCGGCTAGCAAGCTCAAACCATACTGTCTTTGGCTCAAACCGGCCGCGGCGGCCGCGGCTTGTGTCTGTTTTGTTTCCGGTCTGCGAAATTACAAGACCCGCCCTTCAATCACTACTATTGGCCAGGCGTCCAAGGTAACGTAACTCCATTAGTTCAGGTCCTATCCCCTGACCAATCCACTATCCTCACTACTCGCGGTGAAATGCCTAAACCAAACCAATCAGCTGCTTCGTAGGGCGGGACATGGCGTGGCCATAGACAGTTAAAGAAGTGGACTAACAGATCCCGTTGCTCTCTCTCTGCGTTACTCGTGCGTTAAAAACATTACCGGCATTAAAATGGGTTTGCGTTAACGCCGTTAATAACGCGTTAAACTGACAGCCCTAATATATATATATATATCTTTTTATTTCTCAAAAGAAAATCATTCAAATAACACACAGAAATACTAGTCCTCGGTCATACAGTTTACAATTTTCCTTTGAGTATTATTCCCACCCCCCACCCTCAGAGGGATAACCCAACAAAACACACACATGTAAAAGTTCAAATGTTACTGGACATGAAAAAGGATAAGAAGAAAGAAATAATAATGATAAAAACAATGTATGTATGGGGCAGCAGCAACATCAACATATTGATGTAATAGCCTAAATAGCAATACATAGCAATAAAGGGACAGCATATATACAGCACTTGATATACACTATCCATCATAACTTCTGATCTTACCTGCTCTGGTGTGTCCAGGCCTTGAGTAGTGTGGTTCTGGACTGTGGGTCTCTGTGGCTGAGGGCTGGTGGCTGAATGCCCCCAGCTTCTCTGCTTTTGTACCCATTTGGAGCCCCCTACAGCCCATCTGTGTTTGCCTGCGTTCCTAACACTATGTTTCCGGAAATGATTGTATAGATTCTGTTTACGTTTCTTAGCCGGGCTGGTGATTGATGCGCCAGCGCCGTTGGGGACATTAGATGGGTATGATTGTGGAATCGGTAATACAGATGCCTGGTTTTGGGATGATACATCACACCTTTTACCTGAGCTCTTCCCCTTCATTGTCCTCTTCCAAGGGTTTGGACCTTTGGGCCAGTGGTGCAGTTTGCTGTGAATTACAATAGCTGTTAAACAATGCTGCAAAAACAACAACTTAGAAAACTATGGATTTTCCAGGTCAACATGCGAGTTTCTACACATACTATACAGTAAGATGTCTGGAAGCTTATTGTGTGTGATTCAGCACAAGATACACAGTGTGAGATGATAATAAGAGGGCGTCGGTGTGTGCTAAATAGATAAATGAACATGGGGAGGCTTGATAAATCATAAAGTCAAGGTTGATCAAAACAATGATCAATCAAAGCCAGGTGGCACGGCAAGGGAGCAGTGCTGCCACTACGCTGATGATGACAAAGCTTATGAGTGTGTACAAACATACAGCAGTGAAGCGAGCGTCTTACCTTTTCCTGCTGCACTGGTCAAAGTCAACCTGTTAGTGTCAGTCTAAACTGTGGCAGAACCTTAAGTGTTCTTCCAAACCAAGAACACTATGACATCATTCCAAATTATGATGCATGACGGAATGGAATACTCCTTACATATGCATAAGAATGCCCAAACTGTACTTCCTGATTATCTCTTTTTTTTTTTAAAACAAAACAAACATCTGATGTAATGAATCAAGCTTGGTTTAGACACTTGACACTCTTTATACCATGGTCTGGGTGAATACTCGATTCTGATTGGCTGCTGGGTGTCCATTAAAAAGTGATGTAGGACACCTAGTAAAGGTGTCCCGGTGAAACGGACTGTTTACCGTTAAAGCAATAACTAAATCAATGCGCATCATTAAATCAAAAAGGAAATGTGGATCTGTCATTTCCAACTCGTCCTCTGAACACCACAGGATGGCGCTAACACACACGCTGCAAGTAGTAAGTTATATTTCCCCTCTGGACTGACTTTTGTTTCACAGAGAATAACGTTATCTCACATCCCGTTCACTGTTCATGTCGCTGCTCCAGGCTGCGCTGCTGCGGCCGACAGTAACGTTACACATCGCGGATCAAATTGTTCGTAAAAGTCGTTATATTGTTTCGGGGACAATGCCATGGCTGATAGCTTGCTTGTCTTGTTGTTTAACATACTGTCAAATAATTTTTACTGATTGCCAACTGTACACAATGTTATTGACTTTGGATCTTGCTAGCATAGTGTTAGCTAGCATAGCGTTAGCTAGCATAGCGTTAGCCTTCTGGCTCGTAGCTGAGCTGAAGGATTCTATCAGCTGAGCGGACTATAAACATCTCCGGTTGCTAAGGGTGGCGAAGTCGTATCTAAGGTTTTGCTATTTCCTGGAGGAGTGAACAACGTTTGCATTGCATTAGAACCTGATGGATGGGAATGATTGTTCCAGGTATTAGTCAAACCGCCAGGCGTAACCAGGGAAACAGAGTTATTGTTTGTAAAAACTTTAGATTTCGATTGTAAAACTAATTAAAATGTGAAATAAAGTTTTAAAAATATGTTATTTGGCAAGTGACCATGGTATAAGCGGGTTAATGCCCTTCGAGGTGTCCATTGTCAGGTATTAATGGACTTCGGCGGAGGCAACCGTCCTCCGCTGCGCGTCGGACGGTTCACGCCTCGCCGTCGTCCATTAATACCTGACAATGGACACCTCGTCGGGCATTAACCCTTACTTATACCATGGTCTGGGTGAATACTCGATTCTGATTGGCTGCTGGGTGTCCATTAAAAAGTGATGTAGGACACCTAGTAAAGGTGTCCCGGTGAAACGGACTGTTTACCGTTAAATGCGCTACATTAAATCAAAAAGGAAATGTTGATCTGTCATTTCCAACTCGTCCTCTGATCACCACAGGATGACGCTAACACACACGCTGCAAGTAGTAAGTTATATTTCCCCTCTGGTCTGATTTTGTTTCACAGAGAATAACGTTAACTCACATCCCGTTCACTGTTCAGGTCAAATTGTTCGTAAAAGTCGTTATATTGTTTCGGGGACAATGACATGGCTGGATAGCTTGCTTGTCTTGTTGTTTAACATACTGTCAAATATTTTTTACTGATTGCCAACTGTACACAATGTTATTGACTTTGGATCTTGCTAGCATAGCGTTAGCCTTCTGGCTCGTAGCTGAGCTGAAGGATTCTATCAGCTGAGCGGACTATAAACATCTCCGGTTGCTAAGGGTGGCAATGTCGTATCTAAGGTTTTCCTATTTCCTGGAGGAGTGAACAACGTTTGCATTGCATTAGAACCTGATAGATGGGAATGATTGTTCCAGGTATTAGTCAAACCGTCAGGCGTAACCAGGGAAACAGAGTTATTGTTTGTAAAAACTTTAGATTTCGATTGTAAAACTAATTAAAATGTGAAATAAAGTTTTAAAAATATGTTGTTTGGCAAGTGACCATGGTATAAGCGGGTTAATGCCCTTCGACGTGTCCATTGTCAGGTATTAATGGACGACGGCGAGGCGTGAACCGTCCGACGCAGGTTACAGGCCCGTAGCCAAAAAGTGGACCCTTTTGCAGTTTTTTCCTCATTTTGTTTTTAATTATGAGGATAAAATACTTCATTTTGGTGATGTTTTATGCGCCAATTTGTCTTAACGAGCAAGGTTTTTTAAGCACTGGAAATATTTAATACAAAGTTAACACATGAAACATGAAATATGTCCTTATGGGCAGGGTTAACATTTGAATACTTTACCTTTGGGTTTTATATCGGTCAGAAGAAACGAATACTTAAAAGGCATAAATTAATTTCACAATTCTTTTTTGTTACATTGGCTCCTATCAACCCTGTCTCCTAGAAATTATGTTTTTTTTTATTATTATTATGGCCTTTGTATGCCTTTATTACATATACAAGGAATCCCCCACAACAAATTCAAATCCACATGAACCACTCTTCACATCGGCATGAATTAAATCAACTGCACAAGCTGGTTTGCCTGTTACTCCCATTATTTCCTTACAAGCATTGTATTTAAAAAGCTATTTTTTATTTTAAACATATACAGTAACTCTACATCACTTCCAGCAAACTTCACAGAAAACGACGCGGGAAAAACGGCACCATTCAACTGTTTTTACCGAATATTCTCTGGTCCAGCTCAGCTCAAAAACACAGCACCGAATCCGCCAGCACGTTAGCGTATTGTTCATTACTGTCCCAAGCCTGTTTGTAGCTGTTGGGCTACCAACATTATCTCCGCATCACCTTCACTACTGAAGATAACACACTCGACTGTCCTGTTGTCACAGGCGTAAACTAACCACAGGCAGTTGCCTTGATTATGGACTCACGGCAGTGTGATGCTGAGTGAATATAGGGAAAATACAATGGATATTGGGAGTTGTTTTATCGCATTGAAAATAAAAATATTTTTTCTTGCCTGGTGGGGGTTTCCGTTCCCTGCCAGGCCTGTAGAATTATTTTCATTTGATTTGGTTTGCTTTCACACTGCACTTTGTCAAACGCACCAAACACTGTAAACACACGTCACGTGATCGAGACAGTCGCTTGTTGATTGGACAGAATGTCCAAAACTCACCGACACTTCTGGTCTCAGATATAATGGAGCAACACCAAATTTATAACGTCTTGTGTTTTCTGGTTCTGCTTTAGTGTTTCTAATATTTTAGAAAAGGCGAACAATGAGCAGCTGACAGACAGCAAGTGAAGGAGAAAGAGATGATGATGATGTCACACAGACGACCAGCGATGTGTGCTCAGAACAGCTTATGGATCTGAAAGTTATCATCCCTTAAAGGTCCAGTGTGTAACGTGTTTAGTTGTTCATTATCAAAATCTGTGTTGCCCGTTCAGAAACATGTCCTTTTTCATGAATATTTACCACCACCATTAATTCCAAGTAATCCTATTGGCTTGAAACTTTACATTTGCATTTGCATGAACTAGGGTAGATGCTCCATTTTCATACATGAACTGGGGTAGACGCTCCATAGTCATGCGCCATCTTGAAATACATTAGCCGGTGAGGGACATACAGGACATACTGCTTCTCCTTTTGCATTTTCGCTGTCACATGATAAACTTACAGGTGCTGCTAATGCTGCTAATGGGTATCGTAACTTCCCGGCCCCGGCAAGTTTGAAGAAGGAAACATGGAGGACTACACGTATTCAAAATCCAAATTTCAGGAACAGGAGTCTTCTTCTTCGCCCAGAAAAAGAAAAAGGAGATTGAAAAGAATTAGAGACCGGATTTTTGAAGTGTGAAGGCTACCGTAGCTGTAATACGTACTTTGAACTGCGTGGCGCTAGAGAGTTGATTGCGATATATGATCTCAACGCTAGATGGGAGATATTTCCACACAATGGACGTTTAAATCATATTTAAGTCTGTAAATTGTGTGCAAGGTTTAAAATTGCAGGCTAGTAAATGTTCTGTTTTTGGTTCACTTCCCGTGTTTGGGTCAGATCGCGTTCTCACCTGAAGTGAACTGAACTCGAGTTCACTTGGAAGCGAACTGAGACCCCTGTTTTTAAGTGGACCAGAGTTTGTTTGTTTGATCTACACCAGAGTTGGGATGAGCTTTCACACCGCCCCAAACCAATCGTTTTAAAACGACCAAATGAGGTAAGTGTGAAAGAAAAATGAGGCAACATATGACTAATAGTGGAAATAGAAGGGGTCGATAGGGGCCCTCATCTCATTTTGGCCCCAGGGCCTCATGTAGGCTCATCCGGCCCTGCACCCAAAGTCTTATTTGCACACAAATGGAGTTCAGCCTCAATTTTTAAAATTCATCTATTTTTTTCATGCTATTTACTGACTAAATAGTGGAATGTACACAAGCACATTGTCACTGACTGAGGAAGTGAAGCAGAACATTAAGCACAAACACAAACCCTTTGCTGTGCAGCTGGAAAACTCCCCCTGCAGTACTACTCATTCAACAATAAAAAGCATCACAAAAGCATTATGAGCATGTGGTAAGTGCATGATAATTACTATAATATCATGTAGCAAATATATGATGAAGCAGAGCTCCAGTCTACTGAATGAGCTGCTGTTAAACAACCACTTGAGGTCAGTGTTGTTCCAAGCTGAGAGCCATGTTTAGCCCTGGTTGTGTCCATGTCCTGAATCTGAGGTCAACCCATGCGAACACATCCAGTGACCTCAGAGAGGAGAGGCCGTGCGCTGCTTCAGCCTCAGAGGAGCCACCACTGAGATGATAACATGATGCCAGGTGTAAAAAAGCAGTGACAATCTGATGGTGCCTGAAACAAAGGCTCTGTGAAGCATGGAACAATGTCTAGGCAATAGTTTGGATTTTAGTATGCATTTTTGAAATGGAAAGAAAGCAGATGAAATGCTGTAGCAGAGAGCCGCTGCAGGGCAGGAATGAATCACACTAAATTCTTCCATGTCTTTTTTGTGTATTTGCATAAAATGGGATTTCAAGCCAAATCTTTCAGATGTGAGCACGGGATTTGTAGATGGACCTGTGTACAGTGGATGTGAACAGGGTGAGAGTAAGAGCTCAGATTACACCATATTTCATTCTCTAATTGGGATGATTTCTAATGAAGGAACTAAATAATGGGTAAGTTGGTCTATTTCATCATTGGAGCCTCCTCTGGAAGATGTTTGTGTTTGAGAAGCACTGGCTTCTACTATTCAAGCCCTATTGATGTTAGGGCTGCAGCCTGAATTTTATAAATCCAAATCAGGGGAGGGAGTTGCCACCAAAACCTCTGTGGCATGTTCTGATTATTTTCTTCTTTTTCATCCTCATGTATTCATTCAATTGACTCTTCAAATATATTGTCTGTACATTTGGTCTCCATAGATACTGTTTCAAAACCTTCTTCACAATACCAGGATACACTTCTGTGTGGGGAAATATTAGTATCTCCTTAAATCATACATTTTATGTTTTGTCTGCAATGAATCAAATTTAAAAATCTGTAGTCTAGTCTCGGTCAGAAGAAACAAATACTTAATTATAAAGTGTGTGTGCGTTGAGCCGGCATGTGTGTGTGTGTGTGTTTTTCGAGAGGTGCACGTCAGGCTACGGCGTAGGGTCCGGTGTAGACGCAGAGGGTTCTGCGGGGGTACGCCGTCGATTTGATGCGGAAGCATAAAACAGCCTTAACGTCTGTTTTTGGATTATTGATCTATCCTTTGATTATTTTCTATTTTAATCAATTATCCGCTTGCTTAGCATTTTTCCTTCAAACATTAAAAGAGAAAGGCTTAGAAAACGTATCAATATCTTCAGTAATGTTAGCTGGGGTTGCTTGGGTAAAAACTTGCCCAAATCATATTTTTTTAAAAACAGGACAGAGCTATAGAGGTTAGCTAATGATGTGGGTTTATGCCTTGGAAGTAACGCTTGGTACTAACATATAAAATTAGCTAGTTAGCCAATCATGCTATGTTTTGAGCTCATATGTGCTCACAGAGCACATAAAAACGCTGTTTAATCCATTCTTTACACTTTTGCTCTTGTGTCCAGTCTCACTAAAGTCCTATAAACACACACCGCTTCAGCATCTGGAGACATCCAAGGCTTGAAAAACTTGGCATTCTTAGTCATGTGTGCTATATAGGCAACCTGATCTCACAGAAATACGTGAAATCACCACAACCTCTTGAAGCAGCATTACGTAACTATTTTACCTAAAGTAACTACTACTACTAATAGTTCTCTGACTTGTAACTGTCATTCCCACTCTGCACCCCAATTGGCGATTGTTTTTGCAATATGTAACTTTGGTGAGCGGACGTTGGATCCCCGGAGAAATGCTAAATGGTTTTCCCCCTGATGTCCTCCAGCTGCTTTGCCTCGTCTCTGATTGGGTTATAGGGTTTTCTGATTTACGAAGTTTCCTGGTGGACAGAAAGCTTTGCTTGTTGCTAAAGTAATGATAACAGCTGACTGCTGCTAACTGCAATGTTTTTTTAGGCCCTGGACGGGTCTAAGTTGCCCCCCACCAGGCCTAAGCCACTGGGAATCAATCATGTATTTTTTAAGATGTTTTTTTAAACTACAGTTACAGTAGGGCGGCTCAGTTGTTACTTAGACATCGTCATATTTTTTTAAATTCCAGTTAGCTTTGAGCACTGACTCAATGTAGAGCCCTATGGAATCTGTCCTATAGCTTTTTTTTAATTCTGAATTTTGCGATTCCGTCCAGTTATCACTGAAACTATTGGGCTCTACATTAATGATGCCATTAGTCTGGCACTGGTCCGAGCCGGGCCTCGTCAAAAAAAGACACTTGCCACAGTGCTAAAGAACTTTTCTGAGGGGAAACCCTGCATAGGCTATATGTCACAGAGATGTTCACAAGTAATTTTTTGGAAGTTCAAGTCAAGTCTGAAGTCTTTTGCCATGAGTCCAAGTCAAGTCTCAAGTCTTTGAGGGGCAAGTTCAAGTCAAGTCTCAAGTCTCTGGCCATGTGATCTGTCCCTAACACTGTATTGTTATATCTTATGAATTCAAAGCATGTCCTGTAGCTAGGGAAAAAAATCATGTATGCTTTAATGGAGCTAGCTTAATTTTGTTACATCCAGAACTTACATTGGGTCTCCAACTTAGGACATTGTATAGTCTAATCTTCTGCTACTTAACACATCCCTCTAGCCCTCGGACCTGGTGAAATATAAACCTAAGTCTGTCACATCATATGGATACAACTATAATTAAATCTGCAAGCAGCGTTGTATGGGCCCTCGCGCCTCTGCACGCATCGGGGTTACTGGCGGACGCTGCTCCTTGTGACCGTGCATTTGTGCAGCACTAAGACACTGCAAATCGTCACCAATGAAAAGGGAAGTCCCTGCCGAGTTCAATGATACCTCACACAAGACTCTACATCATACAGGTCATTAGCTGTGAAAGTGGGCATGGCCAAAGTATGGGGGGCGGGCCATCGCCAATGAATAAAGAACTCTCTTCTGAGTTCAATGATACCTCACACAATAGTGTACAAGAAACGGGTCATTAGTTATTAAAGGGGGCGTGGCTTGAGCATAGGGGGGCGGGCCAAACTATCACCAATTAATAAGGAACTCTGCTGAGTTCAATGATACCTCACACAAGGGCCTAGCTGAAATGGCACCTCGTCATACTTTGCTCATATGAGTTAGTTTTATTGTTTGGCTTAAATGGAACAGAAACCTCAACTGGGAACATAAAGCTGAAGACTTGTTATCGAATCAAAATGTAAAGGTAAATTCGGCATGTAGCTAGCTATATAGCGTTAGCTAATCTACCAACTAACGTTAAAGCATATTTAAAAAAGGTGAAGAGGTTCAGGGGCCGTCTAATGGCAGGCTAACGTTCGTAATTATTACATTGTGATTATAAGGTTTTATTTTTACCCTGCTTAGTACCAAAATGACACTATGTAAAATAAGTTTTAGGACAGTAAGACTGTGGTTCGTTTCTGTACACTCTGTATTACATCTGGTTAACAATTGATTTTGAAAACGGGGTTCGGAGTGTCAACGGTCATAAAACATCAGTTATTAGATGGTGCCCGTTTTCGTTGGCTAACGTTAGCCTTCAAAACACCCCGAAGAGCATCGTCACCTGTTACCGTCATTTTCTTACTGATATATCACTAACGTTGATTACTTAGCTAAATAAAAACAATGTACCTGGCAAGCTAGCGTTAGCTTAATGTAGTTACTGTCCAGTCACTTAACTTTGTTTTACTTTTTGTTGAAGCTAAATTGACCATAAGCCTAACTAACGTTACATGAAGCTGACATTAGCGGTTTATTATCGGCTTTAACAGGGACTAAACACGTTCGATGGACATATTGAATCACATTTGACTTTGAGATGAATACAATTATCAATATCACAAGTCATTTTATTGCTACCTATCCGTTTCATGTTTATAGCAAGGACTTTGGTAAACTGTTAGTTGTTTTTTTGTTTGCTTGCTTGTTTGTTTCACTAGTTATCCCTCTTTAAAAAGGTGGCCTTTGCTAAGAATATCACCATCTTCTACAAAATGTCCGGAATACACCGTGTTCATTGCAAAACAGTAGTTTGCAATACTAAAAGTACTTGTGTGTACATTGTGTGTCTGTTTTTTTATGTTGGTGTGATGTATAGTGGCAGATCAGAAAACGTGGGCAGGAGTTGTGAGAGAAGGCAATGCAGAGATGAAGGACATCATACCACAAGAATACTTGTGTGTATAAGCCTGATCAACAAGTGAAGAGAGTCAGGTATGTTATTGTCATATTTTTTTTTTTGCATGATTCAAATTACACACCTGTAATGCAAATCTAGTATTTTGGGCAGGTGCAGTTCCACTCCATTCTTATTTGTTGCTTTATTTTTCAACCCCCTGTGTGTTCAAGGGTTCTTAGACTTTCTCTATCTCTATCTAGACTATCTATTACATTTTACTTGAATTATTAATTATCTCTGTATATTAATCTCTTTCAGATAACAGGAAAGAGTTTGAAAACTATGATTTGACGAACACTGCTGAATTGGCCTGCTGAGAGGAAGAGGCAGTGATGATTCCAGAAAAGAGAAAGCCAAAGAAGGAGACCTACACAGACTTCAAAATGGGTAGGTAATAAACTATTATTAAATCATATCCATCTATCAACAGTAAATAGTCTAACCCTTTGGAAGTTGTACTTAGGTTACATTTTGTATTCAAAATACACCTACTGACCAAATGGCCTTATTGTTGGAGGAAAATTTAGCAGAGAATTTAACAATGTTAACAACATTTGGCTTGCCATATTCTACTTAATGAAACTGGTCTTCTGTTCACATCTGCAAAAAAAAGACTGACGTTACAATTATTATTCAACCACTTCTTAAAAACAAAGGGAGAAGAAACAAAAAATAAAATAAAAAAAACTTCCATGAATTAAAAGTTACTTCTTCGAATAATAACCCAAATTTTTTGTTCTTGCCACAGCAGCAGCACAGAGGAATCCTACTTTCCTGAGTCCGAAGCCGAGGGCCATCGAGGACTTCCCCGACTGGCAACAGACTGGAGTGGAGGCTGTAGCAGAGACGGCCTTTTTTTTGTTACTGAAATAATTGACATTATGATAGACAGTGGACAATATGATGAGCAGTACTTGAATTTGTTCAGTAGCATTAGTGTGACAATTAGTTTTTGTTCTCCAACATGTACACACTGCTGTTGTGAAGCAGTAATACACAGCTCACGAGTGTGTAGTCAAAAAAGGTGAACTACTGTATTTTTCAGCGACTCCTACAGATTAAGAAAAATAATGAATTTTCTTAATAAATAAATGTTATTCTTGTCTCAATTGTTCCGTATCTTTGGGTTCAAATAACATTATCATGATCCCATAGGCATCCAAAAATTGAGAAAGGCTAACAAAGGGATGTTTTTTTTAAACTGAAACGGTGCGTTGGACATCCTGTTGTGTGTGCAAGTGTCTTTTAATTACCACGGGTTTACAGACACGTCTCTACTGATTGAGTATCACCTGGAACACAGCCAATAATCGAGAGACACACCCACCAAACGAGAGAAAACATGAAAACATAACGCAAGCCGTTGCACACCGTTCCCAGGAAACGTGCCGTTTTGATATTGAACGTGCCCCAGCTCTTTGCCTGAGGGGGAAAATAAAAACACTGGTTTAAGCTTTTAATAGTGTTTTTGTACATTAGCCATTAGTATAGACCACTGTATGATCATTATCTCAAAATCTAGCTACATGATCAAAAGTTTTTTTTTAAACTTTCAAAATAACTTTGAATGTCTTAGTGTGCTATTTTCTATAATAATTTCAACTTGTGTAAATTGTCTTTGAGTACACTGAAACGCGCTTTATCAATAAAATGTATTATAAGTAATTGTGTATGATTTATCTATCTTTTAGCAATTCATGTAATTTAGTAATGATATTTCAAGTAATTTGTGTGACCTATACTGACCAGTTTTGTTAAATGGATTAATGTAGTCTCAGGCATATCGTCAAGATGTGCCTGAGACCGCATCTGTAAGAAATACGTTGAAACGATGTATATTGCCTGCATCTCTACGACGTATGGCATACGTTAGAACGATGTATATAAGCCTGCATCTCTACGACGTATGGCATACGTTAGAACGATGTATATAAGCCTATATCTCCACGACGTATGGCATACGTTAGAACGATGTATATAAGCCTACATCTCCACGACGTATGGCATACGTTAGAACGATGTATATAAGCCTATATCTCCACGACGTATGGCATACGTTAGAACGATGTATATAAGCCTATATCTCCACGACGTATGGCATACGTTAGAACGATGTATATAAGCCTACATCTCCACGACGTATGGCATACGTTAGAACATGTATATAAGCCTACATCTCTACGACGTATGGCATACATCAGAACGATGTATATTGCCTGCATCTCTACGACGTATGGCATACGTTAGAACGATGTATATATGTATACGTCGCGGAGAGAGCAGCTATATGTCGCTGAAACGTAGCGCAGCAACGTCGCGGGGACGTCGTGCCAGTGAGCAAACTACCAAAATACTACATATCCCCGATTGTATTTTGATTAGATCGCCAATACGTCGCCGCGACGTATGTGTGCTTACTGGGTTGTTTATTTCTAAAGAAACATGACAATGATACAACATGATAAAAGGCTTCATTATCTTGTAGCTCACGTTATGGCTCCGTAGCAGACGTTTTTGTAAAAATAGGCTAACAATTGTGTCATAACCACGCGACTTACTGTCGCATAGTAGAGGAATTACTGTATAGTACAGGAGAAGCTTGCAGGCAGTTCGGACTTACATTAGCTGTTTAAGTTTAATTGCTAATATTAACTAGCATTTTAGTTTAGTTAGTTAGCAATAATTTGCCTGTGCCTATGTTATCTCCTAACATATACATACACTCTCCATCTCTGCAAGATTCGGAATGATTGAGATGTATCTTGGCACAGCTACCAGAAGACTTACAACTTTCAGACACATTGCTCACGTCACATCTACTTCGGCAAGCTCAGTTTGCAGCTGCGCAGTAACGCTCGAGCCTCGCCGGAAAAGTGCTTCTAATAGCCTTCACTGGTCTCCGTCCAACGGGATCTGTTAGTCCACTTCTTTAACTGTGTATGGAAATTTCGGGTGGATATGACAATGTACACTCAAGTTACAACAACTTCTTTGTTCATCGATAAATGCTCAAAATGGCCGTCACGCCCACACCATTCAACGAAAAGTTTTTCTTTTAATAACTTTTCATCTGTAAGGTGTTGAGATGGTACGGACCAAATTTGAAGTCAATCTGATGAAATCTCTAGGAGGAGTTTTTCAAAGTATAGCACCTTGACTTTTAGGCCTACTTCCTGTTGCAGCTAGGCGCTTTGAGTAAATATCAGCCGTTATATGTCCTCAGGGTTGGAGTCTTATGAATCCTGAAAAGTTTCGAGCCAATTGGACAATGTACACTTGAGTTACACCCACTTCCTGTTTTGATGGCGAAAAGCTCCATTTTTTGTGAGTTTTTGTATATACTGAGGCCGTCAAAAATGTGCACAAATGCTAAAAGCAATTAGGGGGCACTATAGAGCAACCAACCCACTCCCAAGCCTAAATTTGAATTCAGATGAAAGGGTTCCCTATTCTGCACATGGCTGCAACATTTTGAGAGTTTTGTTACATCCTAAAGTCCTCAAACGAGTGTTTGTAAAATGAAGAATTTCGCACGAAAACCCAGATTTCGGAAATTTTTGAATTTTGTATTTTTTTCTAAAAATAGCACCATGTACTTCAAGATGAGACCTATGTTCCCTCAAAAGTTGGTATATTAACTTATTACTTTTGTCTAATTTAAGGTGCACGTTAGGGGGCGCTATGGAGCCCCCTGGCAACGCCCAAGCCAATTTACTACGGAACTTTGTAGTTTCAAATAGGTCTGACACGTGTGCTAATTTTTGTGAGTTTTCCAGCATGGTAAGACCCTCAAAAGTGCGTGTGACGTCGCGGAATAATAATAATCTCTACAAAAACAATAGGTCCCTTGCAGTGAAACTGCTCGGGCCCTAATAATTCCTTCAGTTTCAATCGGGCCTTCGCCGCTGTCGGCACTCGGGCCCTAAATATACAATGTGCCTGTTCCCAGCATTAGCACAATACTTTGCGATGGTTAGCTTGTTACCTGTGACGATATATGCTAAATGTAACGTCTCTTTCACATTAGCAAGTGACTGACCTATCTTGGTGAGTTTTGAGATGCCTGATGAAGTTCGATGTTGTTGATTCGGCATAATTTATCTCGGTGCCACACACCTGCATGTAGCTGTTGGCTTACTGCCACTGTTTCCCAAGTTATTGAAAGCAAAACTAATGACAAAAGGCACAACTCCGAAAGGACTTGGTGTCGCTATCGTCAATGCATTTTTTGATATGTGAGTGCACGCAGTCAAGTCTGAAGTCTTTTGGGTCGAGTTGCAAGTCAAGTCTGAAGTCAGCTGTTTAAGTGTGACTCGAGTCCGAGTCTCAGACTCGAGTCCCCATCTCTGATATGTCATTATGTGACAATTGCATGTAATGTTTAAAATTACATGCCGGCACCAACAAATAATTTTCAGGCAACAAAACTACTTAGGTTTAGGAAAATATCATGATTTGGGTTACAATAAGTATGCTTGTATGAAGTTAAATAGCCTATGTTACGTAAACGTTGACTTTTGGTTTCCCACCAGACACGAACTGGGGGACACAAACTAGGGTCTCCTAGGTGAAAGTCCTGTGTTTGTTTGACCCGTCCATCAACCTCCTCCCTACACAGACTTTGAGACAGGGCTGTGTTAAAACAGGGAATTTGTTTCTCCACCACAACAAAGGACCCTAATCGACTTTTCACTGGCTGTGTTTCTGTGGTGCCGGCACATCATTTTAACACATTACGTGCCACCACCACATAATCATTTCACACATTTCTGTGGGATCAGGTTGTTTTTCAACCTAATATTTATTTAGGGGAGAGGTTTTGGGAACAGTTTGTTAATCGCTAAGTGTATACTGTCAGATGAATGAACAATGCCCATCACAGTTTTTTCAAAATCCAGGGTTAATATTCTGTCGATGGACTAATCAATGAATCGTTTCGACGCTATATCTGTTCAATGACAGGAACCTGTGATTACGGGATAAGTGAGATTAAAGCTGTGTGTGCGGACATAAATAGTCACTTCACAGGGAATGTTAGGAGTAACTGTCTATGAGGTCTTGGGACTCGGATTTTGGAGAGTTAGCCGACTCGGTGTGCCCCGGGGGAAAGAGGAGAGTCATTGACCTGTGGCCCGTCTTCCTCTGACAGCGGCGCACCTCACATATTATCACCCAAGTGAGTCATCAATGGCACGTCAACATCGCTGAGGTTCTTCATGCCAATCTTCGTATTGC
The DNA here is from genome assembly GCA_023631565.1 of Gymnocephalus cernua. Classification (NCBI taxonomy): domain Eukaryota; kingdom Metazoa; phylum Chordata; class Actinopteri; order Perciformes; family Percidae; genus Gymnocephalus; species Gymnocephalus cernua. The sequence goes on along the minus strand of CM042438.1, from coordinate 27,746,009 downwards.
TTTTTTTAATCCCCCAGCGTGCCTCGTTTGAGCAATTGCCTCCCACCCCCCTCCTCTCTCTCTCTCTCTCTCTCTCTCTCTCTCTCTCTCTGTACACACACACACACACACACACACACACACACACACACACACACACACACACACACACACACACACACACACACTATCCTCATCAGCTTGGAGGTCTGCCAACAGTGTTAACGTCTGTGAATGTGGTGTGTGTGTCTGTGTGTGTGTGTGTGTGTGTGTGTGTGTGTGTGTGTGTGTGTGTGTGTGTGTGTAGGCCTCTGCCTGCATGTGCGTGTACAAGCAAGTGTGTATGTGCAGATGCAAGATGTGGGTGTGTTAGTTCATCGCAGCGTGTTTGCCAAACATGTGAATTCAATTGACGACTAAAGAAGAAGAGAAATCATGGAGAAGTGTGTGTGTATGCCTGCGTTTCAGGACAAGTGGATGAATGGGCAACTAGGTTCATTGCTTTTAGGCCTGCGTGTGTGTGTGTGTGTGTGTGTGTGTGTGTGTGTGTGTGTGTGTGTATGTGCTCGTGTGTGTGTGTGTGTGTGTGTGTGTGTGTGTGTGTGTGTGTGTATGTGCGCGCGCGTGTGTGTGTGTGTGTGTGTCTGTGTATGTGCTTGTGTGTGTGTGTGTGTGTGTGTGTGTGTGTGTGTGTGTGTGTGTGTGTGTGTGTGTGTGTGCATGTGTGTGTGTGTGCGTGTGTGTGCATGTGTGCGTACGTGCGTGCAGGCGCGCCAGTGAGTGTGAAGTGTTGAAAAGAGTCAAAAGAATGTGAGAAAAAGAGGTATTGGATGGGTGTTGTCTTACAAGCAACAACAGCACATTGCAGAAAGAGGCATTTTCAACCAATTTATTAATCCTTTTCGGCAATGTTCCCTGTTCAGAAATGCAAATTGAATCAATCTGAGTCTGACTTTTAAGACTTTCAAGTGGGATTTAATTAGAAGCCGAGGCGCACAGTTTTAATGAGAGAGGGGGTGGAGAGAAGGAGAGATGAAGAGGGAGAGGAAAAAGGGGGGAGAAGAAGGGGAGGGGAGGTGTGTGTTTTAATGCTATTCCTGCAGGATCGGGGGTGAAGGACACATAAACCCGGCGCTGACGGCTTTCTTAAAAGAAGAAAATTCCATGGTTTCCGTCCAGCCATCTGTCCATCCGTCCCCGCTGCCCTTCACCTTCGACTCGGCTGTTTGCGCCCTGGCAGGGGTCGGCGCTCGGGGTCTGTTTGGTGACACTAAACAACGCCGAATCCACTCCTAACCCACACATCGCCCTCAGCCAAAAAAAATCACCCCACTTCCTCTGCTAGTGGTTCAGCTCTTCTGCAATCTCCATCTCTGAGTCCCTTTGTCCCTTTGTGTTGCTGTTATTTACTCCAATAGCATTTCTCTTTCCTACCTCCTCCTCCTCCTCCTTCTATTCCTTGCTGAAATTCTCTAACCCATCATCCTCTCATCATTTTCCAAGCCCTAAGCTGACTGAGCCTCCCAAAGCCATCAGGTCTGATTGTCTGATCTCGAGGCATCGAGTCCGTCGGCTGAAAATGAAAAATGAGGATTCCTCTCAGCCTCTATTTTTATTCTGTTTCCATTCTCTCTTTCATTCGTCTCTCATTGGTCTCCCCCTTTTTTTCTTTTCCCACCTCTCTTTCACACTCACACACACCTCACTGTCGGTTCTTTCACTCATATTTCTTCACCTTTTGTGGCCTTCCACTCGCCTGCCAATCTCACCCCATTCCTCCTCTCGTTTCCGTTCATTTCTGCCCTCCGTCCTCTGCCGGCTTGACTGGCAGCTGCAGTGGCACGGGAGTACGTGAAGGGAGCTGAGAAGGAGAAGTATGCACAAATCATTGGGTAAGGCTTCAGATTACGGCCTGCAAGTTACAGGAAATATTGTGTACAAACGTGGTACCAAGGAAATACTTTGGTTACACTTTACTTGAAGGTATCTACATAAGAGTGACATGACAATGTCATGAACGTGTGATAAACATTATAAACAAGTCATAAACGTTTATGACATAACGCTTCTTTTAGTAAGTGTCATTCGGTTTTTGTCATGACAAGTTATGGTTATGTTATGGTTATGGTTATGGTTATGGTTATGTTATGGTTAGGGTTAGGGTTAGGGTTCATGTGTCATGACTGTGTCATGACAGTGTCATGTCATGTAGATACCTTCAAGTAAAGTTTTACCAATACTTTTAAAGTACAAGTTAAGAAGTACAGGAGAGAAAGGAGGAACACATTTGCATTTAGGGACTTAATTACACTGTAAGTACTTTTTTAAATAACTCAGTTCATATTGAATAATTACAAGGTGCAAGCAGGGTACCAGCAAGCAATGTTCTTTCCCAACAGCCATATCATGAAAAGGAGTCAAATTACGTGTGGCACTTAAACTTAGTAAAAACAAAACCTTTATAATGCACTTTAATATACTTTACAGTTGAAAATGGTGAGTAAGGGACCATTGTATTTGATGGTCTACATACTCTAATTACACTGTAATGTTCTTACAGGACAAAATGGTGTGTGTTATTTCACAGCCGCATAGTCTGTAACTGCATTCTAGTTACAGTTCAAAGGGGGTGAAGAAGGGAGCATTTCATTTCACAGCCTGATACTCTGTAACTACTAGGGCTGGACTCGACTTAGAATTGTGTCAATTGAATCAGATTTGGCTGTTCAATATGAATATTTGACTATTCGTTCCCTTCTTTTATTTTTATAGTATCAACCAACGTTTTATTCAATTGCCAGATTTCTGAACGGGGTTCGGCAGGACGTTCAGAGTGACAGGAAGTTCACGCAATATAGTAAACAAGCCAAGTTAGCCCTCCGAGCTAATGCATGCTAACTTCACTAACGATCGAAAATGTGCAACATTTTTTGCCAACATGAGATATCTAACTATGAATTGAGGACTCTCTGTGCGTGTGTAGATCTGCATGCACAAAAGCACGCTGTTGCGAGGCTCGGTACGGCAGCGGGGACGGGGAATTGCTACATCCCTAGACAGCTCATTGGTTGCGCTTCTCCGGCTCTGCTACCAAAAGAGAGCCAGGTTCCACAAAGCGACAAGCGACTGAAGAGAGACGCCAATATTGTCCGGCGAGCACAGGGTCTTTCTCTCTTGCGGCCGCCACAGTCAACTCTCTTCTGAGGTGAAATGTAACAAATAGGGTTGGTATCGTTTGGGTTTTTTCCGATACTGGTGCTAAATCGGTACTTTTAAAGAAAGTTTTAAAAACAGAAGAAGAAACAAGAAGGATAGGCCTACTAAACAACAGTCGGTGACATTTAAGAACACAATGTTTATTACTAAGGCCATATGGTCAAAATTAAATGATTTAACAGTATTGTAATAACTATAACTCATAATACACAATAACTTATTTCACCAGCCATTGCTGTTGAATGACAAAACAACAACCAGATGGGAAAAGGGTATTTTACAATAACTTTGAATGCACCGCGAGGCTGTAGGTTACCAGTGTCAGTGAACGCACCATCTGTGTTTTTTCCAACGTCGGCAGCTGCTGCGCTGCAGAACAGACTGTTGAAATACACTTTACCCTGGATTTCCACCGACTGCGTAACTGCTCCGGAACGTCGGCGGAGTCAATCGGTTTCCATTAAAGTCAATGTGTGTATTTCCACCGGTTGCGTAACGTCTGCATTCCAACTCTGCCCTCTGGATCAGATACGCAGAGCTTCTATTTTTGCCGGATGCTGGAGAGCTCCGCAGCAATTCAGCACATGGCAGATAGTGCGGGACAGGAAGTCGAGCACAGAAACAAAATAAAACATCCGGTTAATTTTCAAAATAAAATACACCGTGCTCACGGCGGATCATATTTCCCTTCACTACACCTTGAAAACACAGCACGGAGTTGTTTCCTCTCTACTCCTCGGAATAGAAACAAACTGTTGGTGGTTTTGTGGTTCTATTCTACGTGAATTTGCGAGATCTAATGGGTGACTACAGCTGTCAGTCCTGGCCGCAGCCGTTCTGCAACAACTCCGGATCCGGTGGGTATTGACGGACGGCGGACCACAGAGCTGTTCCGCAGACGTAACGCAACTGGCGGAAATCCAGGGTTACACTGTTTAACATTACCTGTCAGCATTTTAACCGTGTTTAATCCAACTGCTAGCTAAAGGTAGGCTAACGTTACCTGCTGTCGAGTGTAGTGTAAAGTCAGGCACCGAAATAAGGCACCGAAATTTTCGTTCTTATTCGGTCTCGTTACTACCGTTTACATCGGAACCGGGGACCTATTGGCACAGAGTTTCGGTACCCAACCCTAGTAACAAAGTACATTTACTCAAGTACTGTACTTAAGTCCAAATGTTGAGGTACTTGTACTTTACTTGAGTCTTTTCTTTTCATACCATGTTCTACTTCTACTTCTACTCCTTCTACATTTCACAGAGAAATATTGTTCTTTTTCTCCACTACATTCATGTGACAGCTTTAGTTACTAGTTACTTTACACATTCAGGTTTTTGCAAATGTAGTTTATACAATCTGATATTTTATTCTAAATTAAACTACCCAACAATATAAAAGTCCAGCTGAAATGATTAGACCATTAAACACACATCGTTTCCAGTTTCTAAAACATGAAGATGTTTTGTGCATTGAGTTCTTTAAATACTTTTTCCCGATGATACTAACAGACTTTTAGTAAGTAACATTTTCAATGCAGGACTTTCACTTGTAACAGAGTGTTTTTACAGTGTGGTATTAGTACTTTTACTGCAGTAAAGAATCTGAATACTTCTTCCACCAGTGCTTCTGACAGAGGACAAACAGTGAGCCTACAGCCGCGTCATGTAGGGGTCGAGGGCCTGGCATTCCCACCATCGGTGGATATGAATGGGCTAATGAGAGGCAAATTGTGAAGCGCTTTGTCCAGTAAGGTAGAAATGCAGTACTCTTACAGTTATCGGATGAGTTGTTCTCGAGAATTCTTCGAACAGGTATGCCACTCAATGTTGGATACTGGGAACCAAGCAATCAGCCCGTTCCAAACAGGCACACGCTCCAAACGGGCACTGCACTAGTCAAACAAAAGCCAGAGAACATACATTGTGTTACGTTGCTGTGAGCTGTAAATTCCCCAACTCCAAGCAGAAGGCAGAAGATAATGTTATCTCGGAGCCTGACCGGGCAAACTCTCTCTTCCTCCAATCAGCTGCCTCCATCGCACTAACTCTGGTTCCGGTCCGCAGCTTCCTGTACCGCAGAGCAGCGAGAAAGCGAGGAGACCAAATGTCCCCTAAATTTCACTGCACACTGACTGACAAAAACAAAAAACAACAAAAAATGACTCAATTTAAAGAATCTCTGTCGACTGAATGATTTGAATCTTCGACTTTAAAGTGGGCAGACCTAGTAACTACAAAAAAGAAAAGGGTGGACAATGGACCACTCTATATGACAGTGTGACAGTGTGTAACTACATAAGTACTGATTACATTGCAATTTTGCAAAAGTATTTTTGTAAATTTATAAATTTGAATCATTTGATTGTAATATCAATATATCAATGTTCCTTCAATGTTCCTGCCGTGTTGCCTTGACAGTAATCATACCCTTATTGTAATTTATTTCTAAGTCCCTCTTAAACACAAAGTTATTACCCTTTTTTTCGCTATCCTTTCGCCTACTTGCCTGTACTCACATATATGTAGCCTATAAGTATTGTACTAATACCCTGTGTACACTAAATAATTAGACAGTCATTTGCAGGCTGTAATCTAAAGCCTTAACAATCATTGCTTTGTATGTACCATTTTATTACAGTGGTCAGCGGAGTTTCTTCTCTAATACCACTGCTCCCATTAAGCTTATTTTGTTGATAAGACACTGTGTCTTTCACTTGACTGTGACCTTGCAACTAATAATTACAGCCCAAGGATCATCATAATGCCCTAGAAAATTAGTAATGCTTTATGGTAATGTTATTATTCTCTCAGTAGCAAGCAGTGTAACAAATTTATTTTGATCCCTTCTAAATATCAATTGAAATATTCCCAAACTAAATCCTAACGTGATCCCTCCAGGTGTTTAGTTGTCCCTCATATATGAGAAATGGCTCTGTGTGGATGGAAGGAACTCTGCTGCTTTGAATTTACTGAGCAAAGAATTGGTGAGAACAGTGACAAATCACAGGAGAGACAACTCTCATAGCTCTTTTTTGAATGGAACAAAAGGAGGTAGTGATTAATTTAGAAAGTGGTCTGGAAAAATGTGTTAATAAGTTACTTGTGGGCACAGCACAACAAGCTGTAAAAAATTACATTATTTCATAGCTAGGACATTCTTTTGTGTACGTTGCTGAGTCTGAGTGACACATTTCCTTATTTCATGTTTTTAACATGCTTGAATGACTTTGTATCTGTATAAGACTCATAAAGTCATTGCAGCTAACATGCAAAACACACATCCAACAAACATGGAGCAACATTAGCATTTATCGACAAGCAAAGGAAGCGGATCAGGGGAGCCATGAAATATGATCAGGAAAACTATTGTTTTTAGATTATTCCTACACCACATGAATGCATCACAAATGCCCTATCTTGCAAAACTAAAGGAAAGGAAAGTCTAATTAATCGTTGGATCCGCCCTGTGATTCGATCCTCTCCAAAATGTAACAGGTTCTTCCTTGGCCACATGCTACACACTTCCACCAAGTTTCATAAAATCGGGCAAGTATGGTTTTGTAATCCTGCTGAGAGACAGACGGACAAACTGCACTGAAAACGTGACCTCCCTGGCATAGGTAAAGATTAGATATTGGCCGTTTTAATCCCAAAAGACTGGTTGTCACCCTTAATTGATTAAACCTTTGCTATAACATCGACCCTAATGTCATGAATATGAACTGACTTGTGAGCAATTTCAGGCTGAGATGCGGCTGATAGCCAAGCCAAAATGTTGTCTGGGGCCCCAGAAAGCATTGCTCCTGGTGGCAAGGTGTGGCAGGGTGAGGCTGCCAGGTGTCAGTGTGGTAGATGAGCTGGTGGTGTGTAAGGCGCAAGGTGATGGAGTGTGTGAGGTCTGGTCTATCGCTGTCATTAATAACTCAGACAGGCCTGCCAGCACCTTGGAGCCCCGCTCCCATACATAACCCTTAGAGCAGCCCCCAGGCCCCCAGGCCCCTCCACCGGCCTCTGAGGACGCACACATACACACATCGGCAAACTAGTCGGACCACTGATGTTAACATAGAGAGGAGACATAGTGTGATGGAATAGTGCTACACCTGGAGTGAAAAAATGTCTCAGCAGAAAATACAAGAGGTTATGGTCTCAGATATGTGACGTTCTTACTTATTTCTCCTTGACCAGGTCCATTAACCCGAGACAGACAAAAGAATACAAAATGTGAAGGAGGCTGGCAGAAGTGTCTGCTCTCGTCTTTGTCACAAAGCAACACTTTCTTTACCATTCACACAGCAGTGGTGAGAGAAACTCTTTCAAATCAAGATGCAATCCATACACAACGTCATACGTCGATTTGGCATTCGTCTCGCTTCGGTCTGTATGTCTGTTGACAGTTAGATCTTATTTCACGCATCTGCTTTAGACGTAGGAATGCTTGAACACTATTCAGGTCTGGGCTGAACTTGAATGACCCAGCCTTTAGAGCTGTAAAACCTCTTTTCTATGGGGTCAAAGTAAAGATATAACCGAGAAGAAGATAGACTTTGGAGGGGGCGGAGGGTGTGTGTGTGTGTGTGTGTGTGGGGGGGGGGGGGGGGTGAAGAGTTTCTTCATGGTTCCACAGATCTTATTGATCAGTGAATCTACCCAGATACAGCAATTTCTTTCCCAAGATATCAGCTTCGATCACTGGACAGTCCTTTTCCCTTCTCTGCCTTTGAACATAGCCCAGCTACTATCTTTAAACTTATAAATAGGCAGGAGGGGAACAGAAAAAAGTTAACGAAAGTGGTGCAAGGAATAGGTTAATGGCAAATGCTAATGGAAAGAGCAAGACTATTATGAAGATGGAGTAAAAAAGAGACAGGAGGGCAACAGAGGAATGGCAATTGGACTGTGTGTTTTTGCGGGAGAGAAAGAGTCCTCTCTGACGGAGATGGGGAGATAAAGCTATAGATGGATAGGAGAGGAGAGAGGGAGAGGGTTTTAATGAATTAATGTTCTCACAACTAGATGCCTCCTCTCTCCGTCTCAGACGCAGACGATGAAATAATAAATAAACACATGAATAAGTGAAGAGGCCTGGATGAGCTGGCTCTCCGGAGGGGGGAGAAGATGGGAGTGAGGAGGAGGGGGAGCGGGGTGATGGGTAGTTTAGGGGGAGAAGGGGGTGGTAAGACAGATAGGCGCACAGTAAGCCTCTCTGGTGATTTGCTCCAACATCAAGCAGCTGGAGGTTACTGAAAAATTTAGCGATGAGCGGGGATTCGGTGAATGCTAATAGCACAAACTGACTCCCCCCGCCCCCCCTCATTCCTCCACACTCCGCCCTGCCTGCACACACTCACTCCGGTGCACTCTAACCACGTTCAGTCTCTGGTGACCTTGCTCGACGGCGAGATGGAGCGGCCACCGGCATGCTAACGAGACAATGGCATTTGGGTTTGCAGGATTGCCAGACGCTGCATGGCACTAAGAGGGCAAGTAGGGGCATCCAAATGACATGTTAGCATGGCTGGGCCTGGATGGAGATGGGCAGGGTGCCACTTATCTAGGCCAATGAGGTCTATCAGATTATATAAGTGCACTTCATCAAGTTAATGTGGAGGGTTGGACTTGAATCCAACTTCCAAAAGCACAGAGAAAAAATGCACATTAGACTGGTGCAAATAACCCTCTGGATATACCGTATTTTTCGGACTATAAGTCGCTCCTGAGTATAAGTCGCATCAGTCCAAAAATGCGTCATGACGAGGAAAAAGACATATGTAAGTCGCACTGGACTGTAAGTCGCATTTGTTTAGAACCAAGAGAAAACATTACCGTCTACAGCCGCGAGGGCGCTCTATGCTGCTCAGTGCTCCTGTAGCCTACCCCTGTAAACATTAACTGAAAACAACTGAAAAACTGTTAACTGACGGAGAACAGCGGACATACTGGTAGCGTGCGCGTCTTCTTCTGCGCTGCTCTAAACAGTGGTTGCTTGTGTCGCCACAATCAACCACTGTTTAGAGCAGTGAAGAAGATGCACGTGCTACCAGTATGTCCGCTGTTCTCCGGTAATATTTCAGTTAACAGTTTTTCAGTTGTTTTCAGTTAATATTTTCAGGGGTAGCTAGGCTACAGGAGCACTGAGCAGCATAGAACAGCATAGAGCACCCTCTCGTGGCTGTAGACGGTAATGTTTTCTCTTGGTTCATTTCTCATGGTTCATGTTAAATTCATTTTGATAAATAAGTCACACCTGAGTTGCAGGACCAGCCAAACTATGAAAAAAAGTGCGACTTATAGTCCGGAAAATACGGTATTAATCTCTTTCTGTATTTCTCAGTATGGCAAAGTTTACTAAATGGTGCATTCCGGCAACATTCGCGTGCAGAAGCTCAAGTGATGCGTTTTACGTCACCGCTGAGAAAGGAAACAGCAGCATTCAGCTTTGGAGACGAAGAGGACACAAATTACAAGATAATTAGGTAAGCATGCAGGCAAGTTTGGTCTATTGCAACTTTTCACAGTTTTGCCCATCATCCCTATCTGTAATAACAGGGTAGTAAAGATTAACCGATACACATCAGAAAACCAATACAAGAGTCAGAGATACCACTACATTTAACGCAACTACAGATGCAACAAATTCTGCATGAAACAAAAAAACTCTGTCAAAAGTTAGCCTGCTACGTTCCCCAATCCCATACCATCCACAATATTATCACACTGAAAGAAATGACTACTTAGTACAATACTGCCTGACATCTTCACATTGCATTTGCAGCCTTCAGAACACACAGTTGTATCATAAAATAAATAAACTCAAACATTGCTACTGTGACTGTGATTTGAAGGCTTATTCTATTAACAGAATGCATGTTGTGTGTCTGATGATAACGTTTAAAAGTCAGAGAGACTAAATCCGTTCAGATTACAGCTCATCTACAGTCTGTTGTATTTTAAGATCAGCAACAAATCGTGTGTAGAGAATTTATTCATCAATAGAAAATCTATTTCAAAATAGAAAACATTACACTTCATAACGTTTTGTATTCATGCTGTATTATTGTGAAACTTAGCTACAAGTATCACTGTACACCAACAGTAATATTAGCTTACTTTATGTAAGTCACTCTATAGCTGAATTTGTTGAATCCTCTAGGGGTCTGTCTGGATTCAGAATCAGAATGAGCTACCCTACTTTTAACTACATTTATTGAGGAAGTACGGCCTTCGGATAGATATTTCGTACCTGATACGAGTTTTTCCTCGCCACTAAATGCTTGCTCTTGGGGGAATTACTGGAATTGTTGGGTCTTTGTAAATTATAGAGTGTGGTCTAGACATACTCTATCTGTAATGTCCTGAGATAACTCTTGTTATGATTTGATATTATAAATAAAATTGAATTGAATTGAATAAGCTACCATACTTTCAAATACATTTATAGAGTAAGTGGTCCATTCGGATAGATATTCGCTACCTGAAATAATGAGCTACCATACTTTTAATTGCATCTATAGAGGAAGTAGTCTATTTTTATAGATATTCCCTACCTGACAGGTAGGTCAGGTAGGGAATATCCAAATGAGCTACCCTACTTTTTATTAAATTTATAGTGGAAGTAGTCCATTCTGATAGATATTACCTACCTGAGAAAATGAGCTACCCTACTTTTAACTACATTCATGGATGAAGTAGGGCATTCTGATATTTTCTACCTGACAGAATGAGCTACCGTACTTTTAATTACATTTATAGAGGAAGTAGTCCATTCTGATACTCCCTACCTAACAGAATACGCTAGCATACTTTTGATTATTATTATTATTATTATTATTATTCTTTATTGGTGGGAATGCTGATTCAGCATTCCCAACTATCAGCATACTTTCAGCTATTACAGTTTTTCTCAATTGCTTAAACACATTTGCCCACTCTGACATCACATTTTCATAACAGTTAACACACAGGATAAAACTGAAGCTCAATGGCCAAAATGACTCATTTTGTTAGCAAAATGCTCTAACACTCACAAAACATTAAAAGCATGCAACATAAGCAAATATTTCCATCAAACACCACAACTTGTGGTCAAATTAATTTATTCTTTCAATCAATCATTACACAATGGACAACAAAATACAAAATACTGCCATCAATATGAAATATGACACTTTACAAACTCAAATGGATACTGAAAAAAAAGAAAAAAGCTACCAAAGGAAACTTATGGGTGGAAATACCTTAAAAAAAAAGATATATTTTATCCTTCACATTTAGTCCATTTGTTCTTGACGATTATGCCAGAGGTTCTCATCAACATCGCACTGAATGTTTGCCCTTGCAATGCACCGAGGGAAATACCTCCTTGCATGGCGCATCCATCCCTGGCAATCCTCTGCACCTATTGCCAGGCAACCAGCATTCATTGCCTCCAGGAGGGGCATCTGCTCATATGGCCAGTGATCATACACCTTCCACCTCTAAGTAGAGAAGAACTCCTCGATTGGGTTCAGAAAAGGGGAGTGTGCAGGAAGGAAGTGCATCATAATACGAGGCTGTGCTGCAAACCATTTGTTCACAAGGCGAGAGTGATGGAAAGCCACATTGTCCCAAATTCTGACATACAAAGTCATGCCAGGCCTCAACAGCCCTCTCTCTTTGGGTGGAATCAGTATTTCTTTCAATGAATCAAGAAATGTGATGAGGCGTTCTGTATTGTATGGGCCAATGGTTGGTATGTGGCAAAGGACCCCATCATTGGAGATGGCAGCACACATGGTGATATTGGCACCCCTCTGACCTGGCACTGTGACAGTGGCCCTCTGCCCAATGATGTTCCTCCCGCGTCTCCTCACTTTAGAGAGGTTGAAGCCGGCTTCATCCACAAAAATGAATTTGTGATGTGCCCCCTCAGCTTCAAGCTCCATTATTCTCTAGGAAAAAGAACAAATTCATACAGCAAATTACAGTATTCCAGTCGCATGTAACTATGGTAAACAAGGTATTACAATAACAAAATCTGTACCTGCACATACTGGAATCGTGCCTCCTTTACGATGTCAAAGTTTCTTTGAAATGGAACTCGGTACAGCTGCTTCATTCTGACATGGTGTCGTTTAAGGACTCGATCTATACTTGCCAAACTCACACGGTTTATATTTCTAAATGCTCCCTGATCTGCAATTACTGCTGCCTGGATTTCACGCAGTCTGATTGCATTGTTTGCCACTACCATGTCTACAATGGCAGACTCCTGTTCAATACTAAATATCTTTCCTCTGCCACCAGTGTGTGGTAATGTGTGGATCCTATAAAGTAAAAGCAAAAAGCATGTCAAAATTGACATTACTGTATGACATTCACATAAATGGGATTGATAAAACCTCTGCATTACTGTAGACACAGTTTGTTCTGCTAACAGGGCAATACAGTAAAGCTGAAATACACAGTGGTATACATTACAGTAACACTGTGAATTACCTGTTCTCATTCCGAAAAAGCCTGACAATAGATGCCACAGTGCTCCGAGTCAGAATGGGCTGGACCCTTTGTCCAGCCTCTCTAAAGGACAAGCCATGATTGATGACATGGTCAATAATTGTTGCCCGAATTTCATTTGAAACTTGAGCTCGATTTTGTCCTCTTGCTGCTGCAGCTCCTCCACCACGCATACGGGCTCCTCTTTCTCTGGCCCCTCTGTCATGGCCTCTTACTCTATGGCCTCTTTGATCCATGCTTGCAAATAGCAACACAGAGGTGGCATCTTTTATAGATGGATGAGGACTGATTGCTGATTGAAGACTTGTGCAAATGAGTTTCACACAGGTGCATAGAGTTTTCTAATTATGCAAGTACGTTCTATCAGCTGTGAATAGATGTTTTCCTTTTGTTCACCACAGTGAATCCAATAGAGTTCGGGGTCTTTCAATGAGATCTGTGGTAACTGTTTTGACAAAGGGTGTGAAAAATGTGTGAAACATATGAAAAAGTGTTAAAACATTTGCAAGAGAAGACTTCTGCTGTGCTAATAATGTGATGATGAAGATAAAGCGGATCGCAGTTTCATTTAGTGTGACATCATCGCCTACAGTGTAGTGGTTTGAAAAAATGATATGTGTCCTTGCTCCATGAATTGCTCTTACACCCACAATTTTAACTTGACATGCACAATTTATACATCAAAACGTAGGTATTTTTGTTGCAGCCGATGTGCTCAGTTATGCGATATGACTTATACTTTTGGCTCTGTGAGCTTCCAAATGACAACAGTTCTGAATCTTCGTCCATTGGCAGCCATGTAAAAGATGCTCCACATTTCACAGTGAAATGGACAGCAAACCACTTTTGAACTTTTTTTTGTGTGTGACACAGGTGACAGTTAACAGCAGGTGCAGCCAAGGGGGCAGGGTTCTTTCCTCAGAGCGAAGCCGCGATGGCGCCATTTTGCTAACACTTATCCATCACCCCTGTTAGCATCCCATTGACTGCCATTCATTTTGGCGTCACTTTGACAGCCAATAACTTTACATTTGAAGCGTTTAAAGACTTGATTTGTCCATCGTTTATTTCTAAAGAAACACGACAATGTATAAAAGGCTCCATTACCTTGTACCTCACATTATGGCTCCGTAGCAGACCTTTTCATAAAAATAGGCTAACGATTGTGTCATAACCACGTGACTTACTGTTGCATGGTAGAGGAATTACCGTATAGTACAGGAGAAGCTCGCAGGCAGTTTCGACGTACATTAGCTGTTTAGTTTAATTACTAATGTTAACTAGCATTTTAGTTAGCAATAATTAGCCTGTGCCTATGTTATCTCCTTACATATACCTACGCTCTCCGTCTCTGATAGATTGGGAATGATTGAGATTTCTCTTGACACAGCTACCAGAAGACTTACAACGTTCAGACATGTTGGTCATGTCACATCTATGGCGGGAAGCTCACTTTGCAGCAGTGGTGTAGTCTACGTGATACGCAGGTATACGCCGTATACCCACTAGGAAAAGTCAAGAATTTCCGTATACCCACTTACAAAAGCGCGATGATACGTAACAACATTGTTTGTGACAGAACATTCTCACTTTCATTAATAACTTCACCCCGTCTGTGTTGTGAAGCTCTGACATTTGGACCTTGGGGGCTTCCGTAGCCGTGCCCTGGATCTGACGTTAAGTCACTCAAGTTGCATTCTTTGCGAGGTCTTTCCTTTCTCGCAACTAGTTAGAGTTTAAACAAAGTTTTATAAGTAAGGAGATATGAAACGTTACTAAACAGACCTAAATAACACTACTTCAGTGTTTTCAAAAGTCTGTCCCTGAAGCTGCTGCCGCGTCGGGTGATACTGCAGCTGCCACAGATCATGATGACCCGATCGTTAACGTTACCGTTACAAAAAACCAGCCCGAAAATCCTACCGCAACGTTACTGTTACCTGGTAAGTGAGAGTAGCTTATATGATACCGCGCGCG
>CM042438.1:27633843-27726343 GCA_023631565.1 Gymnocephalus cernua | reverse complement strand
ACACTTGGAGCAAATAATCTCTCACGCAATGTAACACTGTACATCAATAAAAGGGTGAAAAAAATACTTTGTCACACAAACAGCCCCTTCAACAGCCCTTTCAAGGGATCAAAACAGGGCGATACAAAATAAACTTACAAAGTGCACATGTAAGGTAAACTAGGACTCAGCCTATAGTGCAGTTAAACCATGGCTTAATACTTTCTTTTTCTCAAGTTAGCTTTGAAGATAGCAGTCAGGCTACTGCTCTTTATTCACCAGAGGCTCATCAACCCAGTCTCTTATTTCAGAAAGAATGAACAGTAATGGTTACTAATAAACAGGGGCACCACCAGGAATTTTGGGCCCCATGACAAAAAATCTAATTGGGCCCCCTCTGCGCAGCTGTTGTCACCACATCTTTAGGACATAACTGTCCCATCAAAAGCTTTACATAACTCTAATTAAAGGCTTGCAACTGTCTTGCTTCTTGTAGTTCAATACTAGTACTAGCACAGTATTTACTGCTGGTGATTTGTACATGCATGTCTAGTATGCAGTTCACTATTTGAAAAATGTGCTGAAGGCCATTTTTTACAGTCTCAATGTATTTTTATTGTAAAATTTGACAAAATGGAATATTCTCTTAACAAAATTATTATTATCATTATTATAATTATTAATGAAATATTTAAAAAAAGAAAAACGAGCAAACTTAAATATATAAATATTTATTAACTGCCATTCATGATGGGAGTAATAAAGTCTGTATCTATAGATGCCATTCCATAATTCAATCTAAATAAACGTATCAAACTGGATTATTTTAATATTGTCTGTATTTTACATGCAGGCTGAGGTAAGGTACTCACTGTTTCTAACTGTCCAGCATCAGTACAGACAGTAGGTTGTTGTTTTTTATTTATTTTTATTTCATAATGATCATTATGTGAGAAAATAATTGTTATTAATGTGTTTGAATTTCTGTAATTAATACATATTTCATTTTCTTTTTTGTAATGGTAAAAAGAGCAAGAGACCCACAGACTCCCTGCAATGATGTTAACTGGCATGTCATTGCTCACCTTCTTCACTGGGACAGGGAGGGGCACAGTTAGGGGGAGACTGGGGTGCTGCTGAGTCGTCTGTTGTCTTTCCTCTCTCTCTTTTCTCTCTCTCCTTTTTTGAAAACCAGATTTTGATTTAACGTTACTTGGCAACATTGTGATCACTGTAGTTCTGGCGCATCTACAGACTGCAACTAAACACCATCACTGAGTGCGCTAAGGCAGGACCAAACCATTTCATGCAGATATAGGGGGGTGGTCGGTCAATATGGATGTTTACTACATTTATAGAGGAAATAGTCCATTCTCATTATTTCCCACCTGACAGAATATGCTACCCTACTTTAACTGCATGTATACAGTAAGTAGTCCATTCTGATGGATATTTCCTACCTGACAGAATTAGCTACTCTACTTTTAACAACAGGTATAGAGAAAGTTGTCCATCCATTCATTACCTACCTTAGAAAATGAGCTACCATACTTTTTACTACATTGATGGATGAAGTAGAGCATTCTGATATTTCCTACCTGACAGAAAGAGCTACCACACTTTAAACTACATTTATAGTGTAAGTAGTCTATTCTGATAGATGTTTTCTGTCTGACAGAATGAGCTACCATACTTTTAATTACATTTATAGAGTAAGTAGTCCATTCTGATATTCTCTACCTGACAGAATGAGCTACCGTACTTTTAACTACATACGGTACCAGTCAAAAGATTGGACACACTTTCTCATTCAAGAAAATGGAAAAGTCAGGCGATTATCAAAGTCAGCAGGATACATCCTTCATGAATGTATACAACATTCCATGGCAATCCATCCCATAAATGATGAGACATTTCACTGTAGACCAAGTGAACAGAACATGAACAGTTACAGTTAGTTTGGACTCATAAAGCTCATGCATTAATATTTAATTAATTCATGTACCTGTCAAATATTGTTATTTGTTGACTTTGTGAGCAGATATATGTATATGAAAAGCATAAATGGCAGCAGAAAACAACAACTTCCTGTGTATCTCCGGTCTTCTTGTGATGTATCCGAAAGAACAGAAACTGTGTGTGTGTGTGTGTGTGTGTGTGTGTGTGTGTGTGTGTGTGTGTGTGTGTGTGTGTGTGTGTGTGTGTGTGTGTGTGTGTGTGTGTGTGTGTGACTCTTTCTATGTCTATACTTCTCATCATGGCACCTGAATTAATTTTTCTTTTTCCATACATTAGATTGTAGTAGTGCTGGCGGTATACCGGTTTATACCATATACCGGTATTAATTTGACAAATTATATGAAGCTTTGAAATGTTGTTTTTTTATATTCTATGTACTGACAGTAGAAAAAGCCATTATAAACCAATATAAAAGGCCTAGTCAAGCAAAAGAAAGAAAATACCGTGAAACCGCCAAAATCTACCATGTCTCAGCACTAGATTGTACATTGATACTGTCCACAGAAACAGCAGCAGTCATTATATTTTCATTTTTGCTTTTATTTCCTTTAAAATGTTTCATAAAACTTACATCAGTGCTGTACTGCTCAACACGATGTAGACTGAATTTACATCATTAACATTTGCATCAGCCAAAAAATGTGGCTCAACTGAGATTAGGTGAGTTTACCACCATTACATCACTGACCAAAATTCCAAACTTCCCCCCCAGGTTCTACACTCAACAAAATTATAACTGCAACACTTGTTTTTGCCCCCATTTTTTATGAGCTGAACTCAAAGATCTAAGACTTTTTTCTATGTACACAAAAGACCTATTTATCTCAAATATTGTTATGTCTAAATCTGTGTTAGTGAGCACTTCTCCTTTGCCGAGAAAATCCATCCACCTCACAGGTGTGGCATATCAAGATGCTGATTAGAGAGCATGCTTATTGCACAGGTATGCCTAAGTATGGCCACAATAAAAGGCCACTCTAAAATGTGCGGTTTTACTGTATTGGGGGGGTCCGAAAACCAGTCAGTAAAAAAAAAAAGTTGAAGGCCTCTCTAAAATGTGCAGTTTTATCACACAGCACAATGCAGCACATATGTTGCAAGTTTTGCAAGAGGGAGCGTGCAATTGGCATGCTGACTGCAGGAATGTCCACCAGAGCTGTTGGCCGTGAATTGAATGTTCATTTCTCTACCATAAGCCATCTCCAAAGGCGTTTCAGAGAATTTGACAGTATATTCAACCGGCCTCACAACCACGGACCACGTGTAACCACACCAGCCCAGGACCTCCATATCCAGCATCTTCACCTCCAAGATCGTCTGAGACCAGCCACCCGGACAGCTGCTTCAACAATCGGTTTGCATAACCAAAGAATTTGCAAGAAAACCTCCCCCAAGAAACCATCTCAGGGAAGCTCATCTTGTCGAGGTCTCGACCTGACTGCAGTTCGTCGTCGTAACCAACTTGAGTGGTCAAATGCTCACATTCGATGGTGTCTGGGACTATGGAGAGGAGTTCTCTTCACGGATGAATCCTGGTTTTCACTGAACAGGGCAGATGGCAGATGGCAGACAGCGTGTATGGCTTCGTGTGGGTGAGCGGTTTGCTGATGTCAACATTGTGGATCGAGTGGCCCATGGTGGCGGTAAGGTTATGGTATGTGCAGGCGTATGTTATGGACAACGAACACAGGTGCATTTTATTGATGTCATTTTGAATGCAGAGATACAGTGACGAGATCCTGAGGCTCATTGTTGTGCCATTCATCCACGACCATCACTTCATGTTGCAGCATGATAATGCACAGTCCCATGTTGCAAGGATCTGTACACAATTCCTGGAAGCTGAAAACATCCCAGTTGTTGCATGGCCAGCATACTCACCGGACATGTCACTCATTGAGCATGTTTGGAATGCTCTGGATTCGCGTATACGACAGCGTGTTCCAGGTCCTGCCAATATCCAGCAACTTCTTTTTTTTTTACTGACTGGTTTTCGGACCCCCCTGGACCCCCCGAATACAGTAAAACTGCACATTTTAGAGTGGCCTTTTCTTATGGCCAGCCTAAGGCACACCTGTGCAATAATCATACTGTCTAATCAGCATCTTGATATACCACACCTGTGAGGTGGATGGATTTTCTTGGCAAAGCAGAAGTGCTCACTAACACAGATTTAGACAGATTTGTGAACAATATTTGAGAGAAATAGGTATTTTGTGTACCTAGAAAAAGTCTTAGATCTTTGAGTTCAGTTCATAAAAATGGGGGCAAAAACAAAAGTGTTGCGGTTATAATTTTGCTGAGTGTATTTTCAAATAAAAAAAAGTAAACCAAAGTAGTAAAAGTTGCTCTGCTTCAGTTGGTAGTTACACTCTTTCGTTTCCTGTCACAAACACCCACTTCTGACACACTCGTCCTTTAACTTTTCATCATCAGCATAAGCTCAACATCCACACAAACAAATTAAATGCAATAATTTATTCCTCATTTCAATTATTTTCTGCTCATCAGCATGGTGGAAAGCACCAAGAAAGTGTGTGTGTGTGTGTGTGTGTGTGTGTGTGTGTGTGTGTGTGTGTGTGTGTGTGTGTGTGTGTGTGTGTGTGTGTGTGTGTGTGTGTGTGTACGGGACTTGTTGCAAAACAATCAGCATGGTGAGAAAAAGCAGGGCTCACAGCAGTGCATATATCTTCAAGGCAAGATATGATGAAAAACCTCAAGTCTGAAAGAAATGTTCGTCCTAATACGGAAATCCAGTCATTATCGACTCACCCCCATGTCAGGGCAAACTTCTGAAGTTCATACAACCGCCACTAAACCTTTAGCAACTTAGCAACTACACTTCCACCTCCTCACTGTGTCTCTAACTGGTGGTTTGGTTCTCAACTTGCTCAGGTAAATCTGTCTTTCTTGACAACCTGTTATATATCCAGCTATTATATGAGTGCCATCAATTCTCCAATGGGCCTCTTTGATAGCACCAGCTGTGGTTGCTAGGAGAAGTGTGAAAAAGCTGCCAAAGCCTTTATATCGTGACGGAACAAATGAACAATGAATGTAGGCTACTTAGTGGGAAAGAAAAACGAGAACAATGCAACTGAGGATCAAACTGGGGAAAAAATGTCATATTCATTGATGCTGCTGCTGCTGCTGCTGTTTCCTGTATGTTTAGTGACATTTAGTAGTTATTTAGGCACAAAACATACAGAATCCCAACTACATTTGGCACAATAAGTTATCTGAACATATACTGCAGTTGCTCTGATTGCACTGTGAACCCAAAAAGTCTTTACTTACTTCATTATGGATCATTAATTTTGGCATAAGAACCAGTTGCTGGCAACTTGTAAGCATGCTTTATTTTATTGTTTCAGTTTTTCTGTAACCAGGACTATAAAGGCCGGAGTATGCTTGAAACAAACTAGTTTGTAAGAAGCGTCTTCCCACCACAAGTGAACACAAAAGTGGTTGTTCCCAACGGGCAATCTAGAAGACAGGGAAGCGATGCAATGGATCATAAAACAGCCGCTCCTTGAAGACAGTCGCACACGGTTGTACAAACGTAGGAGCAGCTTAACTCTGGATACGTAAAGAAAGTAGGGAGTCTTTGATGACTTATACAAAATTGACTGACTTATATAAATCTCGATCGAGGAGATTTATGATTAAACAGTAGTTTCCTTGCTACAACGCAACGTTGTAGAGAATAATTATGAGACCAAATGCAGCAATAATCTATTTTATAATTCATGATACATGAGACATGACTCACGTAAGCAAGTCTTACATAAGTAACGAGATGTAACCCTAACCCAAACTCTGTCTTTTAACCTAACCCTAATCCGAACCCTTCAAAGCTAGCTAGCTGCAACTGAAGTGTTGATTTGCGCAGTATGCCTGTGTTGTCATGCGGTGATGGCATCAACATTTTAGTATCTACCCTGATTCACGTCTGTCAGCACGAAGCACATTATGACAAGCAAAGTAAAGGATACAGAGATGTGGAATGTAAAGATAGATTGTGGATTGCAAAACAGGATGTACGAAAGATTAGACATTAGTCATGTGTTCCATCAAATTGTTAAGCAAATTTGAAGCAAACTTTTAAAATGTCGCAAAAAAAGAAAAAGTAAAAGCGAATTAGATGCGTTTCCATCAACTGGTTTAGAACAAATAAACTAGACTACACAAAGTGTACACAAAGTGTAGTCTCATCACAAACCAAAGACTTTAGAGCTAAGTCCTTTGGCTAAATGGAGAGAGGTAGCATTGTACAAGTTGGCAACCTGTGCAGAATACAGGGTTGTGGCAGAGACATTTGGTGTCAGCGAGACAACTGTTCATTGCTGTGTATACGCGGTGTGCAGGGCCACACGATTCAAGCTGTTGAACCAATTTGTCAATTTACCCGACTTGGCTGAGGCACAGGCTACACCGCAACTCCACTACGCACCTTGTGCCACAAGTGTACGGCGCCATAGATGGGACTCGTATCCTGATCCTTCCCCCATCCGATGGATACCGGGACTATAGTCATGTGACTTTACATGTTCGCTATGTCACAACTTATTCGGCAAAGCTGTTTCCATGTCACATTTTGCGCATAAACTCTTTTTCGAAAAAGGCAAACAAAAAAATCAAGCGAGCAGAAAAACGTTTTTTGCAAATTTGAGGAAGTTTTTCCGAAATTTTGCCATTTCCATCAACATTTCAAAATGCACATAAAAATATGTTTTTTTAGTGATTTTGCTCTAGGCAGCTAAACCATAGCTTCTTGCTAATGTCATTCATTCTTTAGCTCCATTGTACCTACTGTAGGGAATTATGTCTAAAATAAGGCCCTAAGGCCTGTCAAATCTGACTCCAATTGGACTTAAGTTTACCAGAACACAAGGATCAATCTGAGACGAAGAGTTCAGTTAAGCAAGTTTACTGAAGTCCAGCATTTAAGTTTACAAAACACAATTGTGGTTTCACAAAATGACACTAAATCTCCCTAACCGCAGACAGAGTATACGGAGCAAAGTCTATGTCAAATTGTGAACCCCTCTAACCATTTTTCCTAATCTTTTATATCTTGCTTGGAAGCATCTCTTCTCAGTCTCCCTCCTGTTTCCGGGCAGATGTTCCAGCTCTTTACACTAGCTAACTTTCTGTGTCCCGAGTCTAACCCACACTCACATTCCTGAACTTATAAGGTAATTAACACTTGAGAACTATCTGTGTGTCCCCGCGGCTACACATTATACAGGGAATACAACCTTAATATTGAGAATATATCAAGATTATAGACATACACTATGTAATCAGCTGCTAGTAGGGCTGCACAATTAATCACTATCGCGATCAAAAATTTTGCATTTTAAGTAAATAAAAAGGTGTGCTGTGCGCAGGGGCGCAAGATCCTGGGCCCTATGCATAGGCAGTCCTGAGGGGCCCCCATGTTCCTCATAGTTCCTCATGGCCATAGTCCTGGATCCTCTGGCAAAGACTGGTCTGCACTGCTCTGCCTACTTTCCAGTTCCTCATCTGTCATTTCCACACTGTGCTCAGAGCAACGCTCATGCTCCCTGCTCTCTTCACTCCCATAATCCTCAATCAGATATTCTCTATCATCTTTCTCTATGAAGGATACATTTGATATTAACCTCTTATCCTAATTGTAACCTAATATAATGAAACACACTAAGATGTTAGTGTTACTTAACACCTTTAAGTCAAAATGGCTAAACATGGTTTGCTTTAATGTTGATATAAGCTCACCTTGTCTCAAATGCAAAAATAAGGATGAGGGCTCTGTTGCTACTCCACTCCCTTGTGTGAGTGTGTGAGTTTCTGAAACTGAGGGCCATGTGTTTCACAATGTTAAGATCTGCTTAACCTAAGCTTAACCTTAAGCTAAATCTGACATAACGATAATGTTGATATGATCTACCGAAGAGCTACCCAGCTACCTATGAAACTAATTAGCCTATTATTGCTAATTATAGACATTATAGCCTATTAATTTAAAATTAAACATGTTTCAAATTGGGCTATTACAACCCCAAATCAGAAAAAGTTGGGACAGTATGGAAAACACAAATAAAAAAAGAAAGTAGTGATATCTAAATGTACTTTGACTTGTATTTCATTGCAGACAATGTGGACACAAAATATTTCATGTTTTGTCTGGTCAACTTAATTTCATTTGTAAATATACATCCTTTCCTGTCATTCAGACCTGCAACACATTCCGAAAAAGGTTGGGACAGGAGCAATTTAGGGCTAGTAATCAGGTAAATTGGTTAAATAATGATGTGATTTGAAACAGGTGATGTCAACAGGTGATTGTAATTATGATTTGGTACAAAAGCAGCATCCAAGAAAGGTCTAGTCGTTTAGGAGCAAAGATGGGCCGAGGATCGCCAGTTTGCCAACAAATACATGAGAAAATTATTGAAATGTTTAAAAACAATGTTCCTCAAAGAAAGATAGGAAGACATGTGCTTATTTCACCTGCAACAGTGCATAACATAATTAAAAGAATCAAGGAATGTGGAGGATTTTCAGTGCGTAAAGGACAAGGGCGCAAGCCAAAGCTGAACAACCGTGATCTCCGATCCCTCAGGCGGCACTGCATCAAGAATCGTCATTCATCTATAAGCGATATCACCACATGGGCTCAGGACTACTTTGGCAAACCTTTGTCAAGTACCACAATACGTAGTTACATTCACAAATGCCAGTTAAAACTGTACTGTGCCAAAAGGAAGCCCTATGTTAACAGTGTCCAGAAGCGCCATCGACTTCTCTGGGCTCGGAGGCATCTGGGATGGACCATCACACAGTGGAAACGTGTACTGTGGTCAGATGAATTAGTATTTCAGGTATTTTTTGGGAGAAATGGATGCCGTGTGCTCCAGACCAAAGAAGAAAAGGATCATCCAGACTGTTACCAGCAACAAGTCCAAAAGCCAGGGTCTGTGATGGTATGGGGTTGTGTCAGTGCCCTTGGAAAAGGTAACTTGCACTTCTGTGATGGCACCATTAATGCTGAAAAGTACATAGAGATTTTGGAGCACAATATGCTGCCTTCAAGAAGACATCTTTTCCAGGGACGTCCATGCATATTTCAACAAAATAATGCAAAACCACATTCTGCACACATTACAAAGTCCTGGCTGCGGAGGAAGAGGATACGGGTACTTGACTGGCCTGCCTGCAGTCCCGACCTGTCTCCAATAGAGAATGTGTGCCGAAGACGAAGACCCCGTACTGTTGCCCACCTTAAGACTGGTTTGCAGCAAGAATGGGACAAAATTACACCTGAAACACTTCATCCCTTGGTGTCTTCAGTCCCTAAAGGTCTTTTAAGTGTTGTGAAAAGGAATGGCAACATGACAAAGTGGTAAATGCTTTACTGTTCCAACTTTTTTTGAAATGTGTTGCAAGAACCAAAATAGGAATTTAGTTTTTTTGAGAATCAAAAAATAAACATCATGAGGAACACATTCAATTATGTGCTGTTGTATTGTCTGCAATGAAATACAAGTCAAAGTACATTTAGAAATCACTAATTTCTTTTTTTATTTGTGTTTTCCATACTGTCCCAACTTTTTCTGATTTGGGGTTGTATAAGGGTGTGTTGTATGCAAACAGCATTGTTAGTGTAGTTCATTTATTTGGCTTTTACCTCAGATTACATGTATAACCAAATTATCAGTTGAAAGTATGTAAGTATGTTCTGCTCTTTAAATGTGTTGTTAGTTTGTTTTTAGCACTAACGGTCGCAGAGATATTCAAGCAGTTTAGCACTATGGATTTTGTTTTCTAGTTTGTGCTCACCTTTCTTTGAAAGTAAGTCAGTTACCAATTGTTTCCCCTCATTTTGTTTTCTCTCATTCTCCTGTCTTTCCTTTCTTTTTTGGTAGCCTGATTTGGCTTTCTGTGAGAAAGACATTTCTACAGCAGAAGTTTGCTCTCCACCAGATGCTCAAATGAACTAAACAAAATGCGTGCAGATGGACTAAACCATTTGGCGCATTAGCAAGGGGTGGGTGAGACCTTAGATAGTCTTTCTGTATACAAAATGTAGTCGGACAATCAACCAAGTTATTCAGCAAATAAACTAACTTTACATTTCATCTGACATGCATTATGAAATTTAATTAGGAAATGAAAATATCCAGGTAAAATACAATATATTCCAGACTCTTCAAGGGCCCTCTCTCCCCTTGGGCCATGGTAATCAGTATTGGTTTTACCCCCAGTCCGACACTCCTGGCTGTGCGCGTGACACTCTAGTCTGTGTGCACTGCAGTCTCCACGTTGTTAGTTACACCATTGTTTCCCCCAGTGTATTGTGAGCCTGGTGGCCCACTGGGCCCACGTTTCCCTGCACCAGGCCTAAGCCACTGGGAATTATTTTTTAATGTATTTTAAGACGTTTTTTAAAACTACAGTTTTTTTACTGCTCAGTTGGAAACTTAGACGTTGTCATATTTTAGCATAGTAGTAGTCATAAATAGCACTGACCTAACATATAATAATGTATGGAATCTGTCTGATAGCTTTTTTAAATTCATAATTTCACAATTACATCTATGATTCTGTTATGCAGAAACTATTGAGCTCTACATTAATGCTGCCATCAGTCTGGGACTGGCCCCAGCCGGGCCCTCGTCCTCGAAGACACTTGCCACTGGGCTCAACAACTTTTCTGGGGGAAACCCTGTACACTCTTCACTTTACCGACAGTATTAACAACAGATGAAGCCACCGTGTCTTAAGAAGCTTGTTGTTTTTATTGTTAATTCACTTTACATTGTCTTTGCTGTCTCTTTTTCCTCTTGTTTTTCCCTCACACAGCCGCTACACTCATCTCCGCTCACCGGTTTCTTTCCCTCCTTGCTCGACCAATCACTCACTGACGTCACTCACTCAACGCACCTATGATTCTCGCTCTTACTTACACTACCATTGTAACAGCGTCCACAAAAGATATGAGCAAGGTCTTATAATACATCCATGGACCAGTCATGCTTGGTGTACGGTCGCCCCTGTGTCGCCAGTATAACTGAAGCATGTGAGTATCAGAAGTGTAGAGGGGTTTAGAGCATGCTGACTTTAAAAAGAGGCTGTACAAATATATCTTGTAACTTATTCACTAGTTTTTATATTACACCCATCTTAAATGTCATTGTTTAAGGAAATAGAAGGTCATAGAAAATGTATTATTTTAATAAGAATTAGTATTTTGTTATTTATTCTATTTATTTCATTTGTACTGTTGAGCAAAGCAAAAATGTCTATTTAGAAAATATTTTTTATTTAAGTTATTCAAAAAAGTATTGCACATTTTTTGTTTATGTGTTTTTTATGCTCATTTAAAGGAATATGCCACCGTTTGTTGAAATAGGGCTTATCACGGTCTCCTCTAGATGTAGACACATGGTTATTTTACGGGATAGATCGACCCATATTAGACCTGTACTCACAGAGTTGCTGCATGATATCTCTGCGCCAATAAGTAGCAGTGCTTCGGCTGGCTACTTCCACCCAATATAGTCCCAAATCAATATATGCCTAGGAAATCGCCTAGTCTTATTTTGCGTTGCTATTTGTACTTGTTGCGAATACGCAGGCCACGAGAAGTAAGTAGGTTGTTTTGTTGTTGTTGTTGGCTCACTTTTACTCACGACATGCTAACGGCAACAAAGGATTCCATTCACTACGCTAAGCTAAGCTAACGGCGGCTCCACCAGACTGAGACAATGCATGCACTGAGACAAAAAATGCATTTGCCCACCTACCGGTATCTACATCTAGAGGAGACTGTGATAAGCCCTATTTCTACAAATGGTGGCGTATTCCTTTAACTGTGTATGTTTCAAAATGTTAGTATGTTGTGCATTTTCCTTAATAATCAAGCAAGTAGACTCATGATACCATAATATCGCAATCGCAGAATTGTAAATCGCATAATGACTTTTTCTCCAAATCGTGCAGCCCTAGTTGCTAGCAGGCTTTGACTTTTATTAGAATGCAACCCCAAAATCACAGTTTGACGACTCATATTGTGAGTTTTTGTAACTAATAGAATAATAAAACACATCTGCCTCAATGTGCAAGGTTTCCGTGCGGATGATGGAATAAAAATTCACATTATAAAAAATACGGACTTGGTGTGCAAGGGCTTGAAGGTTCTATCTTTCAACACACCCATTTCATAATCCTAAATGTGGCGATTGTACATTAGTTTAGTGAAACTGATCTAATATGTAGTATCAGGTCATAAAGTGATCATCAGTAAGTCTGGCTATTTTGTCCTTTGAGGATTACTACTTTAAGGTCTTGGATGACCTTCCCACTGCACCATCCATCTTTTCATCCCTCCCTTCCTCATCCCTCCTCAGGCAGACAGCAGGGGCAGATGGGTGTCCATTTAGGCAGACTCCAGGGTGTGTTTGACACCCAGCTGGGAAGTCAGGCTGGGCCCTCAGGGAGCCTCAGCATCGTCAGCGTTCTGCCATGAGTTTGTAAGGAATGAGGGGAAGTTTTTCTGCTAATGAAACTTCCCCATCTTCTGATATAACCCTGTCACAAGAATTAGCTATTTTCTCCCTTTACTTCTCCATGTAATGGCTGCTGTGTGTTTTCTACCCGATGGACGCCAGTCTGACTGGAGGATGCTGCTGCCGAGGTAATGGAGGTCACACAGCAGATATTATTCAGAGATAACAGTGTTTGATATACTGCAACAGTGTGATTCTTCATGTGATGTGTGTTTACACAACATCTGTACATTTTTCCAGCAATAAATATATAATTTATAGATGAAGAATATATCTTCTTGATCTGATTAGAACTATAAGGTCAGATGGTGTTAGGCCTGCTGCCTCTAGGTAGCTTCTCTGTTCTCTCCTCTCTCCCTCTCTCTCTGTCTGTCCTAATTGCAGGAGTGGAGCCAGGTGTGCGGGAGTCAGGTGCCCAGCTGCCTCTCGTCTGTCACAATCAACCTCTGCTTCATATACCCGGTTATTTCTCCACTCTGCGTCAGATCGTAGACGATACTGCCACGGTCTTGCTCCAGACGAACCTTTGCCTGCTAATTTAGCATACTTGTGTGTTTGCCTGTTCTGATTCTTTTTCTTGTACCTCCAGCTACCTCTGGAACTCCTGCCATACATCGAACCGGAATCACCTCAACTGGACCCTGCCACTAGCCTGTTAACCTGCCTCTCTCTGACGGACGCTGTTTAATTCACACTCCTGGCTCTGCATCTGTCTGCATTTGGGTTCTGATTATCATTCAAACGTAACAGATTGAAGAGCGTGAATGTGAAACCAATGCA
Source organism: Gymnocephalus cernua (assembly GCA_023631565.1). Taxonomy (NCBI): domain Eukaryota; kingdom Metazoa; phylum Chordata; class Actinopteri; order Perciformes; family Percidae; genus Gymnocephalus; species Gymnocephalus cernua. Next base: position 27,713,009 of record CM042438.1, on the reverse strand, counting down.
CACATCTGTCAATCAGTACTGATTTGCACTGCTCTATAACATTATTTTCTATTACATAAAGATTCACCAAAGAGTGTTAATTTAGGTCAAGTCAATTTAATGTATAGGTCTATAGCCCACCATGGCCACCATGTACAGTACCACATTGTTGAATAAAACACTGATATGAATCCAGATAATCCATTGAAGGGATACTGTTATTGTTTTACTGTTACTGTTTTTAAATTAACAAAATAAGTTGGGTTGGTGGCTAGTTGCATAGGTGGGTGGAGTTCTGCTGGGAAACTTGACTCGGGACCTCAATTCTGAAGCTGGCCTGCTCTCCATTCCCCACACCAGGCTCTGTACCTTCGGAGACAGAGCCTTTAATGTTGCAGCCCCGTCCCTCTGGAACATCCTCCTGCAGCTATCCAAAATGCTGCATCCCTGGACATTTAAAAAAAAAAAAAAAAAAACGACTTGTTCACCATAGCCTACAACCACCCTTAGCTTAGCCACTGTAATTCTGTAAAGTGTCCTTGGGTTTCATGAAAGGCGCTATATAAATAAGTTATTATATTATTAAAGTCCTGGTTACAAGAAAATATCAGAAAATGTATGTAATTCTAGAGGGCAATTGCAAATAATAGGCCTCATGCATGAATGATTTCTTATTTTTCTCTTATATGTATTCATAAACAGAGCAATAAGGAACACACAACAAACCTATGTGGGCATTATAAAAAGTGCAATGGTGTCGAAGTCCGTTCAATTGTGTTGATGAATCGCATTTGGTTTATAATTGGATGCGTATGCCGGGCAATTTGGAATTAGCATGGGGTCACTCCTCAATAAAGCCATATAATGGCAGTGTTGTGCAAATTTGACAGGCAACTTTAAACTCAGACAAAAGAAGAAAATGAAGAAAAAGGAAAGGAGAAAGAACTTTACTTAATGAAGGTTTGTTAAGAAGAAGATACTTTAGCATATGTCATCCACTTTGAATGTGAAACTTTGAAAACTTTGAAACTTAAAAAAATAAAAACCCTTTATCAAATAAATAAATATTTTTTTCTCTGCCTTAAAGGAGAAAGAGGGTGGATTTCAACACATAGCTCTGTTGTTGTAAATTTGGAGTGCTGTCAGTAGCAAGAAAAATTAAACTGCCTACACCGTGTTATCCACCTGCTCGCTTTAGCAGGCTTAAACAGGGCAGGTTTTAAACGTGTTTTTAGCCTCTAAACATGCTCGAAATGTCATTACAAGTGCAAAATATTATGAGTAATCGTTATTCCAACATTTACTTTCAGCAGTCTGACTTGGAGGACTGCACATTCTCCCGTCAAGTTTGTTTTTCATAGATCACAAACTTTGCGAGGGAAATGGCGTATGCACATTTTCAGCCCCCATTTTGTGCATACCCCTAACCCATACAAGTGGCCGGAATGGGTTTCCTCAGAAGGGTGGCTGGCAAATACGTTTTGGAATATTGGATTGTATGAGTTCGGCAATCGATTAATGTGGGCTTCACCAGAAATCAGGAAATCAACAGAGGTATGGATTTACACAACTTTTATGCGTTTCTATCACATCTACTGCAGTCAAATTCGCTGTGTTCCCTCGGAAGGAATAACTGCACATGGGTAGGCACTTGTAATGATGTTTCGAGCATGTTTAGAGGCTAAAAACATGTTTAAAACCTGCCCTGTTTAAGCCTGTTAGGTGCTAAAGCGAGCAGGAGGATAACATGGTGTAGGCAGCACCGATTGTTTTCATTTTTCTTGCTACTGACAGCACTCCAAATTTACAACAACAGAGCTATGTGTCGAAATTCACCGGAATTCTCCTTTAAGTATCGGCCTAGGTCATTTCACAATGTCACAAAAAGGATATGGTTACATGTCGCTGTCGTGCAGAACCCATCAGGCCATGGTTATTTGGCACCCTTTTTCAGGTGTGTATAAAAGCTTGCCGGCGGCCTTAAGTATATCGATCCTCCCAGCTGGACATGCCATGCACAGGGGCATCCTTACCAGATGCCCGAACCACCTCAGCTGGCTCCTTTCCATGCAAAGGAGCAGCGGCTCTAGTCTGAGTTCCTCCCGGATGACTGAACTTCTCACCCTATCTCTAAGGGAGACGCCAGCCACCCTCCTGAGGAAACCCATTCCATCCGCTTGTATGGGTTAGGGAAACTTGACGGGAGAATGTGCGGTCCTCCACGCGAACTCTGACCCATGCGTACACACATTTTGGAGACAATGGGAATTGGCGACGCAGATGGTGAGGTGGTGAACTGAAGACAGACTGCTGAAAGTAAATGTGGGAATAACGATTACTCGTAATATTTTATATTATATTAAGTATTGATACCTCACATGTTTTTTCACTCCATATCATATGTTAGATCTACGTTATCATGCAGATTAAATCCAGCAGTGTTATTTGCACTTGTACTGAGTGATTATTGTTCCATAAACACCTTGTAAAATCCAACTCAAATCTTCAATAAAAATATGTTCTTAATATTTAATCCGCATCATCAAATGTCAAAGTCTGGAAATATAGCTGTTAAAGGTCCCATGGATAATTTCTGTTCATGAGGTTTTTTTATATGCCCCCAGCCTGCCTATGGTCCCCAGTGGCTAGAAATGGCGATAGGCAGAGATGGGAAAAGTACTCACTTCTCATACTTAAGTAGGCGTACAGATACTTGTTTTAAAAAATACTCTGGTAAAAGTAGAAGTACTGATTTAACTTATTTACTCAAGTAAAAGTAACAAAGTACAGGCTTGGAAATGTACTTAAAGTATAAAAGTAAAAGTAGCCTTGCGAATGACAACCATTTTTTATGCAAAGCTACCTGGACCACAAATGTTACTAGAGTGCAAGCTGAGAAACTTCGGTAGCCATGGAGAAAAGGCTCTTTATGTATATATGCCATTGTCTACATTTTAAATGGATGTCTGCCAAAAGGCCTAAAACATCACATATATGATTATTGTGACAGAGACTGGGACTCCAGGTTAATAAGATTCTGACTGAGTATGAATTCAATTCAATTGAGATTCTGTAATAATTCACAAATCTAGTTCCATTTTTAATCTTCCCCTTAACATTTAACGGAATCTGCATACTTTTAGAGTACAACTAACCAGTGGTGTAGTCTATTTTTTTGTAGTGAGTATACTGTGATTTTCCCCTCCCAGCCTCATACTCGCCTGTCCCAGAGCAACACCCCATACAGTCGGTACTGTGACGTTTCTGAATACGAACTGTACACGGGCAACAGACGTTTAAGTATTGATGGCATTTATTTAAAGTCCTGGAAAAACACCATTTAGAGTTGAGAAAAGATAAGACAGATTTAACTTTTTGAGAAACGCAACCGAACCTGAACGCAACAGGACATCACATCACACAAATAAGCCGTTTAACCGACACCCCCCCACTGCCACATAAAACCATGACTAATAATTAGCATCATCATACAACTTTTGTATCGATTAGCAATAAAATCTGCTGATAAGGGCCTACATTTACTCAAAAGTATTTAATAAACTGTTTACAATCTTCAGCACCATGGCTAACAAATGCATAAAAAGCAGACGAAAGGAGAAAAAAGCTCCACTCTTTCTATTTTAGTTAATTATCTGACCATTGCTAACTAACATTACCATATAGTCATTTAATTGTGTAAAGCAATGCATATTTAAGATTTAAGAATTTACTCTAATGTTGCATAGTCATGACCTAATGAAGGTCAGGAGTTCTCACTGTCTCTCTCATCATCTGAAACAAGGACATATAAACATTGTATTCTGTTTACTGCTGTACTCAGACACACAGGTACACACACACATAGACACACAGACACTCACACAGGCGCGCGTGCGCGCACACACACACACACACACACACACACACACACACACACACACACACACACGGTATCATATAAGCTACTCTCACTTACCAGGTAACAGTAGGCTAACGTTGGTGGCAGCTGCAGTATCACCCGACGTGGCAGCAGCTTCAGGGACAGACTTTAGAAAACACTGAAGTAGTGTTATTTAGGTCTGTTTAGTAACGTTTCATATCTCGTTACTTATAAAACTTTGTTCAAACTCTAGGTAACTAGTTGCGAGAAAGGAAAGGCCGCGCAAAGAATGCAACTTGTTGTTGCTTAGTAACGTTAAGTGACCTCACGTCAGATCCAGGGCCACGGAAGCCCCCAAGGTCCAAATGTCAGAGCTTCCCAACAGACGGGGTGAATTTATGAATGAAAATGAGAACGTTCTGTCACAAACAATGTTGTTACGTATCATCGCGCTTTTCTAAGTGGGTAAGTAACGAGCCACTTTTGTAAAACGTAAGGAGTAGAAAGTACCGGTATTTGTGTTAAAAATGTAAGGAGTAAAAGTAAAAAGTCGGCACAAAAATAAATAGTAAAGTAAAGTAAAAATACCTGAAAAATGTACTTAAGTACAGTAACGAAGTATTTGTACTTCGTTACTTCCCATCTCTGGCGATAGGTGTAAACCGAGCCCTGGGTATCCTGCTCCGCCTTTGAGAAAATGAAAGCTCAGATGGGCAAATCTGGAATTTTCCCTTTATGACGTCATAAGGGGAAAGGTTACCTCCCTTTTCTCTGCTTTGCCCGCCCAGAGAATTTGGCCCGCCCATGAGAAAGAGAGAGACATCATGGGTCAACGGCCAGACCCCCACCCTTCACCTTGACCCCTCTCTCCTCCTCAATAGCTACAGACACAGAAATGGCACGTCCTAAGGAAAGCTCATTGTGGGACTGGCTCTAGTGGCTGTAATTCTGCACCAAGGCTGACTTTCGCGAAAGAGACTTCAGATACAGTATTAGGGGACCACTAAGGCCTATATAAAAGAGACTTCAGATACAGTATTAGGGGACCACTAAGGCCTATATAAAAGAGACTTCAGATACAGTATTAGGGGACCACTAAGGTCTATATAAAAGAGACTTCAGATACAGTATTAGGGGACCACTAAGGCCTATATAAAAGAGACTTCAGATACAGTATTAGGGGACCACTAAGGCCTATATAAAAGAGACTTCAGATACAGTATTAGGGGACCACTGAGGCCTATATAAAAGAGACTTCAGATACAGTATTAGGGGACCACTGAGGCCTGTATAAAAGAGACTTCAGATACAGTATTAGGGGACCACTGAGGCCTATATAAAAGAGACTTCAGATACAGTATTAGGGGACCACTGAGGCCTGTATAAAAGAGACTTCAGATACAGTATTAGGGGACCACTAAGGTCTATATAAAAGCATCCAAAAAGCAGCATGTCATGGGACCTTTAAGCTCTCGTGCAATCGTTACACTTAATGTCCTTGTTATCGGTACAAACTTTAATACTGTTCATAATAAACCCTGCACAAATTGTTTTAAACATATAAATACTGCAGTGACCCCCATGCGTAATGCTGCATGATGGCACTGCTGGCCCTGCAGGAGGACTATGCCAATGGAAGAATCAGGAGAGAGAGCGACTTCAGGGACCAGGGACGATGACTGGCTAATATGCCGATTTAAATTCCCTTAAACTGTACTCTTGGATCTATGTGCTAAATTGGGTCCAGTAGAGAGGGCAACACACCGGAACCGTGCGATCCAGGTCCAAATTCAGGTCCACGCCACTCTGTGGTTCCTGGCAATCGGCTGTTCCCAGGTGGAATTAGCAGACAGGTAAACATATTATGTAAAAATTATCCAGTAGATAATCTTCAACTTTATCACTAAGGCTTGTCTGGATATAATATAATTCTGTTAAATCTTATCCTATAGGTCTGGAGTGCTGTAATGCCTGCCGTTTTGGACGGTATTATTTATAAAGTTGCGATGTCTTCTGTATTTTCCTTGCAATGAAGTTGCAAGAGATTTTTGCGTGTTTGTGTGATTTTGTTTTGGTATAGCCTACTTCTTTAAAAATAAAAAGGAAACTTGCTACTCTAGGCTGAGTTTTCCTATTATCTTACCAAAAAGAATCAAGATGCTGCAAATGTTGGTATAATATGAAAATGGCTGGTAGATTTAAGACAAAAAATAATAATTTATTGAATGAATCAAATTGGCTGGGACTTTATTGGACTTTAACTTATGATTGCACTTACAATAACGAGCGTAGCTGTCCTCAATTTAGGTCATTCTGTACATCTCGTCTCCGGTTTTTCACGCATCCACCGTGTGTTTTTGTGTGTGTGCGCGCGTCAGTCGTGGGGGGAACGGAGCAGCAGCCCCGCCCCCTGCAGAGAGCCGACAGGATTGAAACAGCAGCAGCTTTCAGCAACTTCAGAGTGAAAACACGTTACAGCGTACATCGATGTTAAAATGTCTACAGGTTGGCAGGACAGTCTGAAATGTTTTGCACGGTCTTTCGCTGTACGTTGTGTAAAGCCTTTACAGGTACTAGATGTTATACTTTTCAAGGATTGCATTTCTCTACCTTGCATTTCCACTATTTTATATATGTGATTATTACAGTAAATGTTTAACAATGAATTTTCACGCTTTATAGTTCTCAATTTCATTATGTGACCCTTCACACATTTCCCATTGTACTTTGTTTGTCTTTTATTCTGCCTTCTCCGGTCCTGTATTGTAACAAAAAAATGATTCACTGATACTGAATAGATTTCTTACATGGGGAGCGCACACTTAATTCTTGATCTTTTGAACTCTACTTTTCCATTCACATTTGAAGGATTGTACCATTCTCTTTTTGTTATTTTCTTCTTTTCTGTCAGTGTTTGTCTCATCCACTCTTTGTCTGGCAGGGTTTAATCTCATTTATTACAGTCTTTTTTTCTTTCTTTCTCCAAGGTCTAGGACTGTGCCATTGTATGTGCATTAATGTCTCCTCCGACCATTCCCCCGAGCCACTCCAAAGAGCAGGGATTAAAATCAATTATGGACGGGTGGGAAAGTTCCCCGCCATGTGCCAGATCCTTAATAGGGACATGTGTAAGTCATTACCTCAACACTTTGGGCTCCCAACACAGTTTTAAGTATGTGTGCGTGTGCGTATGCGTGTGCATGTGCGCGTGCGTGCGTGTGAGCGTGTGTGTGTGTGTGCGTGCGCGTGTGAGAATGAAAGAGTGTGTTTGTGAGAAAGAGAGAGAAAAAAAGATGATTGATGATAAAGAGGAACAGAGGAAAGGGAGTAGTTGGGGGTTTCTTTCTATTTCGATAAAGCTCAGAAAAAGCAGAGAAAGTGGGTTTATATTCTCTGAAAAGCGTCTGTTCATGTGATGTGAGGCTCTATGGTGACAAGCCTTCTATCAAAACTTGAAAAAAACTCTTTCTTGACTTGCATCGCTTTTTCACACGCCAACGCTCACACACACACACCTCCGTCAGCAGCAGCAGCAGCAGTCGGCCTGGTTCCATCAGAGCTCTATGTTGTTGAAGGCCTCAGTGCAGACAGCTCTGACACAGCTCTTCGCCTCTCCTTTCCCTTCCCATTCCTCTGCCTCGCATTTTTGTGCATGGCAGATCACAGTCCTGCTGGCCTCTCCGGCTGCTTCACACGCTCAGCAGGCCGTCTAATGAATGGATGCCCTAATGGGGGTCAGAGAGATATATGGGTTAGCCAATACTGGCCCAGGCCTCATTAAAATATGGAAGAACTGCCAGTCACTGTCGGCTGATGTTGAATATAAAATGCACACTTATATATCACGTTATGGATATTGGCATTTTTAAAGCTTTTACTTATCTTTACACTTCACTCATGTCCTTGATGTATGTCCAGGCCTGTCTTTTCCTTCAACTAGTAAAGGTTTTAGAGCCCTGCAATGACTAAATGCTGTTTTAAATGAGATTATGGACAAACGTTGATTCATCATATGATTATCAGTGCAAATTGATAACTGCAATAGTTAAATCTGGGGAATAATGTTTATATTGGTCCCCTTTGCATCACAATCTGTGTGAATGCTGTAGTAGAAGTGTCTCCTGTGGCGGACAGCCAGAGTGTTGAGGTCGGGCTGGTAGATGTGGCACTTCTGACTTTAATGTGTCAGAATTAATATTTGCCTTCTTATTAAACTTAACCTGTTTTGAACCAAGTGTTTTATCCACTTAACTTTAACCATATCCTTAAACCTGCAATAAGCCATTTGAGGCAGTAGACACAGGCTGTGAACAAAACATTTCCATTCACTGTCAAGCAAATTTTTTGAAATTTTGCAAAAACGACTTGCTAATTAGTTGCTGGTTTGGAGGGAATAAACTAACCAACAGGGTAGTTTTTATTGAGTTCGCCGCATCTAGCTTTTTCAAATGCCATACTTAAAAATGCGGTGTGTGAATGGAAACACAACTATTGACATATATTTTAAGTTGATATGGCAAACGTGTTAGTAAATAGCTGCTTATTCACACATCCAGCAGTTAAATATAATTTGGAGTTATATCCATGAGATGAATTTAAGTCCAATATTCACTCTATTTTAGCTCTGTCTTGTTCTCTATCGTATTGAGACTCTTTCCACCGTTATATATATTCCATATGTATGGGGGATCATCCCCGTCTCTTCACTCAGAGAACCAAGGTTACAACGTAACCGAGCGGTCTCACCAAGAGGGAAATATCTGGCTCCTTAGCTACTAAATGCTTCACTATGTTCACCACTGTGTCTGTCTGCTGAGCAGATAGAGTACAGTTACTTTTAGAGCTGTTTCTCTGAAAACAGCTACATGCTATTGCTAAAAATAATGCTATTAGAGTAGTGAGAGTAAACCAAAACAGTAAAATCCATACTAAACACACAGACATGGGGGTGGTAACAATCTTTTCATTTGAATCTCCACAAGAAGGTGAATAAGCCCGTTTCCCAAAATGTATAAAGAACTATTTCTCTAAAAAAGTCAGACATAAGTCTGGTATTATCTAAATCTGCAACTCTTTGAGAAATTTATGAACCCTCTTGAAAGGTATGCAGGGCACATTATCGTGTAGTGGTAAAACAACATTGCACTGAAAGGCTTTCTAAGGTTACAGCCAATAAAAGAACTTAAGAGAAAGTTAATCAAGTATGTTTTTACAAGAAAACCTTGCCCAGTGCAACTTTAAGACAGGGTGTTTCTTCTCCTCAATAGCTCCTTGCATCCCCCTCCTGCTCTCTCCCCAGAGACTCAGTGGTCTGGACAGATGACCTCGCTCACAGCCAGTACTCTGGAGCGAGCTGAGCCAGCCAGCCAGGCTCCAAGTCATTCCCAGGGCTCTCCGCTGATTATAGTGGGCTGATAGGAAAGCAGTGGAGATGCTGAGGCTCCGACATGGAGAGCCAGAAGACTGGAGCTGCTGCTCTGTGGAGCCCAGACAATGTGTTTTTACAAGAGGGATGGATCTGCACGCCACATAGAAGCCAATAAATCCACACCGCAGTGGAAGGCAAGACAACCGAGCGCCATTGTGTTGGCGTTGTTCTTTGTTTTATGTTTTGCATGCGTATATGTGTCTGTGTGCACGTTTGCCTGTCTGCATACTTATGTGTTTGTTAGTGTGCATCTAACTGTCTTCACCTCAAAGGAGTGGCCCTCCTCACACAGCTACTATTGTTGCAAGCCTCTCCGCCTTCCCTCCGTCTGCCTCCAAAGTGCCTTAGTGGTGCAGGAGAAGACGAAGGGAAGCTGGAGGGTGGATTGTTGAATTGGACTGGCAGGAGAGGGGAGGGGGTGAGGAGGAGTAAGAGGAGGGTGGGGGGTTGATGCGAGCCTGGGCAGACTCCTCGGAGCCGGACATGAAGCTCCGATTATAGTGGCGGGGGACCGCAATGAGACGTCGCTCAGCAACCCCAGCAGCTCTGCCCGTAAATCATGTCACCGGGGCTCCGCGGCGGCGCCCCGAGCCTCCCATCCAGTCTGTCAGCATCCCGGCTGGGGCACTGAGACCAGGGAGATTTAGGTCAGAGTCTCCAAAAGATGCACCCCACCAGCCTTCAAAACTAGATACCTCATTTGGAAATCCGTCCTTGGTGAATTCAATGTTTCCTATCTGGGGGCATTTCCGAGCCCTGGGCCTTTCAAAACTTAAAACCAGACTTCTTACTACAGCTCATACCTTCAGCATGTTTCTCCTGTAATGTGCACAATAGCAGGCGTACTATGAAATTGTGTAACTTGACTCAGGTTGAAGGTCCTTCTTGTAAAAAGTGAGATTTTTATGTCATTATTATTAAGCAGGTCAGGTTGCTTTTTAAATGCGGATATAGTATTAAAATGCTCATTCCACTAAGAATCCAGAGGTCAGACGATCAGACAACTTAGCTAACAGTTTAACTACTTTATTTGGCTCTAAAAACCAAAGCTGAGTACAACTAATTATATTATATCTATGGGTGTATATTTCTCTCAAATGATTTCATGCATCTAGATAAACAGTCTACAGCTGCAATTAGCATCACCGTCTCCCTTCCCTTTTTTAAGTTTTTTAATAATAAAACTGACTAAAAAACTATAATTTTTTTCTTCAAATTATTATGTTGCGTAACACCAACAGTATTAAAACAGACAGGGGAACACTAGGTATATTTTTAGCCCCTAATAAGGATGAATCTCACTAAAATGCTTTTCGTAAATGGACTGCATATTTTGTACTGTTTATCTCACATCCTGGCTCATTGTCATTCTTCTGAATTTGGTATTTTTGATAATAAAACACTGCACTTACCGTACCTAAAACGAGTTATGGGTAAATGGGACACTTTGGCTTGGTGGTAGCTACCATTAGCTGCTAATGCTAGCATAATTCACCCTGTGTTGAATGCTTCTGTCACCAAGCTTGTTCGAGATGAGCTGCACCTCGCCTCTTTCCAGCCATTTTCAGCAGCCTTCAGTCTGAACAGGAAATCACAGAAACACTAACTTGGTCATGGTTGTGGTTTTCACTTTTGATATGTTCTCTTATTTTGTCTATTCATTCCCTGTTTGCTTGCTTCCGTGTTTGTTCACTGTTTTTCTGTATTATCATTCCTTGTTCATGGTTCTTTCATTCTGTGTTGTGTTTTGGTGTCACAGTTCCATCTTGTGTATGTTTCTTCCTGTTTTATTTTGTAGTTTTATTTCTCCTGTGTCATGTCTTGACTTCCTGCCCCTGTATGTTTTCCCACCGTTGTGATTGTCTGCCCCGCCCGGATGTGTTTCACCTGTATTTAAGCCCTCATGTTACCTGTCCCTCATTACTTCACCCGTTGCCTTGTCGATTTAGTCTGTGTGCTTTGTTCATCTGGTTTTAGTTCGTCATACTTTTGTAAAAACTTTTCTGCCTGTGCCATCTGTATTTCTGTGTTCGTAGTTTTTCCCTGTTCCTTGAATCATCCACCTGCTTACGTGGATTGTAAATGTTCGTTTTGTTTCATTTAAAACATGCATACCTACTGCTGCCTTCTCCTTGCCTTTTCTGCAATTTGGGTCCAAATCTCCACCATCCTCACACACATCCTGTTGGATCCGATTATTTATTAAAGGTTATCAGCATTGTTATATATCTATGGTTATCAGACCCATACATCAGCCTGTACGCAGTCTCCAGTTCAATAAAATTTTTATTTATACTGGCAAATCAAAACAGGAGCATAAGCGGCGCCAGGAAGGGGCTTGCGGGTGCGTTACTATGGAACCCACGCAGTCTGTAAATACTGTGAGGAAAAATACATTACAATTGACCTCAAAACAAATGATTATGGGAAATGTAGTTTTCATTGAATTTACACATATGAAGTGAAACACCGTTTATTCAGCTGTATTTGTAGGTCCCAACATGTAGGTTAACAGTGTCAACGGTACAATAGAATGTTTCTTGACAATAGAGCTCAACAATAAATATAAAAGGAACAAATAAGATAAAATGTCAATAAAATAGAACAACAATAACATAAGACAACGTTATAATAAGGTAAAAATGTGCTAATAACATAGAAAGACAAAACAATAAAGTAAAGTGACAAATGGAAATAAAATGGGATGATATAATTAAAAAGTAGTATTATAAACAGTACATATATGAAAATGAGGATTGTGTGTGTAAAAAGTGTAAAAGGAAGTGATTGCTTTCAACAGTTGCACAAATATAATGAGAAAATTTATGATGTTACATGCGATGTGGGGTATATATTGTCATGTTTATGAGTTAAGAAATCTGTTGACTGGAGGTAAAAACTGTCCATGTTCCTGTATTGTCGGCCAGACGGTCCCACTCCAATCGCAAGTGTTTTCCTCCAACCTTTTCCTTCCCTCCTCTCCAGCTGAAGCGCTTACACATACTTTACAGGTCTTGATACCCAGGTTGAGACTGACCCAAGCTGTCGGGACCTCCCAAGGATTGGCCAGCTGGGTCAGGACCACCAATCAGGGGCTAACAACTCAGAGGTCCTGGAGAGGCAGAGGAAAGAAATCTAAACCAGACCCTGTACTGAGCTGAGAACTGCTCTCTTCAGCATCAACTCAAACAATTTGCTCGATCTTCAGAGGAAGTCTGGAAGAGAATAAGTGCTATGAAGCACTGGACACTTTGAATAATTGTACATTTAATTTGTTTATTTAAAAAAAATAATACACTCTAGTAATTCTATATTGAAAAGAGCTGAAAATAGAACAACAATTTACAATTGAGACCTGAGAACAAAGTGAAATATCAAACAAAAATACAATCGAATGAAAAGAAGAAAGATTTAAATATCAAGACAGCAGTATGCAGGCATAGCTAGAAGAAAATGTATAGAATTATTTCATACAAATAAGTAAAGAAAGACATTGTTTTAAAACCCATTCATGAAAAAAATGCGATAAAACAATCGCAGTTGAAATGAATGAGGTCTCTATTCAACATTTTGAATCGACCCATTGGTAGTAGTGCATCAAATTTTAGATTACTTTGTAAATTATTCCAGAGAAATGGAGCGAAATATCTAAAGCCTGTCTTTCCAAGATTACTTTCTACCGGAGGGACAGAAAGTGTAAGTGCACACTGGCTGCGTGGCGTGAGAACTTTGTAGTTTTAAATAGGTCTGACGTGCAAATTTTTGTGAGTTTTCCAGCATGGTAAGACCCTCAAAAATGCACGTGACGTCGCAGAATAATAATAATAATTAAAGCTGCAAGCAGCGATGATGGCTTGTTGCAGGTTGGGGGTCCTGGCACACGCCACTTTTTGCAAGAAGATTGAAATCACGGCCTAGGACGAGTTCATAAGAATATAAAACACATGAAAAATGCATAATTAAATATGCCCGCCTTCCAGTTGGGCGGAGCTAATGAAGGTAAATGGGAAATATGTCCACAATGATTAGAGCAATATGTGTATTAAATCTGGTGAAGATCGGAGTAACTATGTCAGTTAAGGCCTTCCATGCATTAGGGGGAACTATCTTTTGATAACTTTTAGTCATGAGGGTCCACCGAGTCTATATCCAAATATCCGTGCAGATTGGACTCACGGCCCAGGAGGAAGTATGTTTCCCATATATTGTGATGTGGCTAATTAATAAAAAAAAATTCTAACAGCGTCATCTAATGGCCGATTCACTCTAAATTTGGTATGGATTCTGCATGGAACTGTTTGGTGGCAATCGGAATAAATCTTGGTAAGATTCGCAACTTCCCGTTTCGACAGCAACCTACAGGAAGTTGGTCCTCTGTAACTTGCGCATTGTATTAGCTATCAAAATTCTTTTGATAACTTTTTGTTATAATGGTCCACCGAGTCTACGTGTACATTTTTGAGCAGAAGGGACTCACGCTCTAGGAGTTACAAAAAGTAGGTTTTGTCTAAAGCAAATTTGCTAATTAATAAAAAAAATCAAAACAGCACCATGTAAAGGCCGTTTGACGCCATATTAGGCAGACAGCCTCAATGGCACATGAGGAACAATTGTATTAAGTTTTGTGTCCATTGGAATAGCCGATGGCAAGATACAACCGTTCCTTTTTCGACACCCAACTACAGGAATGGTCCTCCATAACTTGTACATTGTTTTAGCTATCAAAATTCTTTAGATAACTTTTCGTCATGATTGTTAACAGATACTACCTGCAAAGATTCAAGAAGATTGAAATCACGGCCTAGAAAGAGTTCGAAACTAGAACTGCAAGCAGTTATGACGGGGACCAAGTCACCGATACAAGTCGCCCCCGACGCCCCGGGGAGCGTGCGAAAGCGGAACCTAAAGCCTGACGGTGCGGAGGCAAACGTCAGTAAATATCGAGAGGCGTGAGCCGCAAGGTCTGCGGTACATTGCGATGCAAATATCCCATCAACATCGATGGAGCAAAAGGGCCCGATCTGGTCTACATTGACTTTAGCGCCCCCTAATTGCCAATCTTTACCAAATTTGGTTTACAGCCTCAGGGCAGCATTTCCCATTTAAATGAATGGAGATATTTGCTAAAAAACTTAAACATTTATTATAGCGCCCCCTAATGGCCGATCTTGCCCGAATTTGGTAAAGAGCATTGGAGTGCTATGATGGACAAGGTTCTCAAGTGTTTTGCTTATACCATTTAAATTGGCTGACATATGATTAAGTTTGTGCCTGGTAGCTAGCTAGGATAATTAGTTTGGTCAACAATTGCGTATAATTTAACGTAGCAAAATTCTTTGGATAACTTTTGGTCAAGCCTATCTGGAGGTGCTACCTGCCAGGTTTCGTGCATATAGGTCACACGGCCTAGGAAGAGGTCGAAAAAGTTGGTTTTGCACATTGTGCGATATTGCGAAAACACTTCTCAGCAGAAATGAGCGTGGCCTAATCATGTGATTCAGATTAATTCAACGAACACGTGGAAGTATGGTTTTCTGATGTGTAATGTGGGAGTTAATGGCAAAAAAACATTACAGCGCCACCTAGTGGTCCACATGTGTAGTTTTTAGTACGTGAAGTCCATGACCCATTGTACATATACCCTGTAAATTTAAAGTGGCTCACATCAGTGTAAGGGGTGAATTTAGACGTGACTCTTATAGGCCACGCCCACTTTGACCAATCAGTACCCCACGGTAGGGGTGGTCTCAGGAGTGACCCAAGATGGTACCCTCCAAATTTGGTAAAAATCGGACGAGCCATTCATGAGATATAAACTTTTTGTACTTGTAGCGCCCCCTACAGGCCAATTTTCGTAAAATGTGTGGGGCACCTCCAGACGCTCATGGGAAACAAGAATCTAAACGTTCCTGTTAATAGCATTTATTTTGGCCGAGATATGACAACGTTGGTGTTTTCATAGTTAGCTACACAAATTTGTTTGTGCGTAATATGCGCAATTTTTATCCTATCAAAATTATTTTACAACTCTTTGTCAGGTCCATCTGGAGATGCTACACCCTGCTACTCTTTACCGTGCCCTGCAATGTCCTGCTGCACCCTGCTACGTCCAGCTATGCTCTGTTGTGCCATGCTACATCCTGTAACACCCTGCAGTGCCCTGATATGACATGAACTACTACGACTACTATTTCTAGTCACTGATCCATTATCTTTATTGTGACTGTTATTGCCACTGTTCATAACACCCCCAACCGGCTCCATCAGACACCGCCTACCAAGATCCTGGGTCTGCCGAGGTTTCTTCCTAAAAGGGAGTTTTTCCTCGCCACTGTCGCACTAAATGCTTGCTCTTGAGGGAATTACTAGAATTGTTGGGTCTCTGTAAATTATAGAGTGTGGTCTAGACCTTCTCTATCTGTAAAGTGTCTCGAGATAACTCTTGTTATGATTTGATACTATAAATAAAATTGAATTGAATTGAATTGAAACGTACATGTGTACAGTTAAGGCTAGCAGCAGCTCCGCATCAGACGTTTCTTGTGTGAAAAGACATAGAAAACGCCACGCAGCCGCTATGCAACAGACACGCAGCCAGTGTGCAGGAGCCCTAAGCCAATCCTGACAACAAGTGTTGTGAGTATGGTGTCTTTGGCTCAGGAATGAAGACAGGTGGGGGGATTTTTGTAACAATCCCTTATAGATAAATAGGTTAAAGTGCTGATTTTGTCTGACAGACAGGGGAGGGCCATCCTACCTTCTGGTTTGAAGTGATGAGTGCCATATAAATAAATAACTTATTTCATTTATTATACATCTTTCAACTATTTTCTCTGAACTGTGTCTCCTAATTCTTTATCTTCTTGTAAAGCACATTTACATTTTTTCCCTTTAAGGTAATCAACATGTTAATGTTTTTGAGAAACTGACCACACGAGAAAGACAACAGCATTTCTTGTTTGTTCAAGTGGCCTGACAAGAACCCCTAGTCACTGTATGAATTACGGTATGACTCCAGTCTGTCAGGAACGAAGGCAAAAGTAGTGGGATGTTATTATTCTGCTGGAAAACCTCTTAGGGAGGAGGTCAGGATGGATGGATGAACAAAGCCCTGCATTGTTCCTTCCTATTTCCTGCCAACAGTCAATCTTAGTTTTTAACATAATCTTTTCCTGACCTTGCAGTGTAACCTATTTAGTTGTCAGTGTTAGTGAACTCCCTTAAAGATGCTCTAAGTGATGTCAGTTCTTGTTGACGTTCGAAATATTGTCAAACAAAACAGAGGCTCGCCCCTCCCTCCTCCTCATCCCGTCCCCTCCCCCTCCCTTTTGCGCACTAACCCCCCAACCCCCACCCCCAAATCCTTCTTGTCGGTTATTGGCTGGAACACTGTTTGTTATGTTTGGTGGTGCAGCCGCAGTTTGTTTTTGTTGCCGTTTGTGGAACCTGGGCTGTCTACAGAGACCGTGTTTTTTTACAGTGTGTTCAGGGGACAGGCAGCTAGCAGATAGTGAGGAGATGTTTTTTACAGTGTGTTCAGGGTACAGGCCAGTGTTTTCTCAAATGGGGGTATGTGTACTAGCAGATAGTGAGGAGATGTTTTTTTACAGTGTGTTCAGGGGACAGGCAGCTAGCAGATAGTGAGGAGATGTTTTTTTTACAGTGTGTTCAGGGGACAGGCAGCTAGCAGATAGTGAGGAGATGTTTGCCGTATGTGACAAAAAATGTTGTAGCCCAAAAACGCGTGACATCGCTTAGAGCACCTTTAAACCCCATAAATAAAGTTTGATATCATTAGACACAACACTGGTTAAGAATGTGCTCTTTAGCCCTGTTCGTATGGGACTAGTATTACTAGTAATTGCAGTTCAATCTGCCATGTCTGTAATTTGTCAAGTATAAATATAACCGCAAAGTACCAACCGTATTTCGCCAAACACAGAGGTTGTGTGATAATGGTAGCCCCGTGCAAATCTGCTTCTCTGTGATTAGGGGTTGTGTTGGCTGCATTGGCAATTATAAATATAAGTTTTGACACAGCCTTGACATCATATGTTAAACACTTGTGTTTTACTATTTAAGATAACTTGTATATATTTTGCTTTTACTCATATTGTTTTCTAGTTGCCTTCGTCTGTGTTCTGTTTCCTTGTTCTATTTATTCCACTTTTTTTATGCCCACTGCTGAAGAGCTGCTGAACAGATTTTCATTGTACTCTGAGCACAGTGAAAAATCTATCTATCTATATGTGGGGGATAATGTCAGTAAATTCAAATAAAACACAGTCTTTGCTTATAACGTGCAAATGCGCCGCACAAAACACAGACATGGAGGGTAGTTTTTAAATCACATGAGGTCCCCTGGTAATACTAGTCCCGTGCGAATAGGGCTTTTTTAAATAATAATATAGCTTCCAAACACACTTGTTCTATAATTTTCTACGGCCTTTGCTCTCCATTCTGATAATTAAAACTACAAGTGTGTTCTGAGGAGTTTCACACCCTTGATTTTTTATATATAATGTATTTAGCCTACTGTATATGTGTGATAGTTGCCCACAGACTGCCAACCCTCCTCCCCCTCCCACCTGTGGTATTTTCATCTTGGCACTTTCTCCTCCTGGATAACTATCTTGGCTCGCATCTCTGAGTGC
The DNA here is from genome assembly GCA_023631565.1 of Gymnocephalus cernua. Taxonomy (NCBI): domain Eukaryota; kingdom Metazoa; phylum Chordata; class Actinopteri; order Perciformes; family Percidae; genus Gymnocephalus; species Gymnocephalus cernua. Next base: position 27,695,068 of record CM042438.1, on the reverse strand, counting down.
TTTCTTAGCCCTACGCCTGCTCCCTCATTCAGTAATCACTAATCACAGCTCACTTCCCCGCTGGTTCTACAGTTAACCTCTAGGCACATGGGAGAAGCTCCTCCACCTCCGCTGCATATGGCCGTTGTAGATTTTGGGCGGTGGCCAGGGTGCCCTCTCTTGCCACCCACCCGCCAAAACGTTGGCCCCCGTACTGAGGCACGAAGGCATTTGTATGCCTGTCATGTTCCGGAGGGGCCGCTGGATCTTTAAGACTGTGGGAAAGAGGGTATTTCTGCACTGAAACAGCCCCGTTTTCACACATTCCTGAGGAGGGCATATTGAGCTCATTATCATATTTAACTACAATGGCTCTTTGTGCGGGATATGGGATTTGGAAAGGTGCCAGATATCCTTGGGTGCATGTGTAGATGCACGTGTGTAAATCTTTCTTTTTTGGGGGGTGTGTGTTAACTAAAACATAACAGATAAATTCCTTAATATTGCACCTGATTGGAATTTTGATGTATTACACGATTATAGTTAGCTCATTCGCAAGCACAGTTCTATTGTTCTCATCAGAAAAACAAACAAAAATACATTCAATATTTCACTCATTTCACAGCATTAAAAACTCTCACACACAGCTCACATCCCAATATATTCTTAAACCATGTTCTGATTACAGTAAAATGATAATCCTTCACTCACAACATATTTATATAGTTTGATGCCATCCGAACGAGGAAACACTATAGACCAGTGTTTCTCAAATGGGGGTATTTTGGAGGACTGCAGGGGGTACGTGAGCTGTTTTTTAAGTTTGTCATTTTTTTTTGTCAAGTTTGTCAAGTTTTTGTCGCTTTTGTCAGTGTTTTCGACCTGTTCTTGCCTTCCTTCCTTTTTTCGAAGTTTTTGCCGCATTTTCAAGGTTTTTGTCACTTCGAAATTTGTCTTGCTTCCTTCTACTGTGTGTTTTTGTTGCTCTTTTCTACGTTTTTATTACTATTTTCCACTTATTCTTGCCTTACTTGCTTCTATCTACTGACTTTTTCCAAGTCAGAAGTTTTTTTCATCAGCATTTAAATGTTTTTCAGTTACATGGCTGTTTGGTCAATCTATCAGGGGGAACTTTGCTTAAAAACACAATTCAAATGGGGTACGTTATTGAAAAAAGTTTGAGAACCACTGCCATAGGCTATGTGAGAGGAAACATGAACACGACAAATGAGCCAGTGATTGTGCTAGGCCAAAGGCTAACCCCAGCAGACCAGCTCTCTTGACTGTTTTTACAGCAAATGTCAACTCCTTGGAAACAAACTGGACAGATTTTTTTATTTTATTTTTTTGTTCGTATATGTACTGTATATAGATGGATGACAATAATGTCTCTTTTCAGATAGTTTAGTCTTAAATAAGCTGCAGCCCTGATGGTATGGTAAACAGAACATCCACAGAAGGAACGTGCTTGCGCATCTGCATTGGCAGAACAGTCAATAGAATGCTCTCTCTCTCTCTCTCTCTCTCTCTCTCTCTGCTGAAATGACCTGTGATTGGCCAAAGTCTCCCATCACGGGATAGATTTATTAAAGCCTGAAAACAGAGCCGAAAGGAGAGACACAAGTCTAGTTTTCTTTCAGACCACTGGAATTACAATATGCTAAAAGATTATTATGGAATTTTTGCCCAATGACAGCAAAAATAAAGTGACTATGCCAACTTAGAGAAATATTTTTAACATAACATGTATTAAAGTAAAGTGTTGCGCTTCTGTGTTTCCATCATTAACACTGCCTGAGTTGGCAACCCCGGTGTGATCGCATTGGTAATGTGGCAGGTATGTTTGAGTCAATGAGTGTGTGTTGTAGCGGTAGTGAAGATAGCGGGGTGTGTGTGTGTGTGTGTGTGTGTGTGTGTGTGGGGGGGGGGGGGGGTAGTAGTGTGTATTGTGTTACACAGGATGACATTAGCAGTCAGACACTCTGAAAGTGGCGTGCTTGTTTCCTACCAGGATGCTCCCAGCAGCCACACAGATCGAAGCCAACATCAACCCCCCCCCACACACACACACATACACACACACACACACACACACACGCACACACACACACACACACACACAGCGGCAGCAAAAAAACATTTTCCATGACGAAAATGGCGACAGCAGCAGAATCAATTGGAATCTTCATTCTCCGGTGACGCCAGTGTAACAGAGGCGAGCATAAGAAGTTATTGCAGCAGATGTATTGTGAGGCCATCATGTTTCACTATGTATTCCCACTCGCAGACTGAAAATATAGACCCCCCCAATCCTGAGCGCATCACCCTGCGTCTAGACCCCCGTCTCTGACACTCCCTCGCTGCATGTGTCCAAACAGAAAAGGGCGGGCGATTCTCCCTCTGCCAGGAAAAAAGGTTAAAAGGGGCTGTCTTTCATCAGCTTGTCATGCTCAGCGCCTGCATCATTTATGAGCTTGTTACTGAAATCAAAAATTCTTCTTTATTTTTTATTTTTTGGGAGGGGGGTGGTAGATGCGTGGAGGCAGTGCTCTCCCTTACAAACTGTTCCCTGCGAGCCCGGGCCTTTTCATGTGAAATGAGATACTGCTGTGATGTCCCTCGGGTAAGACGGCACACACAACACATACATACACAAAGTTGTGGAGAAAAACTCTGTGTACACAAGCAGCACAATGTCTCACACTTCCCTCTTTCCCTCTACTCTGCTCATGAATGTTAATAGGGGCATAATGTGCAGACTGATTTACACACTGTAAATCGAGACAACGCGTTCTCACGCTTGGTCAGGTGTCTTTGGCATTTGTCATTGGTGCCAAAAGTCTCCTTTAGCATCATATCTGGACTCGCTTGGTCGGGACTCTTAGTGTCACTATTTCACACTCTCGGGAGGCTATTGTTGGGCAAACTATCTGATCATAAGGTCAAGTCTTGTTTTTTTGGCCTATACTTTTATCTGTAACAGCTACACAGTTGAATCACGGATCTCCTAGCAAGAAGTTCTTGCACCGTAAAAAGAGATGGCTGTGGGAAATGAATGGAAGAATACAGTATGTACCAAAACCGAATATATACATCGCCGCCGTCGGGCGTTAACCTTAACCGTTGGTCTTCAGGAAATTTAAAAAAAGGCTTATTTGAAAACATTATATTGAGCTATTTACCTTCAACAAAGTCACATGAAATCGCCTCGTCACTGAATAAATATTTGAAAAACCCACAGACAGACGTGAAGGGGGACCTATAGCATTGATTTATAAAAAAAATTAGGAAATATGGAGATACAAGGTTTCTGCCCAACAGAGACGATATGCAACCAACCGTTTTCCAATATCAATGATATTAAGTTTGGATGGGTCAAACAACACAGGACTTTCACCCAGGAGACCGGGTAGCGTACATTTTGTAACCCCCCCCCCCCACACACACCATCTTTTCCTAAACCTAACTGTCCCCTTCTTGTGCAGCGTGGCAGTTAAACGTACGTCAAAAGTGACACCAAGAGCCCCGACTAAGCACGTCTAAATATGAAGCCAAGGAAGACTTTTTGCGTCAGTAACAATCACCAAAGGCACCTGACCAAGCGTTGCTTTTTGTCAGCGATGATGCGGGCGTTGCAGATCTTATATATCTCACCTGGCCTGGGAAGGCCTCAGGATTCCCCAGAAAGAGCTGGAAAATGTTGCTGAGTAGAGGGACGTCTGGAATACCTTGCTCAGCCTAATGCACCTGTGACCCAGCCCTGGGGTCACTTTTGATCAGCTTATCTGGATAAGCTGTGTGGGGTAAAAAATGGAATCGGAACATCTATAAATACAACTGTTGCTCTTCACAAGTATCAATCTCTGTTACAACTTCCCCATTCTTGCTGAGGAGACAGAAGGTGTGCCTCATCATGTCATATATGTTGTCTCAAGACTCCTGCTGTCACTGTCACTGCAGCGGTGTGATTCTCCTCCAGAGGACTGTCACGTCAGTCCCCTCCAGTGGCAGAGAGGGGCAGGAACTCTCCATCATTACAGTTGGAATGGTATGCGGTGCAGGTGAGTGTGCTGCATGAAAACACACATGAAGTAGGAATGTTGGTACGCTGTTTAGTGTGTGTGTGTGTGTGTGTGTGTGTGTGTGTGTGTGTGTGTGTGTGTGTGTGTGTGTGTGTGTGTGTGTGTAGAGGCAAAGCTGCCTGACGACCAGTGGTGGAAGAAGTATTCAGATCTTTTACTTAAGTAAAAGTATTAAATTGCCCATATGGGGTGTTATTTTGTGTCTCTGGTGCTTCCACACGCATACAAACTTTGAAAAAAAATCCATCCATGCTCTTTTGAGTGAGATACGGGTTTCCGAATGTGTCCTGCCTTCAGTCTCCGGGTGAGCTGTTCAAAATCTGCACGGCACTAGTCAAAACGATGGGCTAACCACAACCGTTAGCATGCTAGCACTAGCTAGCTCGTTCTCAATGGCAAAGCACTGCTACAACATACACAAGTTCACCATAATCTACAAAAGAAGTACTTACATGTGCACCTTGTTTAGAAGAAGTCTCCTGGCTAATCCTGCCTTGTAACTGACCAAAGTTGGAGAAACAACCTTTCTTTTACGGTCTATGGAGCTAACTGACATGATCTACCATCTACTGCGCATGTGCGAATGGAATCAAAGATAGTACAGAAGAAAAGATGATTCACTCTGTCAGCTAAAACAGAGACCTGAACACAAGGTGAAAAGAGGAGCTGCAGCAGTGAGAGAGAGATGTGCAGTACAACAAAAATATGGTGTTTTGTGAAAATTAAACCATGTAAACTGATTCTGGTACAAATACAATTATGAACCTGACAATGAGCATAATATGGGACCTTTAATACCACACTGTAAAAATACTCTGTTACAAGTAAAAGTCCTGCATTGAAAATGTTACTTAAAGCTACATTGTGTAAGAATGTCTCCCATCTAGCGGTGAAATTGTATATGGCAACCAACTGAATTTCATTTTCTAGCTGTAGCTAGTCTGTGTTACAACTGCATGACGTGAGTTGTCTGCCAGGGAAATCACGGCACATATGATTACGTTTATGTTACAAGGTAGACAATCCTTTTTCATCATTGACGCGAGGAAAAGTATCCTAGACGTCGTTCTAGCGTTATGCAACCATGCTATAGTTAGCCAAGCAAGTAGCAACTGTAAAACTTTTACACAAATAGGCAGAATTACCTGTTGAGAAGAAAGCAGGCAACTTCGGCGTCCCTTTTAAAATCCTTGCTCCTCATCAGCTCTTTCCATCTTGGAAAAGCCACAACAATATTAACTTTGGTCGCGTTGCTTTGCCTGTCACGTCATTTTAATTTCCTCGGCAACTCAGTTTCATGTCCTCGATAATAGACGCAACAGGCTTTCGAATCTGCCGGCGGTGAGTTGCAAATAATCTTCTCCCCCCTCCCTCCCTGGCATACGTCACAGTCAGTGCCACTGAGTGAAAAGTGTGAAATGCGGAGCAGTATAGCCTGTATGTCCCTTACAGGCTACCGTATTTCAAGATGGCGCATGGCTATGGAGCTTCTACCCCAGTTCATGTAAGCGCAAATGTAAAATTTCAAGCCAATAGGAATACTTGTAATTGATGGTTGTGGTCAATATTCATAAAAAAGGACAAGTTTGTGAAGGGCAATACAGATTTTGATAATAAACAACTACAAATGTTACACACTGGGGCTTTAAGTGAAAGAATGTAAGTATCATCAGATAAATGCACTTTAAGTATTAAGTAAATATAAATGAAAGTACTCAATGCAGAAAAATCCTCAGTTCTGTCATTAACTAAGTGTCTAATGGTCCAATAATAATAATAAAACATTGTATTTTATAAACTAAATGTGTTTTGTGTGTGAAAATCCTAATTTTTAAGTAAGTAAAGCTGTCAGATGAATGTAGTGGGTTCCGCCATCCATTCCGACATACCCCCACTCCGACATTGACGTCTAATTGTCAGAGTGGTGGCACTTCCATTGTTTTCAAATGTCCCACCACTCCGACAATTTTTGTTTCCATTAGGGTTAGGGTTAGGGGATTGGCAGCATGTCTGAATAGAAGCATGTCGAAGTGGCAGCATGTCGGACTGGCAGCATCTAACCGAATGCAGTGGAGTTAAAAAGTACAATATTTCTCTCTGAAATGTAGCGGAGTGGAAGTTGAAAGTGGCATGAAAAGAAAAGACTCAAGTACAAGTACCTCAAATTTGTACTTAAATACAGTACTTGAGTAAATGTACTTACTGTTACATTCGACCACTGCTAACGAGTAATGAACACACAGCCATCTCACACTTTCGGAATCTTTAACTGTCCTGACAGTCACCACTGAGGGGGATGAAAGGAAGTTGTTGCCCATAGAAACCTGCCATTTTGTGTGTATCAACCACCGCTCATCCACCTCATCAAACTCCAGCCCATACCAGGGCTCTTCATAATGCAGCATTCTTTCTACACGGCTGCCGGTAAGCTGACCTGAGAAGCTGGGCGAAGAGTCTCGAGTCTGGCCAAACACATTCCTACACAGCCACTAAACTCTCCACCCTGTGGGCTAAAGGCCGGAAGCCCATTCCTGGGCTCTTCCTCTGTAGTTCTGGTAACTGACTGTGCACATGCTCACACAACAACACGCAACATTTGTATCAATTCAAGTCGATTCAATTCAATTTTATTTACAGTGTTAAATCAAAACAGAAGTGATCTCGGGACACTTAACAGATAGAGTAGGTCTAGACCACAATCTATAATTTACCACGACCCAACAATTTTCCACGAGAAAGCATTTGGTGTGACAGTGGTGAGGAAAGACTTCTTTTTTATAGGCAGAAACCTCAGACAAACCCTGGCTCTTAGTGGGCGGCCATCTGCCGCTGCCGGTTAGGACACAAAGACACTGATACAGATATACAGAAATACAGAGACACATATACAGTATACAGATATGGAGGAATATGATTCATAATAATTATAATTGGTATGATGAACACTGGCAATTGTAGTACCAATAAAGATAATAGAACTATGACTAGAACTACTAGTAGTAGTGCGGGGCGTAGCAGTGTGTAGAGCAGGACCACGCAGCAGCTGCAACCATGAATTAGGTGCCACCACATACCAGGACGCATAAACGTACACCGAGATAGATAGAGAAAAATTAGGTTGTTGGAGCTACAAGTAGTATAAGAATACAGCAAAAAAGAAATATGATGCTGCCGGCATTTAATTCAATTACATTTTATTCATAGTGTCAAATCATAACAGAAATTATCTCAGGACACTTTACAGATAGTACGGAAGCCGAGAACGGCCATTTTTTTTTCATGCACTTTTATCTCGTGATAACGACTTATTAATTCGTTATCTCGATATAACAAAGTTTGTTTTCTCAAGATTTCTTTTAATGGATTTTTTTGTGTGCCTAAGACACCTTTCCATTTAACCCGGGGAATGGGGCTCCATAAGCGGATAGAAATCTGCCGTTTCTCCCTCCTCTTTTCCGGTCAAATACTCGGGGAAAAATCCCACCACGACACCCTTCCATTTAACCCGAGGAAGGAGCTCTATGAGCGGATAGAGGTCTGCCGTTTCTCCGGGTTATATTGAAGGCTGTTTTAGTGGGATGTTTTCCAAGTATTTGACCGGAGAAGTAGAGGGAGAAACGGCAGATTTCTATCCGTTTATGGAGCCCCATTCCCCGGGTTAAATGGAAGGGTGTCTTAGGCAAAAAAAAAAAAAAATCCATAAAAAAAACATCTCAAGAAAACAAACTTTGTTATATCGAGATAACAAATTAATAAGTCGTTATCACGAGATAACAAAAAAAAAAGAAATCCACGGCAAGCAAAAACTCCCTTTTAACAGGCAGAAACCTCAGACAGAACCTGGCTTTTGGTCGGCGGCCATCTGACGTGACAGGTTGGGTGAGAGAGAGAGAACGACTTCATGACGATGAGCGTATTGGCAGTTTCATTTTGAGAGTTTCTGTTTTTATTTCTCGTTTCCCTCACCTGCATCATCTGAAAACAGCTGACAATAGATTGACATTGTGCCGGCTCCAAAAACAGAAGAAACAAGAAGAATCCCAAAGCAAAAGCTCAGCATCTCGCCTGTGACTCACACAAAGCCTACACCGTGTGTGCACTGGAGGTGTAGCCGGTTTAAAGATACAAAGGTCTGCATACGTTACGCATTCAATGTAGCCAAAGCGTAACACAGCACAGCCGCAACACTAACCAAAGGCTGAAATGAATGGATAAACTACCCTTACGGAGTATTTCTGTCACTGTGATGCTAACTTTTGTGCTTGTCCTCCTGAAAACAGATGCCATCAGCAACGAACGGTAGAGACTTGAGAGGGAAGAGAGACTAAGGTGAGATAAAGAGAGTGAAGAGGCCTTTGAGTAACAGCTCATCTTTTATTTGGCAACACTTCAAAAGTAGCCCGTTTACCACGTCTAGACGAGACAGCTTTCAAAGCCAGAGTAGGGTACTGTTTTTTGCTTTTTTACTCAAGTATATAAAAGCTATTTACTGTAACAGCAGAAAACAGACATCTCTTTTACTTTTCCTACCGCAGACACTCCACTGCTCCTCTACGCTGCAGATGAGTTTGTCAGATGCCTCCGTCCACCTCTTTTTCTCTCCGTCTAAACCCCCCCTCACTCTTCTCTAGCAGTCTGTTTGAAGCTGTGAAAGAAGTGAGACAATCTGATGCCGTTTGATGGATAATTTGAAAAACTCAGCGTGCGAGATCAGGGCTGAGACGATGTTCGTTTTCTGGTGGCTGGGCTTCAGAAAGCATGTCGCACAAAGGGACTTGTTCTCCTCCTGCGGCCCTTTAAACTCAACAGTCAGCATGTTGAGACCGCTTATGTACTCTAACTACCGCCACAAGCTCTTCATGTGGCTTTTCATGCTGCTTTGCTGTTGAGAAAATCCCATATTAAACGATGCAGTGTGCAGAGGAGACTTTCTACTTCAAATATTTGTGGTTTTACATCAGGTGCATGAAATGAAACCTGGAGACAATCAATTACTGCGAGGCCAACACAAAACTCTCAAATAATTCATAACAGAATTTATTATTTGTTATTGATATGATGGATTTTTGCATATATTTGACTGTAGTATTCACTTGTGATTTAGACAGAACTGATTCCAATGAGGCATTGGATCAAATTCAACAAATGCATGTATCAAAATGTTTGATCATTTTAAAGGTCCCATGACATGGTGCTCTTTGGATGCTTTTATAAAGACCTCAGTGGTCCCTAATACTGTATCTGAAGTCTCTTTCCCAAAATTCAGCCTTGGTGCATAACTACAGCCACTAGAGCCAGTCCCATAATGAGCTTTCCTCAGAACGTGCCATTTCTGTGTCTGTAGCTATTGAGGAGGAGAGAGGGGGGGCAAGGTGGAGGGTGGGGGTGTGGCCTTGACCAACTGCCACTTTGCTCGTTTGAAAGCCATGATGTCTTTCTCTCTCATGGGTTCGCCAAATTCTCCTGGCGGACAAAGTAGAGAAAGGGGAGGTAATCTTCCTCCTTATGACCTCATAAAGAGGAGATTCCAGATCGGCTCATCTGAGCTTACTTTTTCTCAAAGTCCTAAAGTGACCTTTAAAGGTCCCATGGCATGAAAATTTCACTTTTTTTGTTTTTTAACATTAATATGAGTCCCCCCAGCCTGCCTATGGTCCCCAATTGGCTAGAAATGGTGATAGGTGTACTGAGCCCTGGGTATCTTGCTCTGCCTTTGAGAAAATGAAAGCTCAGATGGGCCAATCAGGAATCTTGCTTGTTATGAGGTCATAGCAAGCAAGATTACCTTCCCTTTCTCTGCTTTGCCCGCCTAGAGAATTTGGTCCGCCCAGAGAATTTGGCACGTCCTAAGGAAAGCTCTTTGTGGGACTGGCTCTAGTTCTGCACCAAGGCTGAATTTCAGGAAAGAGACTTCAGATACAATATTAGGGGATTACTGAGGCCTATATAAAAGAGACTTCAGATACAGTATTAGGGGACCACTGAGGCCTATATAAAAGAGACTTCAGATACACTATTAGGGGACCACTGAGGCCTATATAAAAGAGACTTCAGATACAGTATTAGGGGACCACTGAGGCCTGTATAAAAGAGACTTCAGATACAGTATTAGGGGACCACTAAGGCCTATATAAAAGAGACTTCAGATACAGTATTATGGGACCACTAAGGCCTATATAAATGAGACTTCAGTATTAGGGGACCACTAAGGCCTATATAAAAGAGACTTCAGATACAGTATTAGGGGACCACTAAGGCCTATATAAAAGAGACTTCAGATACAGTATTAGGGGACCACTAAGGTCTATATAAAAGAGACTTCAGATACAGTATTAGGGGACCACTAAGGTCTATATAAAAGAGACTTCAGATACAGTATTAGGGGACCACTAAGGCCTATATAAAAGAGACTTCAGATACACTATTAGGGGACCACTAAGGTCTATATAAAAGAGACTTCAGATACAGTATTAGGGGACCACTAAGGCCTATATAAATGAGACTTCAGTATTAGGGGACCACTAAGGCCTATATAAAAGAGACTTCAGATACAGCATTAGGGGACCACTAAGGTCTATATAAAAGAGACTTCAGATACAGTATTAGGGGACCACTAAGGCCTATATAAAAGAGACTTCAGATACAGTATTAGGGGACCACTAAGGCCTATATAAAAGAGACTTCAGATACAGTATTAGGGGACCACTAAGGTCTATATAAATGAGACTTCAGATACAGTATTAGGGGACCACTAAGGCCTATATAAAAGCATCCAAAGAGCACCATGTTATGGGACCTTTAATGCTGGTTCTCTGTAGAGAAATGCAGCATCTTAGCATTTGATCATTTCTTCTGCAGTGAAGAAGAAAAAAGTCAAACTAACTGTATGGCAGGACAATGGTCAAATTGGAAGAGTTTGAATATGGAAATGCAAAATATTTGAGCTACTGGTAGTAACATTATGGGTTACAGTATTTAACAATTGTTTGTAATACTACATTTATAAACAGGGGCAATTTATTACAGGGCAAGAACAATGTTAAACAATGAGATGTGAAGAAAAAATACTTCATTGTGAAGTTAACATTAAAAACTGACCTAAATCACTCAACACAATATGAATAATACACAATAGGAAAATTGATGTTAAAGCAGCAAAAGCATCAACCATATATTTAGAAAAAGACAAAGATTAATGAAATTAAATTGAAAACATTAAACAGAGTACTCCAACTATTTAGCATTGCACTCCTGTAACAGTGAATCACGATAGTAACTTCTCAAAAAACAAAACAAAACCCATCCGTTCTTCTTCATTGTCAAAATCTGGTGCCTACATAATCCACAATGCAACTTGACCAATGACAGTTCTGTGTGTTTTGCAAGTAGCGGCTAATGCACACAGCTACTTTTAAACGGTATGAAAGACTTGGATATCAACAGGTTTTGGGATATGCACAAACATCGCAACGCTGACATTTTGAAGAAGATGGTCAAAGGAATGAAAGAGGGACGCCATGTTTGCGCGGTCCAACAAGTCCTCCACTGGTGGAAAACTTTGACAAACCCTATTTTGCACAGCTGCATGTAAACGGGAATATTGGTGGAATATGCACTTTCTTTAGCCATGGAAACAGCTTAGTCGGAATATCGTCTTTTTTTCAGAATAAGGGCAAAAAAGAGAATATTATGTGCATGTTAAAGTAGTCAATGACATCATCATCCTTAAAGGGATATTTCACCGCTGGAAAGCTGAATATATCTTTAAATTGGGTCACTTATGTAGCAGAAATGTGAACAAAAAATTAAATTGGTGCCTTCTAGGCCGAGAAAAGCCAGAAAATGTGTTTTTGGCTCATATGGATGAAAGACAGCAAATCCCAGAATGCACTTCGCTTCGCTGCTTTGAGTCCACTCCCAAGCCACGCCTACCGCTTGACAGACAGGCAGACAGACAGCGAGGCATTCAACTCAACTCAATGTGTTTTATTGTTATTTCAACCATATACATGAAACAACGTTTCATCGTGGCTCATGTGGTTTTATAAAAACGACATTATGTAAAAACGACATATGAAACAGGCTACCTTTAGTGCACACACATTATAGGCTCCGTAACGTTCAGCTATGCATACCAGCATTAGGCTTGGTGGGCTGTAAACACCGAGTATAAACACAGCTGTGAATTAGCGTGGGATGTTGAATGGTCGCCATGTAACAGTCACAAACTCCAGCGGTTAGCAGTTAGTTGGATACAAATCACCACATTTCTGCACCAGTCCGTGTTAACACAGCCCACCTTCATACAGAGCATCTCTAGCTCGGATCGTCGGAGGGCTAGCAGGCCTGGTAGCTGGACAGTCGGTACGCTGTTGTTCAGCCATGTTTCCACAAAAAAGTCTCTGAACTCGCGTTGGGAGTTTCATTGAAGTTGGATGTAGTCCAGTTTGTTGTTTAATGAACGGACACTTTCAATCAGGATTGATGGGACAGGTGGCCGGCTAGCGTTAGCTCGCTCTGGATGTGCCTTTTCCCCGGCTAGCGTTAGCTTCCCACTTGGCCGATGAGGATGTCCACTTCCCCGGCTCGGGGCTTCGACGAGACCGCTGGTCTCCGTGCTGGTCTCCGTGCTGGTCTCCGTGCTGGTCTCCGTGCTGGTCTCCGTGCAGGCGAAGCTCTCCTAGCGTGCTGATTATTCCGTCTGTAATAACTTTCCCTGAATATTCTCTGATCTGTAGTGACAGATCAGAGAATATAGACTGACATTTCGTTTTTTTCCGGCTGAGATCGGCTCGCTTCGGGTGATGGGCGTGTTGAAAACATGCGGAAGTAGCTCCTGCTACTGTTTGTAGTTCTTTGCCTCTGGCCTTCCATTCCTCCAATGACGTAAAAATCGTCAATTTTGCGTCATTGGAGGAATGATTTCCAGACCCCCAACGCAGAGATCTCCCCTCTCAGGGGGACATGTGGGAGGGAAGCACGGTCATTCAGAAATATTACCGGGTTTCTACCTATACAAAGCTGAATGCTAAATCGGTGAACTATCCCCTTAAGCAACACACTAAGCAGCAGTGTACAGCAGGTATGAGGTAGAGATAGATTATCGGGACATTTTTTGGCAGTTTTCAGATGATCTGTATCAGCGTTTTATTTGCCTCATAGCCGATAAAGTTAATGAATTAAAAGTGTTCTACTTTGACTTGGCTACAGCTCTGTGATTATGTTCAAAGTTTCTCATTAATTAAATAATTGCTTAAAGTGTTTAAAACCAAGTTTTGTGTTGGCGTTTGTAACATAACAAAAATCTTAATTTTCACTTAAAAATTTTCATTTTCAATGTAAATGCCTATCGGTTCTAAATATCAGTTATCGGTTTCATTAACTACTAATAATCTGTATCGGCCCTGAAAAACCAGTAACGGTTGATCCCTAGTATGAGGATCTCCTGCTCACTCAACTCTAAATCACTGAAGAGAAGAGCGCAAGCTCCAATGCTCCAGGGCTAAACTGCAAACTGCGCTGGAGTGGAGCTATGTTTCCAAGCCACAGGGTGTCCTTCTCCGCCTTGCCGGTGGGATCCTGGGCTTCTCTGATGACGGGGTAGCGACTGTGGCTTCTGGGGATTGTCTGGAATGGGTGCCACCTCCCTGTGGTGCTCCACAGAGGCCTGATGACGGGAAGCCGGGGGACATGTCATCGTCTCCGAGCGGCCATTGGTTGACATGGGAGGAGAAGGAGGAGGAAGATGGGGTGAAAACAGAAGGGGTGCATGGGGATGGCTTATTCTCTCCTCCAGCGCCCAGCAGCTCTGGCATATCACCAACATTATGGCGGTAATTGATTCTCTCTGAGCCATTAGTCTCCGAGACAAAGATGCGCCAACGAGAAGGGGGTGCTGTCACTTAGAGGCTGGCATGGTGCCCAGTCACACGTTCTCACCAACACACAAACAGATACACGCAAAGATAAACTCATTTAACAGGCGTGCATACACACACACACACACACACACACACACACACACACACACACACACACACACACGTACGTTTCGTTTTTCACACAGATGCAAAGTAGCTTGCAGTTGCATTGGTATAATGTCAGCTGTCAAGGTCTGTAGAAGAATAAGCAAGAGCATTGCTCATTTGCAAATGAGCCAAACATCGGCGGTCTACAGCTCAAACATGGCTAATGCAGAGCTGTACACGTCAAAAAATCAAAGGGAATACAAATGGCTGGTGATCAGATTTGACATTCTCCTCTTATTCATGACATTATTCTGTTTGTGTTATGTTTGTGAGATTACTGTGGTCGTGGCAGAACAGCATTCCTCCAAGAGACACGCACGCACACACGCGCACGCACGCACGCAAGCACACGCACGCACGCACACACACACACACACACACACACTTGATATAAAAAAGAGAACTCCCCAGACAAAGAGCAGGGCATGTCTTTATCTCATTAAAGTTAACGAGAGGCTGCTGTCTTATGCCTGCAGGCCGGCCGTAATCTGATCCAGAAGCCCTTCACTGTGGGCGTCAGGCCTCAGTGGCGTCACTACCGGCTCATTGCTGTCATAACTCTCATCATCGCTCCCAGCACCTTAACGTTCGTTGTCGTCACAACAGTAATTCTCGTCACCACTGAACAGCCATTATAGAAATCTTTCCGTCACCACGTACATACATGTTTATTATTCAACACATGAATGCCAAACATTGTACTCTGTCGCCATGGCAATCGTCTTTTGTCATCCTCTCTGATGCTGTTTTCATCACCATGACCACGGCAGCTGTACCTGCTTTACATGGAGGAAAAGGTAGTAGACACACACGTAAACACACGCACACGCACACACACACACAGGAGTGCATGCACTGAATGCCAATTAACCAAATGAAGGATAAGCTAGCAGAGACAATAGGCTCTCGCAGTCAGTTACGAGCTAATTAAAGAACATATAGCATGCAATCTAAGATCAGTGTGCCCTTAGGTGCTGTGAGCTACTTGATAAGCGTTCTTTCACATCGCTAAAGTGAGCTCTGCATGTAGGGAGCGATGAAAAAGAAAAGGGGGTGTAAACCGGCGGCAGCCCTCCATCACTCCAGCAGAGTCGAAAGCAGCCCTGCCCGACTATTCCTCTCAAGGCCTTCTACAACTTGGCGACTCATTTGGAGTCAGTAATTAATTGGAGCTTCTTTTTTTTCTTTTTATCATCTATTTTTGTTTTGGCTGTTGACCGACGTGTGGTCGTCTCACGCGCTCGTCTTCAGGTCGACGTGGCTCCCTAATTAAGACTCCAGAGGACGGCTAATTGCTGTTGCGTGCCTCTCGGCAGAGTGAGGGAGCCTTCTCCCGGCGCTGCCCGGAAAGAGCTCCAAGCGCTGAAATTAAAAAGGGGCTTATGTAAGCTTGCGGTGAAAACTATTAAACACCAACCAACTTTTCCTTGTGAGGAACTGCCACTTGATTTAATGGGCCTCATTAAAAGTGCACATCACAGAGATCCAAACCACTCTCTCCGGCTTCACACGACACTGGGATAATGGGTCCTGTCAAAGCCTAATCCCAAATATTGAACAGTGCTATTGCTCCAGCAGAACAATCCAAAATGGGCTGCGGCGTTCCTTAAAAGGAAGGATTGACATCATTTGTCTTTTTTGACAAGGGGGCAGAGAGGAGCAAGGGAAGGAATAGATGGCACCAAGCTGCTCGCCGTTGTTTATTGGGAGAAGTAAATGGAGAAATCTAGAGCTGAATGAAAATAGATCCTGTTATCAAGCTGAAACATTGTTTTCATTGCACTCCTTAAAATGTTAAATAAGTCTCTTCTGACGGTGGCGAGATCAAATACATGTTGCCATGTTTATTATGAGACTGGCACGGTTGAGATCTGATTAAATGTCACGCAGTTAATCCTCACATCTATCAATAGATACACATGTCCATTGTAATTCTCCTGCACCATACATACACACTACACTCTTAAAAAAAACAAAAACAAAAAAAACACACAAAATCTCCATTCTCAAGGTTTTACCTTGAGTTCCTTATATATTACGTATTGTAATGTTTCTTTATCTTTACACAAGGATGTTCATAATGGGGGGGGGGGAGCTGAGATCTCCAACTATCTAGGGAGGTCCCGGGACATGTCTGCATGGATTGAAAAGAGCAACAAAAACATTGAAAAACGAGACAGAAACGTTGAAAGAAGTGACAAAAAACTCGAAAAAAGACGGCAAAAATGTCAAAAAGCGACAAATGTCGGACAAAGCGACAAAAAATTGGGAAAATGCCCAGTTCTCATTACTGGGGGAGGGGGAGGTTGTAACCCCCCCTATCCCCCCCGTAAATTGCACCTATGTTTCTACAGAGCGATTCGGTATTCTTCAGCTCATTGTTTGGGTTTCACCTCACTGCTGTTATTAACCTGGTTTCCTGCAACTGTTTACTCACAGCAGACAGTTAGTTAGCAAATACTTTCAGGAAATGCTTATATAAAGAGTTTGAAGCCTGGAACCAAGCCAACCCGAGATGAATCGTGACCACAAAACTTTTATTCGGCGGAAAATAACATTTTGAAAATCTGAAAAAAGGTACAAGATATAAGGTACGAGAATAAACGATCAAAGACTTCAATGGTGAGGTTGGTTGGGGTGTGGATGGGTCAAACAACACAAGACCTTCACCCAGGAGACCGGGGTTCATGTCCCGTTCTAGTCCTGGGTGTCACTAAAATGTACATTTTGTAACCCCACCCATTATCTTTTCATAAACCTAACTGTCCCGTTCTTGTGCAGCATGTCAGTTTAACATATGTCCTAAGCCAAAGCATTTAAAAGTGAAAACTTTTAAATGCAACCAAGCATGAGCCAAAGGCTAGACGCGAGTCCCAAGAGAATCAAAAAGTGAAGCAAAGAGTCCCGACCAAGCACGTCTAAATATGACTAAAGGAGACTTTTTGCCTCAACAACAAACACCAAAGGCACCTGACCAAGAGTCGCTTTTTGACGCAATGGGAGTGAGAATGTGACTGACTTCTAGCTTCTACAGGTGCAAAAACCATTGTTTCACAACCTTGCAGCTCGTCGTCAGTCTACCTTCGATGGTTTAGACATTATGACTAATAATCTAAATCCTTATGGAGAAAATCAATGGGATTTTCACACTCACACAGTTTTTTGTATTTTCTCAAAAGTTGTATGGACTCACTTTAAAGGAATACGCCACCGTTTGTTGAAATAGGGCTTATCACAGTCTCCTCTAGATGTAGATAGGTGGGCAAACACATTTTTTGTCTCAGTGCATGCATTGTCTCAGTCCGGCGGAGCCGCCGCTAGCTTAGCTTAGCGTAGTGAATGGAATCCTTTTTTGCAGTTAACATGTCACGAGTAAAAGTGAGTTACATTGGCACAGAGATCACGCTGCTGTTACGGCCGAGGCTCTGACCCAAAACACAGAGAATCACAGACAGACACAGTGAGCGAAGCACGAGGAAATACAGGAAAGTACTGACGTGAACAAACAAGGTAGTTATCACACTGGGAGATAAGTTACCACATTGGTAGCTCTAAGGATCTGGTGCCGAAGATGAGTTCCACCCGGGTCTAAATACTGCAGCAGTCATTAGTTGAATCAACTAGCTACAGCTGTGCAGGCAGGTAGATTGCCCAGCCACGCCCCTTGACCTACTTTCAGGCTGCGCCAGCAACACACACAGGATGGAGAAAATAGCTGCCCCCATAACAGCAGCACCTGAAACCCCCCAATTTTTGTCAACATACCGGCGTGAATATAGCTGGCTATTTTTCCTACAGTAGACAGTGAATGACGATGGACATGGCAGATTTTGTGAGAGACAAAGAGGATGACTTCTCAGACAGTCAAGACCCAGAAGCATACCTCTACGAACCAGAGTTTTCAGAAGAGGAGCTGCGTGCTTTGGAAATAGAACGAGAGGAGGAGGAGGTTGCGATCGTGTCGATTGTGTTGCTATTTGTACTTGTTGTGAATAAACAAGCTACAACAAGTAAATAGGTTGTTTTGTTGTTATTGTTGGCTCACTTCTACTTGCGACATGCTAACCGGCAACAAAGGATTCCATTCACTACGCTAAGCTAAGAGCTGAGACAATGCATGCACTGAGACAAAAAATGTGTTTGCCCACCTATCTACATCTAGAGGAGACCGTGATAAGCCCTATTTCAACAAACGGTGGCGTATTCCTTTAAGTGACAAATGTCCACTCGATATGGTTTGAAAATCAGTCCTTTTCAAGTCCCCTCTATCACAGTAGAAGTCATTTTTTACCCTGTAATCTTCTAGTTCAAGTTCAAGTTCATTTATTTATATAGCACATTTAAACAGCCGCTAGACAGACCAAAGTGCTTTACAGAGCAAGCGTATAAGAAAATAAAACCAGCAAAACAACTCATAAAACATAACATAAAAACAGCGAAGCTAAGAGCAACCTTAAAACAGAGACTCAAATATAAAATATAAGAACCAACCTAAAAAGGAGATCAATATGCTGATGAGAATAAATAGGTTTTTACCAACGACTTGAAGATAGCAAGGTTGGGGGCCGTTCTGATCTCTAGAGGCAGGGTGTTCCACAGACGAGGCCCTGCTACCACAAAAGCACGCTCCCCTCTACGCTTTAGTCTAACCTATAGGAAGGCCCTCAGAAATGCCAGATCAGACTATTACTCATCAATAATAGAAGAAAATAAGAACAACTCAAGGTTTCTTTTCAGCACTGTAGCCAGGCTGACAGACAGTCACAGCTCTACTGAGCCATCTATTCCTATAGCTCTGAGTAGTGACGACTTCATGAGCTTCTTTGATGACAAAATTATAACAATTAGAGATCAAATGAATCACCTCTTGCCCTCAACTTCTAACAGTTCACCTTCAAATGTAGGACTGCTAGAAGGAACAACAAGACCTGACATATACTTAGACTGCTTTTACATAATAAACCTTCAACAATTAATGTTAAAGGTCTCTTCAGCTAAGCCATCTACCTGTCTCTTAGACCCCATCCCAACGAGGTTACTTAAAGAAGTGCTACCACTGGTTAACATTTCATTATTAGATATGATTAATATGTCCTTATTAACAGGTTATGTACCACAGTCATTTAAAGTAGCTGTGATTAAACCTATTCTGAAAAAACCCACCCTCGATCCTGAGGTCTTAGCCAACTATAGACCTACATCTAATCAGTCCCTCCAGAAAAACGCAGAGTTTTTTTGTGATTGTTGCGGGCAAAAATCCTTGATTATGCGGCACGTTTTCTTCTATTTATGCCATTTTATGCGATGAAATTGCGGGAACTTGCAAAAATTGCGGGAACTTGCAAAAATTGCGGGAACTTGCGGGAACTTGCAAAATCTGCGGTTTGATGAAAAAGAGAAAAAAAAGTGATTCCCCCAACACCGTGTTCTCAGTAGGTGAAATTACGTCACTTCATAACGTTCCCATGGCAACAGGGGAAAATGGCTGTTCTTGTGTGAAGTAAACGCAACATTTTTTAACTTTCTGCTGAGATATATGTGACTTTTTTGCAACGAAAATGCGGGGATTATGAAATCATGCAAGCCCCGCATATTTTGCGCGGAAATCGGCAATTTATGCGGCGAAAGTGCGGCGTATTTGACAAATATGCGGACTTTGGCTGATTATGCATTGAATTCTGTGATCGCATAATCGCGTTTTTCTGGAGGGACTGTCTAATCTTCCCTTCCTCTCCAAAATCCTTGAGAAGGTAGTTGCTAATCAGTTATGTGATTTCCTACATAGCAATAGTTTATTTGAGGACTTTCAGTCAGGATTTAGAAAGCATCATAGCACAGAGACGGCACTGGTGAAAATTACTAACGACCTTCTAACTGCTTCAGACAAAGGACTTGTCTCCATACTTGTCTTACTAGATCTTAGTGCTGCCTTTGACACTATTGACCATACCATCCTGTTACAGAGACTGGAACACTTAGTTGGTATTAAAGGAATTGCACTGAGCTGGTTTAAGTCCTATTTGTTAATGTTAATGACAAATCCTCCAAGTACGCTAAAGTTAACCATGGCATTCCACAAGGCTCAGTGCTTGGACCAATTCTATTCTCCTTATATATGCTTCCTCTAGGTAATATTATTAGGAAACTTGTGTCATCTGAAAGTTAATTGAGTGTTTCCTAATAATATTACCTAGAGGAAGCATATATAAGGATAATAGAATTGGTCCAAGCACTGAGCCTAATGCCCACTTAAAACAAACCTCATGAACAGCCTTTTTTCATCTTCGTAACATTGCCAAAATAAGGAACATCCTTTCTCAGAATGATGCTGAAAAAATAGTCCATGCATTCGTTTCTTCCAGGCTGGACCATTGTAATTCCTTACTATCAGGAAGCTCAAACAAGTCACTTAAGACTCTCCAGCTGATCCAGAATGCTACAGCTCGTGTACTGACAAGAACTAAGAAAAGAGATCATATTACTCCTGTATTAGCTTCTCTGCATTGGCTCCCTGTAAAATCCAGGATTGAATTTAAAATCCTCCTCCTGACCTACAAAGCTCTAAATGGTCAAGCACCATCATATCTTGAAGAGCTCATAGTACCTTACTGTCCCACTAGAGCACTGCGCTCCCAGAATGCCGAGTTACTTGTGGTTCCTAGAGTCTCTAAAAGTAGAATGGGAGCCAGAGCCTTTAGCTATCAGGCTCCACTCCTGTGGAACCAGCTCCCAGTCTGGGTCCGGGAGGCAGATACTGTCACCACATTTAAGAGTAAACTTAAGACTCTCCTCTTTGATAAAGCTTATAGTTAGGGAGTGACGAGTTGCAGCATCTGCCTAGCCCGGCCCACCTGCTTCTCTGTCCTAGAAATGCTTGTTACTAACCTAGCTCTGGGGAGCTTGCTCCCCGGAGTCTTTCTGTTTCTTTTTCACCCAGGAGGAAATCCTGGGATTAGGATGGCACCAAAATTATGGTTCCAGCTGTTGCCGTGGTTCTGCTGAGAAATACCCTGCTTTTCCGTGCTGCTCCCTGCACTACTACACCCACTTTTTCTAGCCACTGTTTAATTACTATACTGTGATGCACCCCAACGGCACGTCAGACTCCGCCTACCAAGAGCCTGGGTCTGTCCGAGGTTTCTTCCGAAAAGGGAGTTTTTCCTTGCCACTGTTGCACTAGTGCTTGCTCTTGGGGGGATTTGTTGGTTTTTTTTGTAAATTATAGAGTGTGGTCTAGACCTACTCTATCTGTAAAGTGTCTTGAGATAACTCCTGTTATGATTTGATACTATAAATAAAATTGAATTGAATTGAATTGAATTGAATTGAATTGAATTGAATTAGTCTGACACGAGGGACTACCAGCAGAGCCTGGTCGTGTGATCTTAGGCTTCTGGACGGAGTGTATGGATGAATAAGTTTGGATAGATAGACAGGAACTAAGTCATGTAGAGATTTGAAGACAAAGAGAAGGATTTTAAAATCTGTTCTCTGTCTAACGGGCAGCCAGTGTAGAGATCTGAGAATTGGAGAGATATGGTCATATTTGTGACAGTTAAGGATAAGTCTGGCCACAGCATTTTGGACTAACTGAAGATGGGCAATTTGAGAACTTGATATACCACAGTAGAGTGAATTGCAATAATCTAGCCGACACGTGATGAATGCATGAACCGCCATTTTCAGAGTTGTCGGGGTGGGAAAGCCTTTGATTCTATTCTATTCTATTGACGTTAGTTCAAAGGAACATGGTTCCCACAAGTTCTTTCATATATTCTCATGTTAAAATCTGTGAACAGAGTCCAAAGAGAGGTGTGACGAATACAGCGGGGGAGATAGTACAGATTCTGTAGGAGACAGGAAATGAGGAAACATAGCAGCAACAATTACTTACAGTATGAGACACAATTAAGGCATAGCAAAAAGTACATCCACAATGGGTGCTTCAGCAGATACCCTTGAAACATTCCTTCACTTCAAACATAAGTTGTGCCTCTCGTAGAAAAAAAAAGCTCTAAGAGAAGAAAGAGATGGTAAAAAAAACAAAAAAACAAATCAGGAAGAAGCTGGAAATGAGTCCAACTCATGCATAACTTCAAACACTCCATCTTCAAAGTTGCATAACATTAAAAACCAAGCCCACTCCGCGTCCTCCACATCAAAAAGCAGCCAGTATCGAGGGGACACTGCCGAGCCATGCCCTCGCTCTGAGGCACAACATGCATCCACCCTCCTCTTCATCTTCATCCTTTGTTGTCCCTTGCTTTTGTCCTTACGGTATTTGTTATGGTAGAGGAATACAGCATTATGGGTAAGAGCAGGGCCAGGTGGTAATCTCACCATAAAGTAAGGAATCTGTGTGTCTTTCTGTTTTCCCTTGGCACATCTCGAGGACCGAGGTGTGTAGGTAACTACTGAAAGTAGTACTTACCTATAATAGGTATTACCTAAAAGTAATGGATAAAGGGTTAAAATAACACGTTCATTTCGATTAATTAATCTGGGAAAAAATAGCGCATAAAAAAAAATAACGCAGATTAATCCATTCACGATCGACCTTTCACCCAGAGCCGTTCTAGCCACCATTCGACTGTTAAATGAAGGGGGGAGACGAGAGAATGCGTTGCCACAGGCAACAGAAACATTGCTGCATGTGACGCTAGTTAACACTACACTCAACAGCAGGTAACGTTAGCCTACCGCTAGATAGCAGCTGGATTAAACACGGTTAAAATGCTGACAGCTAACGCTAAACGGTGTAAACTTTGACTGTATTTCACTCACTTTAGAGGATTCCGACACTTCTGCAGCTGCAGCCGTTGTCCGAAAAACACAGACGGAGACGGTGCGTTCAATGAAACTGGTAACCTACAGCCTCGTGGTGCATTCATAGTCACTGTAAAATACCATTTTTTCATCTGTTGGATGTTTTTGTTGTTCAATAGCAATTTACTAGTGAAATAACTCTATTCCTGAAGCACTTTTGAATTTATTTCCTCAGCATATTAGGTCATATTGTTGATTGTTATGGTCATTATTTGAACAGTGAAAATAATAACTTTAATGTCACTTATGCTGATTATTCATTGATACATTTGAATTGAAATATTTAAAATACTTTCACAGCAAAAATGATGTATGCGATTAATTTAGATTAATTAATCATAGAGTTTTTTAATTAATTAATTTTTTAATTGATTGACAGCCCTAGTTAAAATATTCAATCATATTTCTGTATATCTGTATCAGTGTCTTTGTGTCTCTGTGTACCAACCGGCAGAGGCAGATGGCCACCCACCAAGAGCCAGGGTCTGTCCGTGGTTTCTGCCTGTTAAAAAGAAGTTTTTCCATGCCACGGTTGCACCAAATGCTTAGTCTAGCTATCAGCAGACCAAGCTCAATAGATTTAAGATTGAGCATTGGTCTGGGGAGTCTGCTCTTATTTTCTCTGCACAAGAGGTGTGATCAACAGGCATAGTTCAAATGACTCTGTATGCAATTGGATAGTCCTTCAACCAATCAGACCAACAATCCAGGCAACATAGCAGCGACAGCAGCATCAACAGGTTGCTGCGCTTCAGGGTGCGGCTTGTTGAATGTAAAAAAGAAGCTTGCCATTGCTTCTCTATCATCATCGTTAAACCTGCCAATAGTGCGCAAGGTGGATAAGCCAGTTTGTGATTGGTTCCCGCAAAATTGTGAACTGAAGCAGGAGAGATAAACGTACAGGTTTCCAGCCTGATCTGCATGGAGAAATCAAATCGCCGGCAGAGTGGGCGGTCTTTACCCAGCCTATCAAATGCTTGCTCTTCGGGGGGATATTGAACATTTGTAAATTATAGAGTGTGGTCTAGACGTACTCTATCTGTAAAGTGTCCTGAGATAACTCATGTTGGGATTTGACACTATACATTTAATTTAATTTAATAGCTACTGTATGTAATTTTAACCATTTATCCTTTAAATTCTAGGCCATTATTCAGTCCATTTTTTTTCAACAAGTGTGTTTATTTATTTTCAGAGAAAATAATCACACTACAACAAATAATACAGGTGCAAATCAGAACTGTCACAGTAAGGCTCATCTTCAATAAAATAAACATAAACATGACAGGGCTGTAACATGCGATATTTGGCACAGTAAGTCAAGATAAGTCATCCTTAAGAATCACCGGTGTGGTCAATTTGTGGGCAGTCCCATAGGTGGGCAGTCCCATAGGCCAGGGGTCTTCAACGCTTTTTAAGCCGAGGACCCCTTTACTGAAAGAGAGACGGATCAGGGACCCCCTACTACATATATTGCATAAAATGAAGTTGCATATTATTCTGGTCCTACAATGACTTTTAAGGCAGCCTAAAGCATTTACAGATACCTTTTTTTGCATAGAATACTAAGCTATTCAAATAGCCTAATAATTGTTTCCATGATTTTATAAATCATGTTTTAATGTTAAACACACAGCCAATCCTTTGGGATGAACTGTATATGTGGATGGCTACCTTAGTGACATTACCTATTGCCCAGTAAGCTTATCATCAGTGGGGATTGATATTTGCTAATAATATGTTGGAATCATGTTAAGACTTTTCAATTTTTGAAAAAACTTTCAAAAATTAACAATAATTTGGAGGCCCCCCTGCAGTGACTCTGAGGACCCACTAGGGGTCCCGGACCCCCTGATGAAGATCCCTGCCATAGGCAGTGATATAATGTGCCCTTTCTACGACATTTGTAGCACGTGTCAGGATTATTGGGGCTGAATTTATTTAGCTGAGTTGGTGTTACATATGTTCTCATTATCCACTTATACTGAAGTAATTTAAAATGGGTATTTATTGTTTGTGTTTGAGATTTTAAGGACATCTTCTGCCAGTCCTCAGTTGAGATTGCAGAGTTTAAATCCTCACACCATGCCAATCTCTTACTCTCTGAGGAAACCTTTGATCCATCCGTGATTATTGCATAAAAACTTCAATCAATCCCCTATTAGGGTGTTGATTTGTTGCTATTTCTTCTATACAGCTAAGAGTAGGTAGAGATAAAGATGTATGTATCTTAAATATGTAGCTTCTTATCTGCAGGTATTTAAAAAAAATGTTTTGGTTGGATGTCATACTTTTGCCTCAAATATTCAAACAACATGAGAATGAAGTTGCAAATTTTCTTTCTTGGCATTTTTATTCACAACATGAACAAGAAGCGATTATTAAACTAAACTAGTTGGTTGAGGGTTGACTTGGCAAAATGGAACACACAGGATCGGAGCGCAAATACCTGCCGCCTCCCATTATTCAGTCCATTACTTTTAGCTATCCAGTTCAACCATGTATCTAATACTGTTGGCCGTCTATTTCAATCCCTTGAGTTCCTAGCTAACTGTTAATGTTAACTGCTCCCCTATTTACCTATGATTTGAACTGGAACTGTTTCAGACACAAGAACAGTTTATCACGCTGATGAACAGTTAATTATTAATGCCAAATATAAATCTGATCATGCTGTATTTATGCGGTGTACAAGTACATTAAGAGCAACTTAAACCCAGAGTCAACTTCCTTGTATGTGTACACATACTTGGCCAATAAACCTGATTCTGATTACTTTTAGCCATCTATTCCAACTGTTACGACAGGTCTTTCAGTACATGTACAAAGTACTTAAAAAGGGAAAGTTAAAGCGGAAGCAAGCATGCTGCAGCCTGCCGCTGGAAAGCCACGTTTCTGTACGGAAAATACTATTGGAGAGAAATACTGTTTATGAGAGTTTATGAAGAGATGTTTTGTAGTTTTACCAAAACAACTTATATATACATAAATACACCTTTTATAACCTAAAGTACAACAGAGAGAGCGGGGCTGGCCCGGTGACGGTGATGACGACGGAGAGGACGAAGGAGGGCGAATGCTGAGCGGCGGCCTCCCGACGGCAGGAGAGATTGAGGCAGGCATCATCTTTAGACAGCGAATTGAAACAGTGGCTGGGCGAGTCAGGTTAACACAGCACAACCCCTCTAGAAGTAGGATAGACATACACTCATCTAGCCTGGTTGACACCAGACCCTTCTCAGTTGTAACTGAGAGTGGGTCTGGGGAAGATTCATTCACAGCCCATTTCCCATTCAGAGCGATGAAGGAGATGACGTATGCAGAGCGACGGAAAAACATCTCAACCAGCGAGCATCGTCATCATGTAAAGGTTGTGATTGGTGCTTCGATTTGGAGAAATCGGAAATGGGCTTGAATGGGCTCTTGGCCAGACTGACCTGCAGAGCAAATCTCAAATTTGCCGGAAGTTTGTCAGGGTTTTCCCAGGCTACCACTCATCCAGGCTAGCTCAGGTCTCACTCTCACATTAAATGCACACATGCAGGGAGAGGAGACAATGTTTAGTTTAATTTTGGTTTAATATTGGTTTACACATATACAAATACTACAGATTAATATATGATGGAGAGATGCACAAAACCCCTCAGAGGGGCTGGGCACTCTCCAATCCACACTCCAATTAAAATAGAAAGAAACTAAAATACTGAACAGAAAAGAAAGAGGGAAAAAGCCCAAACTAAAAATAACACACAATATCAAATCAACAGAATCAATACGAAAGGTAAAATATCATGGAATTACATGGGGAATTACAAAAGCAAACCTTTAACAGCCTTGTTCAATTGGTCAAGTGTTATCTTTAAATAATCTGATGGCAAAGCATTCCATATCACTGAACCTCTGTCAGTCTGTTTGACAGATAGGGGGCTTGAGTTTGTACTTATTTCGAGTGGCATAATTATGAAGTTGGTAACAGAAAAAAAAAGTGTATTATAGAATGAAAGTAATTAATGTTATGAGCTAGCTACAAGCTTAGCCTTTAAAGGAGAATTGCGGTGGATTTCAACATGTAGCTCTGTTGTTTGGAAATTTGGAGTGCTGTCAGTAGCAAGAAAAACGAAAACAATCGGTGCTGCCTACAAAGTGTTATCCTCAGTGCTCAAAGTGGGCCGGTACTCACCGGTACGCAGTACCGGCACTTCTACATTTTACTTTTAAGCGTACCTGCACTTTTTCTTGCGTACCGCTACTTCTCGCATGCAGCCGGTACTCTACCACTGACAGAGAAAGCGTCAGTGTCAGAGAGATGACCCTAACGTTACATAAACTACTCTACCCAGAGGGCACTACGTGTTTCCATTTTAGATCTTGATGAATCACGTAAAGGCAAGCAGTCGGCCCACCCTATCAGAAGTTAGCTTCTCCACGGACGCTAGTTTGAAAAAGCTGTCGGCCTGACATGAACAGATTTTTCACTGCTGAAAACTTAGAAACTAAAAATAAGTATTGAGTTTTTAAGTGGTTATGTTGGCCGCCTGGCTTCAGAAAGGTACTAAAAGAACGCGTGTGCCAGAGCCAGACACGTCAACAGAGGTCCAAGTCCAACCAGAAACATCAGGAGGAAGTACGATTCATGAGCTTAAAGCTAACGTTCAAGCTAACGTTAGAGTTGATGTGAGCGGAACAGCTAGCGTTAATGAGGAGTCTGCCGCTACCAACCTTAACATTACCTTAGTCAATGACACCGACGTCAACAATAACGTGAGTAACGAAACACACGGATGGCCTGACTGTTGGTCAAAGGACCAAATGATGTATTTTTGCTCCACAAACAGCTGGCTCGTTTTTAATAATAACAAACTGGGCTGCAAAACATGTAGCAGCATCCCGTCACTTGCTGCCCAGACAGAGGGGGGGCTGAAGCTGTCTGGCATAAACCCTGTTTCCCCCTGTCTCACACACACACGCACACACACACACACACACACACACACACACACACTGAGAGTGAGTGTTTGTTTGCATCTGTTTGAGCACCAAATTATTGTTAAAATGAATAGTTGTTTTGATAATTTAAATCTCTTAACATGAATCCAACAGATTAGCAAATATAAATCAGATTATTTGTGGAAAAAATAAACAATATTGATACTAGCTTATATGTAAATTAGTCACTTAGGCCATCCATAGATAGTTAATAAGGATTCACTGTTCCACATGTATGTTTACAATGAAAACGTGATTTTTTTAATAGCTTATGCACTAAAGTTATGTAAACTTGTTTAAATAAATCCATACATTCATATTGTTAATAAATGACAATAAATTGTTGTACCAGCAATATCTCCAAGTTTTGTTTTTCACTATAGAAATCTCAAATGTCATAATGATTTGCCAATGCAAGAGAGTACTGGCACCTTTTTTTTCCCACTTCAAGCACTGATTATCCTCCTGCTAGAGTTAGCACCCAACAGGCTTAAACAGGGCAGGTTTTAAACATGTTTTTATCCTCTAAACATGTTTGAAATGTCATTACATGTGCAGTTATTCCTTCTGAGGGAAATTTCCAAACTACAGAGCTACGTGTTGAAATCCACTGCAATTCTCCTTTAATAGCTATGTTTTGTTGCTCAATGAGCCCATCTTAGCTTAGCTTTTGTAACAACCATTTATCCATTAGTTTAGCCTACATTTAGACTCCTCTGGTGGCTTGCTGATTAGATTTCATGCATTCTCAATCATAACATATAAAGTACAGTGTTTAGGTGTTACAGTTGGCTCACTAGAATGATTTTTAAATCAAATCGTGTTTTTTAAAGTCAACTTTTTGTCAACTCTGCAATATGTGCCAGACATACAGAGCAATTGAATGTTTCTCTCCGACCAACGGTGCAATAAGGACATGTACCACAAGTATAATAGAAAAGATAAGAAATGTATACAAATAAAGATAAAAAAGATAAGTAATATATTAAATAAATGTAAGAAACTGCAGAAGGACACATTCCAAACCGCTGGGTCCAACCACCATATCATTAAAGTGAGAATGCTGTCATTGGTAAGAGATCTGACCTTAAAATTGCATTTCCTAGCAACAAAGTTTATTTGTGCAACTCTGAACAGCAGAAATAAGAAGCAGCAGTTTACAGCACTGGGAAGCTATAGGATCCGGTGCAAGGTGACAACAACCAGATTGCAATCTGCAGGTATAAAGTATGATCAGATTGCCATTGAGAAAAAGACAAATGTATAGGAGGAACATAGAGTAGAAACACAACTGAGATTTAAAAACACCCTGGTGTCTTGAAGTCTTCAATTGGCTTTTCCCCTTCTTTGTCACTTTCAAATACTCCTGACACATTCTCCAATATACTGCTAAACACGTACAAAATCCCACCCACACGGTTAGAGAGAAAAAGCTCTTCAGAAGCGCACCTTGCCACCCACATATGTTGACATACGCTCATGAACAAACTGGTAATGTTCCATCAAAGCTTATAGCGCCCATTAAAACGCAGAGACAAACACGGAACCACGCTCGTGGTTAACACCCACACACTCTTGAATGGCGTGCCTTTCCATCACTGCAATTGCCAGTGACAAACATGTACCCCACTCAATTACACCTGGCTAATTGTTGAGATGCCACATTATCACAGAGACTCACAGAGACAAGTCACACACTTTTTAATATATATGTATGTATATATATATATATATATATATATATATATATATATATATATATATATATATATATATATATATATATGTGTGTGTGTATATATATATATATATATAAGTATATATATATATATGTGTGTGTGTGTATATATATATATATATATATATATATATACAGACAGGATACACACAGGCCTTTGATATTTCTGAGGAAAGATATAGTGTTGCAGTTTTGAATAAGCATGCAACACCCTCATGTAATCAGATAATGGCAGATAATGGATTATTTAGGCACCTGCTCTCACCATGCTGTATAAACCGATGAAGATACAGTAGATTTTATTTATTTTTCCTTCTTGCTCTCACTCACACACACACACACACACACACACACACACACACACACACACTCTGCCTGAAGGATTTTAATTTGAGATGCAGACTCCAGTGTCATAGTGAATGATATTAAAAGTCGTATCATGAATAAATCAGGAGACAGAGGACTCACCTCAGCAATGTGACAGATAAGCAAAGAGAAACGGCACACAGGAGGAGCCGGAGAGAGAGAGAGAGAGAGAGAGAGAGAGAGAGAGAGAGAGAGAGAGAGGAAAAGCTTCAGGAGTGACGGCGAAAAGGCCGATAAATAACGCCACTTCGATTTTAGCAGTACAGACTTCAGCACTGTTTCATGCAGGCCATTAGTTTATGGCACTTCTTAACAAGGCTGTAATAACTTTACTTCTAAATCCACAACACACCTTCATCTGTCATCTGATAACTCAACACTTTTTTTTTTTTTTTTTCACCGTTTCCAATGGAGACATGTTCATAATGAAAGCCTTCATTTGTAACAAATCACTCAGCCGTAACATCAACAAAAATGGACAAATTGTCAATTTGCCGTGTAGTTTCTGAACAAGATGGGATGTCACAGCAGGGGTGTGGTGCATCCAAAATTTCTGAAGGGGCAAGGATTCATTCAAACCTGTCAACAATTCAAATCAAGAGGGAAGACAGATGATGAAGGGCGTTGTAAACATGTGAGAGCCAGAAGGCTCTATCTCACACCAGCGGTTTTTTAATGCTTCCTGGCCCTGTCCTACTCTTAAGCACAATAGTTTTTTTTTGCAAGAAGACAAAAGCAGTGATTCTATATATATATATCTTTGCAGTGTTTTTCCTGGCTCGAAAAGAGATGGACGTGGTACCAGCCTGATCATGCGCACGTGTGCATGCGTACCGTGCACGCCTTCCATTTAGGCCCCCAGGAAGTGCGCATCAAAGCCAATTTGACATAAAATAATTGACATAAACAGTGGAATTACAACTTCCGTGTCCATCACATAATGCCATGGGACCCAAAAAGACTTTTTGTGAGTTTAAGAACCCCCTTTTGAATATAAAAGGTTCCACTAAAAACAGAATGACTGTTACATTTTAAAGTGTAGTTTTCTACAGTTACTTCCTTTCAACTAACACAAAGAAATCCTTGAGTGTCTTTCGTGAGATGTTGCAGCCTTTCGCGATGTGTTTATTGATCCAGTTGATATATCGCAATGACGATAAAACAATATTGTGCAGCCCTAATTTACAGTATATGGAGAGTGTTTGCCTCCCATGATGCTCTGAATAACGCCCCCCCAACCAAGAGCCATTCATGGGGTATAGGAGGACAAATGAGCAGAGGGAACAACAGAGTGAAAATGAGCCTGCTTATATCTATGGGTGGGAGGCTGCATGTAATCTGCAACTGTGCCAAGAGGAGGGTGCCCACCTCAACTGGTGTGTACTGTATGCGCACATACATGCATGAATATGCATCTGTGTGTTTGTGCTGCTGTTACCTCTGAGGGGAGACGGTGGTGCTGTCGGCAGGTTAATCCAGCCCTCAGGCTAAGCATCAAACTTTAAGATCAGAGAATCAATAATTCAGACAGCAGCTTGTCAGGATCTATCACAGACCACCGACTGAGAGGCAGGCAGCACTACAACAAAGGCACAGAGGTGATTTACAGTCTCATACAACTCACACACATACAAATAAAAGGTACACGCTGCAAATACTACACAATAACTGCGTAATTTTGTGCCATTCAAATCACACCCGGTCAAACCAAAGCCACGGACACTCTGGCCCTCATTTATGAAACGTGCATACGACCTAAAACAGGCATAGGATGGGCGTACGGCAATTCCTACGCAAAGCTCGGCATTTATCAATTTGAACGTGAGTGCAGGCTGCAATAAAATCGCACGTCTGGTCTGAACTCTTGTACGCAAGTTTTCGAGTCAGTGTGGCCTTGTGGTGCAGCATATATCAGTTTAAACAGGAGAAGGAGAAGTCATCAGTTGATCACTTATCAGCAATGGCAGATCTGGCTCTTTTAGAAGACCTCTATATGCGCCGGTACACTAGTGTACATGTACGCGCACACGCCACGGTGGAACGCTCCATCGGACTGATTAACAGGATGTTATTCAACGCTTTTTAAAGGTATAGTGTTGTTTGGCAATGATATTCAATACAGGAAACATGACGATGCACAACATTTTTATTTATTCTTCACGTTTCTCTTTTAAAGGTTAATGATCACAAGTGAACGATTTATTTCTGCCATTGACCGAGTTATTTCGGCTTGTTTTTCCAGCACCTCTGCTGTCAGGAGACGGGATGAAAAAAAATAAAAGACACTGCATAAACTCCGCTACTGTGTGTTTATTTAAATATAGGTACACCATGTAGGCCTAATAGATTGCAATAAGCCTGTATATTACTATTAGGACTATAGCATACATGTGTCAAGGATGTATAAATTAAATAAACTTCAGCTCGAGTGCGATTTACTACGGCAACAGACCGCATCTCTTTTCATTCCACATTCTTTCTCCAGCCTTTACCAGTTTTCAGGCTGCCAAATACTAAACACGTTAGTGCAAATGAACCTGAGATATCAGGGTTTCAATCTCCACATTTTAGCCGGATTACGTCTCGCCATGTCGTAAATTGTAGGGGCGAGGCCTCAAAACCGAGAATATACTGGGGTGTGATATTTAAATTACGATCGTTTCCAGCCGCTGTATTTATCAATGTACGACCATTCTTACGCTCTGATTGGTGTGATACGAACGTTTCATGAATCACACGTGAAGCCTGTCGTAAGATGATATCTGCACTCATATCTGCGCTGGTTTCTACGATAGGTTGAAAAATGAGGGCCACTGTGATTTGAACGTTCAAAAGCAAGGAAACATGCGCATACATACATAAATTCCCTCACACACACAAAGAGCTACACCTTGACTTCAATCCCGAGAGATATTACCTTGTGTCAGGAAAACGGATTGATGGTCAGAATCACTTTTTGATTCCTAAACCTCAGAATCTGAGCTTGTACGGCGCGTCACAGATCTACTGCTGTGCCTAAGATCCAGCAGCTAGCCCTTGAAGCGTACACCACCCTATTAATTTGGCCGCAGCACCGTTGCAAATCAGAGAAACAGCAATAAACCATGTCTGTTTAGTGTGTGTTGTGGGGGAGTGAGCTGGTAGGGGGTAAGAGAAATTGAGGGATATTTTAGCACGTGGGTGTATAATGGCTATCAGAGGTGACTTTCAGTTGGATCAACACAAAACACTCGCGCACAAACAAGTTTTGTTTTTTTCTCGCACAGTCACAGACACAGTACATTAGCTTATACAGATAACCATATCAAATGATCATGCAGCAGCATCTAGCAGGCTCTGTGGGTGTATGTATGTATGTGACAGACAGAAAGAGAGAGAAAGAGTGTGTGAGAGAGAGTGTGTGTGTGTGTGTGTGTGTGTGTGTGTGTGTGTGTGTGTGTGTGTGTGTGTGTGTGTGTGTGTGTGTGTGTGTGTGTGTGTGTGTGTGTGTGTGCATGAGGCAGTCTTGAAGTGAAAGTGCTGACGCTCAGAGACATTTTCTTGGAGCGGAGTGAGCCCCTGCAGGCCTGCTAACCTTCAGTTCCATGTCGTGTGTGTGTGTGTGTGTGTGTGTGTGTGTGTGTGTGTGTGTGTGTGTGTGTGTGTGTGTGTGTGTGTGTGTGTGTGTGTGTGTGTGTGTTTGTGTGTGTGTGTGTGTGTGCGTGCGTGTGTATAAAGTGCAACCAATTGCAGCTAGGTTGAACCATAGACTGTAACAATAAAGAATGAAGCTTCTGGATCTAATTTCCAGCAGAGGGTGACTCCACTGGCTCCAAAAAGAAGACTGTCGGACCAACCTGGTCTCACAGAATTCCATGAAATGAACACGGCCCCTTAATTCAAAATCTGTGGCAGTTTAACGGATTCACCGAAAATTCTGTGACGGGCCCACGGATCCGCGATGCCATGTAAGTCAATGACCGAAATAATATTATTAAAATTAAGAAATGCATACTATGATGACATCTAAATAAATGTTGATAGATGTAGCGGTATAGTTTTAAAAATATCAATAAACAACAAAGCAATCCAGCTTCCCTGGCCGAAATAGACTGAAATAATAACTTTAAAAAAACACATAAACCATGATAATATCTGGTGAATAAATGTTGGTTAAAACAGCGGTTATTGGGCTAAAAATACCAATAATAGCAAAGCTGTATACAGCTTCTCTGCTGCAGCCGACTGGCAGAAAGAATCATGCTGCATCAGGGAATCTGTGGGTAGACCACGAATGATGCCTGTCATTGACTTAAATGGCATCGCGGATCCGTGGGCCCGTCACAGAATTTTCGGTGATTCCGTGAAACTTGATGCGTTCGTCCAATCAGCCCCCAGTTTATATTTTTGGGGCGACAATACAGATTAGCGCCGCATGCTGTTATGGAGATGTATTACGTCTTGCGCACACGCAGAACGTACGCTCAAGTCGGCGTCTCTGCGGTGTGTTCTGAGGCACTTTTTTGACCAACTCGGGGAGACTGATCAGTCTGACTGGCTTTTCTGCCGACTGTCGGCCGTCGGGTTGGTGTGTCAGGGGATTAAGAGAAAGTTTGCTGATTTCTGTGCTGCAGTAAATGCAGATGAATAAGTTTACCCACCGGTAAATCTCCACTGGATGACTTGCTTCAGAGGGATTGAAAATTTGGATTTTTCCTCTTTAGGGTTTATCTTACAGCAGGACCAGTGAAAGCATACACAACACTGGCTTAGACGCCTCATCCTTCCCAGCTCCACCCCTTTTGTCCAAATGAAGCCACCTTTTCTCTGCTAAACTTAACTGTCACGACCGCTATCACGGCCGCCAGCTCACAGTGATCTACTCTAATCTAGCTAAACTCAACTGTCACGTCAGCCTAACGGTGACCGGCTGCCATCATCATGTAATATATCATACAAACTGTTGTGAATATGTTTTCGTGCGATATCATACGAACCCATTGATGAGAATGCGTTTGATGGCCTAGGAATTCTGCCTTTTCTCTTCAGTCAACATAGCAAACCCCATTATTACAATGTACAAATTGATTTTTGGAATTTTTAACCCTTGTGTTCTCTTCCCGTCGACCATGAACTTGTTTGAAATGTTTTTTCAACGTTTTTAACGCTTTTTAAAAGTTTTGTCACTTTTTTTAACACCTTTTTTTAATTCATGGTCAATAAACTTAATTTATATGACAGTATAACTATTTTTTTGTTTAAAAAAAGCAGAAATTATGAATTATAATGACTACTAGTTAAGATCAGAGGATGTTGAGTGGATCACAGACTGGTATATGTCAAAGTTTAGTCAGGATACTGTTTTGAAACCATTTAAACAATTATTTTTGGGCAATTTGGTTGAAAGAAACCCATATTTCGGATTTAAAAAACTTTGAAAATGGGTCAAATTTGACCTGAGGAAAACACAAGGGATAAAAGAAGAAAAGAATCACAATTCTTATGTGAATCAGTTCATTGAAGATTTGTTGCACACTTGTCTATGTCTTAGAATCTGTCTCTATTCAAAGAAACATGAAAGTTAAATGAAATTAAATACATTTTCTTCCACTTCTAATAGGCTGCTTTGATGTTAAAAGATAAATCTTAATGGTAAATCATTCAATGATAATTTAGACAATGGCAGGCTTCCAACTTTGTGGGAACAGTTTGTGTTTATCTTTTTCCAACATGACAATGCCCCCATGATTTCCCCAGTTTGGTGTGGAAGAACCAGGCTTGCCTGCCCTGAGCTCTGACATCAGCCCCATCCAACACCTTTGGGATGAACTGGAACACGATCATGTGTGCCAGGCCTGATCACCCAACATCAGAGTTGGACCTCACTAATGCTCTTGTGGCTGAATGCTGGCAAATCCCTGCAGCCACGTTCCAACATCTGCTGGAAAGCCTGCAACCAGAAGAGTGGAGGCAGTTACAGCAGCACATAAATGCCCACATTCAACAAATAGATTTCCAAATAGTTTGTGTGGATACCCACATACCTATTGCTGTAGTATTGCTATCATGAATTATCATTTTGTTTGATACCTAACCTGTCTAAACTCAAGATGGAGGGAGATAGAGACAGTTACATTTGACACACACACACACACACACACACACACACACACACACACACACACACACACACACACACACACTTTTTGTTTGATTTTCTTGTTTTTTTCTATTTTGTAAGCATATATTTTAGTTTTTTTTCTTATCTTATTATGGAATGGTATTATCCTTGATGATTTGGCAATATTGTTTCCTGATATTTATGCCAATAAAGCAATTTGAATTTGAGAGAGAGAGAGAGAGAGAGAGAGAGAGAGAGTGAGAGAGAGAGAGAAAGACAGAGAGAGACAGGGACTGAGAGAGAGACAGAGAGAGAGAGAGAAAGACAGAGAGAGACAGGGACCGAGAGAGAGACAGAGAGAGAGAGAGAGAGAGAGAGAGAGACAGAGAGAGAGAGACAGCGTGAGAGAGACAGAGAGAGAGAGAGACAGAGAGAGAGAGACAGAGAGAGACAGACAGAAGCGGAGACAGAGAGAGAGAGAGAGAGAGAGAGAGAGAGAGAGAGAGAGAGAGAGAGACCAATCTGACCTCAAGAGGAGAGGCAGATGAAGAGATAAAAGGATAAAGAGGGATGAGAGATGAGATGGAGGATGCAAGAGAGGAAAAGGAAGGAACAGCCTGCTTGCTTCCTGTGTTCATCTATATTTCACAGCACTTTCAATTAGCACCAGTGTGGCTGCACAGAGATAAAGAGAGAGAGAGGTTTGCTCCAGGTCACTGTGGCCTGGTAATGGCCTCTCTTTCTCTCTCTCTCTCTCTCTCTCTCACTCTCTCTCTCTCTCTCTCTCTCTTTAAAGGTGTTTGCAAACATAAAGTCTGTTTGCTTTGGCCCGAAGCAGGGCATGAGCTCCTGGTTTGTTACATCTACATATTTCACAGGTTATTATCACAACAACTTCAAGCACCGCTGTAATTTATCAAAAGAGGCCACATGGAAGAAGACTTTTCGTTCACTGGTTGGTAGACATTGGAGAAACTTAATCTATTACTTTTTCACCCAGCCTGGTGCAATAGGAGGTCAAGTTCAAAGTCCAAACAGTTCTCTGAATTTGATATTGAGACATGGTAGAAAATTAATTTTGAAAAACTTTGAAAACAGTTTCGAGCTGATAGCAGAAAGACGTCATGCCCTGAGTTCGCCTGACGCATGTAGAAGTTCTTGAAAAATGTGGACATCAACTTTCATTTTCCTTTAGTTTTTAAAACTTGAGCACATTGTTGATGCTTCATTCAGTGTTTAGCTGGGATTATACTCATTTTTTAAAGTTGTGTCTTGCTGAGATTTAGATGAGATGACATGATGTGTATTTTATACTAGCTGAAGCCAGGAGATTAGCCTGCATAAAACTGGAAGCAGGAGTGAAAGAGCTAGCTTAGCCTAACTCTCTCCAAAATTCAAAAATACAGTTAGAGTATGACACCTTTAGTTAACTAACTAACTAACATGTATCTCATTTGTTCTATTTATGTCCACATGTGATCATTTAAAAACAACTATTGATGGTTTTACTGGGAGTTAACGATTCCTTGGTGACCAGCAGCCAGGAGCAACTCATAGACCAGACTAGCTGTTTCCCTGCTGTGTAACATGAAGCCCAGAAACATCGACACACATAGAGCGGAAGGTAAGGAACATCCAACAATCATGTCAGGCAATTATCCAGGAAATGTACTACTTACTATTGGCCACAAACTTTACTGCATACATTGTATGTTCTGGAGGCTTGAAAAGTATACCCATGTGCAGATGGCAGAAAGCCAAATCATCCCCAGCTGACAGCAGAATATCTTACTTGAGAACTTCAGAGTTGGTTACTGCATTGTAATGTTGAGACCTCATGTCCAATGTTCAGTTTGCTGCTGATCTTACTTCAGTGGTCCCACCATTCATAGACCATAATTACATCTTGAGGACGTCATGTGCGCAACCAATGCTCGAACGTAACACTGGATACATGCATAGACGTCACGTGCATGCAAAATCTGTTTAATTTGATCTGATTTAATTTATTGTTTGAACACTTTTGGGGCAGCACAGGAAGCTGTAAACACAACATTAACATATTATCACTTAAAATTAAGTTGTATAAACAAGCAGCAAAAAGCTGACATGGAGCAACAATTTAACTGAACAGCAGATTTAGGTGATATTTCTCTGTGGGTTCACCAGTAGCATCTTTTTTTATAGCACACATTGTCATTTGATCCATCCATATCAAAATATTGGTTTGAGCATCTTTAGAAACAAGCATACAATCACTTAATAAATAGTATGCCAGGATATACCAACACATTCTCACTTCCAGCGCGTCGGGATTGGTCGGGACTCTTGCCGTCACTTTTTGACTCGGTTGGGATTTACGTTTATATGCGGCAGAAGAACGGGACAGTTAGGTTTAGGAAAAAATGGTAGGTGGGGTTACAAAATGTACGTTTCAGTGACACACAGGACAAGAACTGGACACAAATCCCGGTCTCTTGGGTGAAAGCCTTGTGTTTGACCCATCCACCACCCCAACCAACCTCCTTTCGTGGATCATCGGTCTTCAATACTACTCTCTACCATTGTCTCTCTAAATACTATGTTATCCTACAGCGCTGTGGTCGAGCTGCTGCTCTGCTTGGTGTGTTCCATACAGACGCTGAAGGGTGATTTTTGTGTCGTATTCGACGCTGAGAGACGCTGACCAGCTGGTCCGTGCCACACGGATTTTTATAATCAATAATAATCATAATACATCTGATATAGTGTATTTTATAGACAAAAGATTATGATCTCTGACATTTATTCAGCTGACAGTGCTGCCAAAACGACAGGAAAGGGGAGAAAATAGTAAAGCAGCTTCACAGACCACAGGGACCATAGGGCAAACCACTGAGACCACAGGGCAGACCACTGAGGAGCTGGTCGCGACCAGTGTCTCTAGCGCCCCTAGTGGTTGTGACCACTGGTCCATGCCAGAGACCAGCTGGTCCGTGCCACAGAGCAACTGGGCGCGACCACTGATGAGCTGGTCACGACCAGTGTTTCTAGCGCCCCTAGTGGCAGTAACCACTGGTCCCTGCCAGAGACCATGGTCCTGGGACAGACCACGGAATCGACTACAACCCCTGCTGAAAACTGGTCTTAACCAACTCAACACAGAGGAGCCAGTCAGCCAAATGACAGGCTTGTTGTCAGAGCAGATCAGAGGTAGTGAGGCAGTACTGATGCTTCCTCCTCTGACCCATCTGAGGCTACAGCTACTGGCTCAGAGTCCTCAGCTGGGTACCACTGAGAGCCATGCATCAGCAGGGCTTCACTGGAACCACTCACTACAGTGACAGAATTCACAATCAGAGGACTCCACCGAGGAAAAGGTGACCTCGAGGCTAAGAATGTCAAGTTGAACCATTTACTCCTGTGGAGATGGTTCCCTTAGAGAGAACAAACCTACCTAAGCCCATAAAACATTTACAGTTTGGGATGGACTGCATGCAGGATGTCGATAAGACATAATTCTTTTAGCTGGTTGGATGAAAGGCTCTCGTTTTTTACGATGAGTTGTAGGCCAGTTAATGTGTTTGTAGACTAAGTTTAATAAGTTATCTTCAGCAAATAATGTTTCATTTCTCCGCTTTTCTTTTGTCTTTTAGAATTTGTACTTTTCAGAATAAAATCTGTAAATCTGTCTTTTGTTTTTTTAGGTTTATTTTAAAACAGGTCGAACTATGATAATAAAAAACAAAAATCCGTGTGAAAACCTTACTTGAAAATTGCAAATTTCCCTTTGTTTTTTCACCTTTAACAGAATTATTTTATTTTTTGCAATCAAATTGAAATAAATCTAAAAATTAGAGCAGGCCACTCAAGAACTCCACCGGCCAAGCAGGCTACTTCCGGTTTAGCAATCTGCTAACTTGAATGGGGATTAAATGATTTATCGGTGCGGCTCTTGTTATCCGATCGAATGGATCAATTTCTGATAGTGAAAAGAATAATTTCGCGGGGGGTAATGCTCGAAAAAATGTTTCCACAAATTTACAGATGTGTCTTTCGCCATGTACAGTAAGTCTAAGGGAAAAAGTCTTTTTGGGCCCTCTGGCATCACGTGAAGTCATAATTCAACTGTTTGGCCGCTATGTCAAATTGGCATCTAAACCCGGCGCACTTCCTGGGGGCAGGACAAAATGTCTTGGCAATCCATCCAGTAGTTGTTGAGATATTCAGTCTGGCACAAAGAATTGCCATCCATAGAGCCATGCCACAGATAAGATAAGATTAAATGGACTTTATTAATCCCACACTGGGGAAATTCCTGTGCTACAGCAGCTCAAAAGAAAACAATGTACACACATCAGAATAACACAAATATACATAAAGTATAAGAAATAGAAAACATAGAATAGTTATATTAATAATAGTAATAAAACAAACATTTACACAATAAACACCCTTATATAAACAGACAGTATATAAACACAGATATACAGATGAATAGAAATGAAATCAACAGAGGGACATTCATGTTAAACTGGGACTCATTTGATGGCACCAGTATGAACATTAAACATGTGACTGAAGACGTGAATGACCAGTGTGCATATTGAGAAAGACCTCTGAGAACTCTTTGGGCCTTCTTGACAAACTGCTAGAAACCACTGGAGTACTCAGTGTACTGGTTGGACTGGGAGAAGGGGAATTAAGGGTGCATGTAAGGAAAGACCCTTCCTGCTGCATCCAGCAGCTGTTATATGGCACCACCTGCTTCTCCGTGGAGCCGAGGCCTCAAAGAAGGGGACGCCAGCCCCCAGGCGTAACCCCGGGCGACATATGCCCTGGCCTGCTGGAGAATCCAGTGCGGCAGGGAAAGAATGACTCCAGTGTTGGAGTTGAGACAGAGAGACACTGTCATGTCAGACTGCAGTCGGCTGACGCCAGGCTAGGTCAAACCCCAGCCATGGCGGAAACCATTTTGATGTCAAACATCACGCTGTTTGATAAAAGTAGAGCCACAGGACACAGAGCAGACGAAGGGACTGCAGGGAATGACGAGGATTGACGTGTCGGGAAATTAATTAGCACTGGGGAAAACAGTGAAGCACCTGCCTCTGGGCGGGCAGAGCAGAGCAGCCGTCTGAATCAATGAAGCTGTGTTCGGTTCTCTTTGACCAGCCAGCCAACCTGCGGCGGTTAACAGCATATGAAAGTGTAATGAGATGTCTCTTGCCCGGCTCAACATCACTCCCTCTGTTTCAAGCTAGCCAGAGCTGGCAAGACTGTGATATGATAGCGCCAGCTGACACTTTGGGAATTGCAGAGAATTGCCCCCCCTCCTTTACAAAAAATATAAGAGAGTCGAGTCTGGCGGCGGACAGTGTTTTGGGGGAGATGATTCCTCTGATGAATGCAATATACCTGCCATTCAGTCTAACACTCAGGCTCAGTTTGATACTGCACTGTTTCCTCACATCCAGTTTTAAACTATGGTGGGATGGAGAAGAATCACTATTCATTGCAGCGTTGTTGTGGTGTGTTTGAGTTATGTATCATGCAAACATCAGTTTGCTTAACATACACATGCTGTGTCACACGCCTGTAAAGTAATTCTATGATTCTCATTCCTTTTAGTTTGTCTTCATCTTTGTTGCTTAGTGCTTGTTGAGGTGTTTTTCCACTGTATTTCCCAGAGATCACCAGTCAGCCACTTACTGCTGATTGATTAAGTCTTTTCGGTTCAGTTGGCTATCTGCTCACTTCTACTTATTCTAAAGAAATGGACAAATAAAAGACACCATTGTGTCATGTTAAAGGGGAAACTTGTGTTAGTGACAGCTGTTTTCAGCGAAAAGCTCTGATAGACCCACTGCACAATACGTGCTCAGCACCAAACAGCAGACACAGTTGGAGGCAAACTGTTGAACATAGTGGAGCAATTAGCAGCTAAAGACAGGGGTGGATTGACCATCTGGCAATTGTGGCAAATGCCAGAGGGGCCGGACCATTTTTTTAATGTGGGCCGGTCAGATTGGGCCGACCGACCCAATCAGAGGTTACTCAAATTGGGACGTTCAGTCAAAATCAAGCACGTCACCTGCAAACGGGATCTCCGTTTGCTGACGGCATAGCTTAGCTGGAGCTCCGACTGCTGTCTGTCCGCGCGGCCGTCTGACGGCATCAGTATTAAATTGACACAGTTCATTACCGGTTAAAAACGTCTCGTTGCGTTAAATAGTAGTCCAATTCAGTGTTTTGGTCCAGTTGGTTTTAACACCTGATGTGAAGTGTAGGCCTACAGGAGGACACATGAAAACCTGAACAAGCAGCATCGCTCTGCTGTCTCCATTCACGTCGTGTTTAGTTTTACACTATGAAGGTTAAACTCTGCAATTAATCCGCGGTTCACATGTATGCATGAACTGCGGTGGTCCATTACCCTGTAGGCTATCAATATCACTGATAATTTCTGATCAATAGAACATAGAAAACATTACACTTCATAACGTTTTGTATCCATAACATGATTGTATTATTGTTCAATTCAGCAGTAAAAGCAGTAGCCTCTGTAAGTCAATCATACATGTTTCACAGTGGGAGCAAAACGTGCTCCTTGGGGAAAAAAAGATACCATAAAGCCCTGTTCATGCTGTGTGTTGTCCCAGATGTGATGCTCCCTTACTGGACTACTGAATATAATAATATTCCATTATATTTTGCGTTTTGAATTGTTACCTGCCACCAGAATTTTGTCATTTCCTTGCCATAAATATAGACGTTTTTACCATAAATTTGTGGCTAAAAATGCATCAGAATGCAGGAATTGAAGTCTTTTACCCTCAAAATTTCCTGGGGGAGGACCCCCTGACCCACCCTGCTGTATGTGTCCCACCAAAGGCCAATTCTGAGCAAGGAACAACCCTGAAGTATAATCACAGACAGCCATGAACATATATATTTAAATAGTTAGAAAGATAAAAACAGATGAAAGATGGAGACAGACAGACAATATGTGCAGTGTGAACAGAGAGAGACACGGACAAACAAACAGACAGACAGTGCCAACAAAGAACAACATACTGTAGAGAATGACAGTAACAGCATACAAATGGCATAAATAGGCAGTATGTGTAAATGTGTTATAAATGTGTGCTCTTTAAAAAGTAGTAAGCATTGTTTGCCAGTTACTTACATAAAATATTTTAAAATCTGTTACATAAGGTACTGCTTATATTATTTCACCATCTGTACACAAATGTAATTAGTGAATATACGTGTCCGTGGGTGGGGCTGCATGGGCGTGGTAATGTGGGCTGGTGTGGCTACAGTTCCAGGGCTGAATTTTTGTCCCAGTCCGCCCCTGGCTAAAGATGCAGATGTTTTACTCAGGAGTTGGTGGCGACCAAAACGCGGATTCCTGTGATTAGAAGAAACATTTTCAGTTTTGATACTATTTAAGGCTGGATGTTTTCAACAATATCACTGTATTTATATTCTCCATTTGACTCTATATATCAGGATACGTGCATTTTATTCACTCAAGTTGAATATTTCCATCTGCCTCAATTCTGCACACCCTTACCGTTTCAGATATATACTCAGATATTTTTAAATTGTCTTGTTTAGCCTTCTTAATTATGATGCCATAATTCTCTCAGCACAATTTACTCTTCTGTTCTGTAGCAGCTCAGGATGTGCTCGCTGACCCCACAGAACTCTGGGAACTGTATTTTTAAAACACGTTTAAAACATTACCAGTAACCAGGAGTCACTGAATGAACCATAGATTACAGCCGTCACTGGCTACAGGTTAAATTACAGTTCCATTAAATCAGTTAATAAAAGAGAGTATAGCTTTAAGAAGACATTATATATAGGAGCTGAAATGGATGTACACCTATATATTGCTGCTGTTGGGCAAAAGATCTCCATATTTGGTCATTTTAATTTCTTTTCATAAATCATTGCTATTGGCCACCCTTTTATGTCTGTCTGTGGGTTTCACGAATATTTAAACAGTTTCATCTGAGGTAAATAGCTTAATAAAATGTTTTAAATTTTTAAAAATGTCCTGAAAAGCAACGGTTTTGGTCATACAAGGTTTTTGCCCGACAGTGATGATGTACTTGGATCACAAAGATCTGAGGCTTATAATAATCACTTTAAACTAGGATTATGAGCGAACTGCTTGCAGTCTCCCATCCCAACCTGTGCTGGGATGGGAGACTGCAAGAGGTGATTATGTCACTCTTGTTTGGCCAGTTTTGATCTTCACTCCTCTGCGCTAACACTCCTCTCTCGCAGCTTTTCCATCATCTGATATGGTGTTTCATTGATCTGTTTTCTCTCCGGCTTGTTTTGGCATCTCAAAATGCAGTCAACAAGAAGAAAAGTCCCAGGGGCAAGCAGGTTAATGGCTACGAGTCGGATCACAGAGTTTAGTGTGTGTTACAGACCACATGCTAACCAACATACAGTTTCACACCAGCGGGGACTTCCAGCAGGGGTGATTCCAGGCTTCTATAAGTGGGGTGGCACAGGGGGGGACAAATAACATGTCAGGGAGGGCCCAGGGAGGACATTTTGTCAGAATACAGCATAGAAAATATGATAGAAATATAAGAATTATTGGATAGCATAGAACAACATACCGTAAAACTTCCAATAATAGCCCGGGCTTCTATTTACCCAAATCGCCGAAATGGACCGGCTTGTATTTGAGACAGTCTATAAGAGACAGGCCTTTAATTGACAA
Organism: Gymnocephalus cernua; assembly: GCA_023631565.1. NCBI lineage: Eukaryota > Metazoa > Chordata > Actinopteri > Perciformes > Percidae > Gymnocephalus > Gymnocephalus cernua. Next base: position 27,650,232 of record CM042438.1, on the reverse strand, counting down.
TAGGAGGTTACCACATTATATATATATATATTTTTTAATTCGTATTATGTAAGGGATAATGTAGAGCGAGGCGGTTGTTATAGCGAATACAACCCCGACAGGGTGATCAGGACCCCGACGTGAAGCGGAGGGGTCTTGAATCAGCCTGAAGTCCATGCGTCCATAGCAACGTAAACTCTGTATCTGTTAAGCTAATGCAACCCTTCATCTATTACTCAACACCACCTTACGGGCTGTGGTAGTAGCCGTATACATTATGGGGTGCTGCCGTGGTGGACAAATGACCCAGCTGCTGTTTTAATCACTGCAGGAATTGACATGACATTAGCTGACGCGTTGTAGTGAGCTAGCGGGCTATCGGCTGCTCGTATTTATATTAAACTGAACATTTCTGTTGACGGTGAAGTGAGACGAGGTAAATGGCTTCATGTCCTCATTCATCTCGTTTCCTTTTTACACAGCCGCTGCATGTTGACACACCTAAACGTGCAATGTAAGCTAACTAATTAGCGTTGTTGTCCCTGCGTAGCGATCATAAACCGTATATAAATATGTAGCGATAGGCGCTCACCAGATCTGCTGTCATTGCTTGAATTGGAGGACAGAAGTTGCTCAACGGCGTTTCTCCACAGCTGATAAATTATCCGACTTCTTTCAGCGGATTGATTGATAGCTGTCCTCCGGAGTGAACAGAACTGCGTCCATAGCAACGCTCTTCTTTTGCATGGCAACGGTGTTTTATGCTTAGCAGCGGTCTGTTATGAAGAAATTACAGACCGCATTCTACATTAGAATTCAACCAAGCCATGTAATAATCATATTTAATTCATATTTATAATTAATTTGAATGTGTTTAACAAATCATTTAATGTAAGAATTGTCTTTGGCTATTGGCAGCATAAAAAAAGAAACGATGTGACAGCAATGGGCAGAACTATATCTACCACCTTCTTCCTCCCTCCACCTCGCAGTCCGGCCCTTTTGTCGTCTTCCTCGGACAGACGTCGCAGTTCTGCTTTATGTTTACGCCATTCTCGCACTCTCTCAGGATCAGTCGAGAAATGTCTCGCCGCTGCTTCTCCTGAATTTTGTTCGGCAAATTTGACAACTGTCAGCTTAAATGTCAAATCATACTTTTTTCTTTTTGTCTCCATGGTGGTATTGAGAGAATTAACAAAAACTGAAGACTAAAAGAAAGTTCGTTAACCTGTTTGTTATGTTGCCATAGTGATGAGTCGTTTATGAACGGTTGCGTCAGTCACGTGAAATCAAATCAAAACATAGAACAAACGATCTGACGGGTTTTAAAAGATCAAATACAACCCAACACGAAGAAAAAAATAAAAAGAAAAAAAGAAAAAACAGACCAGGCCTCTATTTGAGACCGGCCTTTATTTACCCAAATCTGTTGTCACACCAGGCGTTTAAAAGAGACCTGCGTCTATTTGGGACTCGGCTATTATTTGTTTTACGGTAATGTAATTCTGCTAAATAACACAATCATATTTCAGAGGGGGGCCGGTGCAACCCCGTGCCCCCCTCCCAGCCCCGCCCTAACATCACATATTGTGGACAAAGGAACTAATGGCCTGTCTAGCTTTGGAGAGACTAACATATATTGTAAAAAAAGAAAGAAAAGAACTTTGTTTGCTTGTGGAGTCCTTACATAGACTGTTTTTGAAAGTCGTGGTTTTGAATTGTGATTCATTTGAAACTTTCTGTAACTTTTTCAATGCTGTGATCTTATTTAATTTCCTTTCTTCCAAAGATAATGTTCTGCAATTGGAGATAATAAAGCAATCAATACATACCCAAGATGCTATACCAAAGGCATGTGATGTATGCAGATGTCGCTGGATTAACTCACACTGCTCTCTGGGCTAGATTTATCAAGCCGTTTGCGTCTGTTTCCAGGCTCTAATTGGTCGTAAAGACGGACATAACCGATGCGGGCTATTTACAAAGCGCACTTGGGTAAAATTGCAGATTGCCTGTCACATGAGCAAGAAGAGACAAGTTGCGCTTTCAATGTACGTTCGTGGGAGTGTCATGGGGGAAGTGGGAGTTCCACCCAAAAAGGTGGGAGGATACGCGTAAAGTGCGCCTGTGAACATGAAATTAATCGTTACAGATTAAGCAGCCATGCAAAATTAGAGTATTGGAAGAAATCAAAGATGACATTGCATCTCCGACTCAGCGTTCACATTCCATCCCAGCAGTTGTTAAACTCCTCGCTACATTACAAATATTGGCATCAGGATCATTTTAAACAGTCATAGCATCAGCAGTGGGAATATCACAGTCTGCACTCAGCCGTATCATAGCACCAGTACCGCGTTGATACAGAGCAATTTACGGTATAGTGGGCAGAGAAAGACGCTGATTGCCTGATGGGTGTCAGGTTTGATAAATACTACGCAAAATGGAAGCATAGCTATTACCAAACTCGCATAAACAGACGCAGCGTAAACTGCACTAGTGTTAGTCAATGAGGCCCTCTGTGTCATGCTCCTTGACTTCCTGATTAATGATCATTAAGGGTGTCACGATTTCGATTTTTATTCGAAATCGACCGAAATTAAGTCACAATCTCGAACTTCGAATAAAAAAATGGAATTGTCGATGCTGCCACGCTCCCATGTCACGTCCGGTCAGCTTGCCAAGTGGAAACAAACACTGCGAGTCAGTCAGGCTATAGATATAAGTTATGATTACATTATGTTGTTAATAAGGCTTTAAATTTGACAATGTAGTGTGGTACTTTGTGAACAAAGGTCAGATATTATATTGCATAAAAGACTAGTCTAAAAATGGCATAGCAACCTGTGCTTTAAAAAAAATTAATGTAAAAATCGAGAATTGAATCGAACCGTGACCTTAGAATCGAAAATCGAATCGTGACACCCCTACTGATCACTTAACCTAACTTCCTGTTACTGACATCCTGTGATTCTTAAAGCGTAACTCTCATCAAAATACTTTTTGTGAATGCAGTGTTTCCCCTAGGAATTTTTTTAACTCAAGGCCAGACTTTCAAATAAAGAAAATAAAATGAATGTATACCTAATACGCCTATTCTCGTTCAATATGTTCACTTTCTTACTTAATTAATGCTATTTTTTTACATATAGTACATTAGTGTGAGTAAACTCCTCAAAAACATGGAAACTCCATAACTAGTAGACGATCTCAGACTAGGAGGCAGTTCACTGAGTGATGGTTAAAGTCTGTGATTGGAAACATGGTTGTAGTATGCAGCGTCCTGATTGGTGGAAAATGCTTGCAGAAAGAAAGGGCTGTTGTCAGGTAAAGATGTCACAGTCCAGCTTTAATGATGAATGGACTGATAAGCAGGCTACTATTCATACTGTATGCCTCATTTGCAATGAAATGATGCTGTTGCAAAATAATACAACCAGCATCATCATCAAGAATGAAGAAGGCGAATGTAACGATCGCGTCATTCACGTGCATATTAAGTAGCCACATGTATCGGTTTTGGTCTTATAATACATCCATAGCTTTACCCAGTGGAGAGGACGGTTAGCTCAGCCAGTAGATAAGTTTATAAGAATTTGTCCAAATTTCTAGATTCGCACCAAGCTAAGCTAAGACTACAACCAACAGCTTTAGCTTGTTGGTAAAAATTCGCTATTTGCAGAGTACAGCTGTGTTTGGTAAAACAGCGCGGTGGACGAGAGTGGACAGAGAAGATTAAAATATCGCTTTCTACACGTTTATGCCGGTCTATACAGGTGAGTGCATTGATAAGTATTGACTTTTTTGAAGGTTTCATTGTAGCCTACTTATAGTAACGAGACTAGCGTGAGTTCATCTGCCCCTCCAGCGGCCGTTGGTAATCCTCTGGTCATACTGTATCGTTTCCAGTCAGGTGCTGCGTGTTTTAGACGTGTGTGTGCGTTACCGCACACATCTCGGCTCAGCTGTGTGTGTGTGTGTGGTGAAGGTCACATAACACAAAGCTAAGTTAAAATATTTAACAGCCTGTAGACTAACACAAATTTAAAGTGATAACAACTAGGGATGCACCGAATCCAGATTTTTTGAGGTTCGGCCGAATACTGAATCCAATGGTTAAGATTCTGCTAATTCCGAAACCGAATACCGAATCCTCCTCCCATCCACAGTCCATTAACACAGTAAACACATTAATGAACTAATAAAGCTGGTAATGGTAGTCTGGTTAACACAAGTTTTTAGCTGTGACTGTCCTTCCTTTGCCGTAAGTTGCTGCATGCTAGTTGCTGTTTGTAGATTCCTTCATGCACAACTGGTAATCTTTTGGATGTTTCATACCAAACAGCAGCGATGTTGTGTATTGTTTAGGGTCCTCGCCACCACGAGACAAATCGGCGTTGCAGATTGAACGTATGTAGCTGGACTTGAATGGCCTTCTTTTGACTGAAAGTACTGCCAAACAACACTTTTTCTGCTCACCAGTTCCATTTTCACTTTCTCACAGCCTACTGCATTGAACGCTCCACCTACGTAAACACCTTCCCATAATCAACGCTGGTCATTACGTCGACCAGCGTAGCGCACATAGTGCAAGTGTAGGGTTCGGTTTGGTGGGAAAAGATTCTAAGGTTCGGCAGGAACCGAACCCCGTCAAAGCCCAATATTCAGTCGGATCCGAAGCCGAATCCTGGATTCTAATCCCTAATAACAAAAAAAAAATGTTAAATTCGCAAGTTGAAATCAATGTCGTAAATTCGTATGTTGAAATCGATGTTGTACACACCACATCTATTCATCACAAACACTCCTGCGTGGCATATCGCAGGCGGGGCTTGAACTGGCATCTTCTGGTCGGCGCTCGTAGTCCTTCCCCACTGGGCCACCTCCAGGGATGACCAACACAAAGACCCAGAGAGTAAAAAGAAACATCACCTCTATCAACCTTCAGAGAAACTTTACTTCGATTGCCTTAACCCTCTTAAATTCAGATAATCCATTTAAACATCTTAAACAACAAATAATCTTTGGAAAAAAAAAACTTAAACACTTTCCAAAACATAACTGATAACCAATCAAAACGTAGGGCGAGTAAAGCGACTCTGTGAAGTTGAGCCTTAACTGAAATAATGTGATACCTCTTCAGATTCTGGATAGCACCGCTGGAAGAGAAACTACCCAAGTCTGAAGGTTGTGTGTTCAGATCTCATGTTTGCCTTTATGTTTTGCTCTTCCATAAAGGAGTCTCTTATTGTGAAAAGCCTGTGCCTGAACTCATTAAAACGCCTCAGTCAGCTTAGTCTTCTGAATCTAGGTCACGCAGATCTAAAAAATTTTACACATTGTGTGCTATTTGATGAATTTAGTGCTATTGAATTTAGTAAAATTCACTTCTGAGACTTTTTTGCGAAAAATCAACTATGTAGAGGTCAACTATGTGCTGTTTTAGGAAAATTGATGGGTAATTGAAAATTTTGTCCGACTATGTCGGAGTTCAGGAGCTCAGCAGGCTAATGTGACAGCGGCTGGTGCTACCTCGGTTGCTGCCCCACCCCGCCACCCGGCGTGTGAGCTGTGAGCTAGATGGATCTCTGTCACGGTTTGGCAGCCCGTGGCGCTCCATACCCGCGCAAAGTCACAGTTTCTGGGTTAGTGGACTACCAAATTCCGAGGCTTTGACGAAGCTCCAGGGCCTGGAGCTCGCCACTCTCCCTCCCCTCTCCTGCTAGATAAATGGCCGGTGTGTGTGAGTGAGAGCGCAGTCAGTGAGCTTGTTACGCCCGCAATCTCTTACCACAGGTTCCATTTACAACCCCAAATCAGAAAAAGTTGGGACAGTATGGAAAAATAAAAAAAGAAAGTAGTGATTTCTAAATGTACTTTGACTTGTATTTCATTGCAGACAATACAACAACACATAATTGAATGTGTTTTTCATGATTTTTATTGTTTTTTGTTCAAAAAAACAAAATTCCTATTTTGGTTCTTGCAGCATATTTCAAAAAAAGTTGGAACAGTAAAGCATTTACCACTTTGTAATGTTGCCATTCCTTTTCACAACACTTAAAAGACTTTAGGGACTGAAGACACCAAGTGATGAAGTGTTTCAGGTGTAATTTTGTCCCATTCTTGCTGCAAACAAGTCTTAAGGTGGGCAACAGTACGGGGTCTTCGTTGTCGCATTTTGTGTTTCAAAATGCGCCATACATTCTCTATTGGAGACAGGTCGGGACTGCAGGCAGGCCAGTCAAGTACCCGTATCCTCTTCCTCCACAGCCAGGACTGTGTAATCTGTGCAGAATGTAGTTTTACATTATCTTGTTGAAATATGCATGGACGTCCCTGGAAAAGATGTCTTCTTGAAGGCAGCATATTGTGCTCCAAAATCTTTATGTACTTTTCAGCATTAATGGTGCCATCACAGAAGTGCAAGACCCTGGCTTTTGGACTTTTTGCTGGTAACAGTCTGGACGATCCTTTTCTTCTCTGGTCCGGAGCACACAGCGTCCATTTCTCCCAAAAAATACCTGAAATACTGATTCATCTGACCACAGTACATGTTTCCACTGTGTGATCGTCCATCCCAGATGCCTCCGAGTCCAGAGAAGTCGATGGCGCTTCTGGACACTGTTAACATAGGGCTTCCTTTTGGCACAGTACAGTTTTAACTGGCATTTGTGGCTGTAACTACGTATTGTGGTACTTGACAAAGGTTTGCCAAAGTAGTCCTGAGCCCATGTGGTGATATCGCTTATAGATGAATGACGATTCTTGATGCAGTGCCGCCTGAGGGATCGGAGATCACGGTTGTTCAGCTTAGGCTTGCGCACTTGTCCTTTACGCACTGAAATTCCTCCACATTCCTTGAATCTTTTAATTATGTTGTGCAAAAGGACTAGACTAGACCTTTCTTGGATGCTGCTTTTGTACCAAGTAGTACAATCACCTGTTGACATCACCTGTTTCAAATCACATCATTATTTAACCAATTTACCTGATTACTAGCCCTAAATTGCTCTTGTCCCAACCTTTTTTGGAATGTGTTGCAGGTCTGAATGACAGGAAAGGATGTATATTTACAAATGAAATTAAGTTGATCAGAAAACATGAAATGTTTTGTGTTCACATTGCCTGCAATGAAATACAAGTCAAAGTACATTCTTTTTTTATTTGTGTTTTTCATACTGTCCCAACTTTTTCTGATTTGGGGTTGTATAATGGATATGTTGTTGAGTTATTTAAACAAACGACTGGGGAAATAAACGCCTCTTGTCCGCGAGTGAGCTGGATAGCTCCATCAATGAGAATTCTAGCTTCCTCCTAACGGGACCTCTGAAATTCACAGAAAATGCCTTAAATTGAAATTGGACAAGTGCTAGCTAAGCTTTGTAAGACCTTAGGGAAGCTGTGATATACATGCTGTGACGAAATTCAAACTGTAAATATACTACTAGTATACTATGAAGTGTAAATATACTTTAGTTATGCCGAAAGTGAAGCGACCTAGCCGCGATCTTTACTCATAGGATTGAAGGGACACTAGCAGCTAACGAAACACGTCAAATTGAAATTGAAATCGGACACAAGTGTTAGCTTTGTAAGACCTTAGGGTAGCTGTAATATAAGTGGCGTGACGACATTCAAAGTGTAAATATGCTATAGTTATTCCAGCAGCCGGCAGACGGCCAGCTCCACGGAGCTCCGCGGAGTCCAGCAATCCAGAAACGGTAACTTTGCCCTGGGTATGGAGCGCAGCGGGCTGCCGCTGTCTCGTCAGACTGTGTGGAGCTTCTTAAGTCCGACACGTCTTACCAAATTTGCAATTATCCATACATTTTCGTAAAACGGCCCATATTTGAGCTTTATATAGTTGATTTCTTGCATAAAAAGGTCTCAGAAGTGAATTTATTTAACTAAATAGTCTGTGTCTGAAATATGAGACCTGCTATCTCGTCTACAATGTATGTGTATGTGGGTGCTCACCCAATCAGCACGCAGCTCATCTAAATATTCATGAGCAGACCATATAAGGCAGAAAAGCTCTTGTTTTCACTCAGGCCTATTTAACAGGATAGCATAGGGAGCATAAATACAGCACTCAGGTCATTTTCAGCCCAACCAATGGTACATACACTATTAGGAAACCTTAAGGAACAGTGTGAAATATCCTATATAATCATTCTATCACCCCTTTAAGCTTCCCATGTCATTCAGCACTTCACAACAATGTTCTAATATTTCTATATCCTACATTTCAGTTAGGTTCAAATTCAGGAGTTGCTCCACATCTGCAGCTGGGAATCAAAAGAAGGATTGGAAAAACTATTTTAACATGAGTAAAAATTGACATCCACAGAGTCAAAATGCTAATGTTAAGCTACTCTGTTTATGACCTATAGTTTCGTCTGTGCTTTGTCCCTGTGCTAGCCGAGCACCGTTAGCCTTTACTTACGTCACTACTATTGTTATATATGTCAAGAAGTAATAAATGTTGTGTAGCAAATATAATGATGTTTTCCTCTGAAATGTAGTGGAGTAGAAGTGCAACGTTTCTCCAGTATGTCTGCTTATGCAGCCTGGTCTTCATACCGAGAAAAGCCCTCATGTTTCCTTGTGTGATATTGTAAAGCGTGCCATCAAAATCTCTACCAGTAAAGCAAGGGAGTTGCTTTGCTGTGAAGATTATGACAATTATCACATGTAAGACAACAAAGACTGCATACCAATGAGCAGCTGCAGACAGCAGGCAGGCCAGAAGGTAATAACCGGACAAATGGATTTTTTTCCCAGCAGACTACTGTCAATAGTTTCTAAATAAAGACAAGCCTAATACATTTCATTAGCCAAAAACTAGGACACGAGTTGATTAGCTCACCCGTGGCTTTGCTTCTTCAATTAATTAATAAAGTGAATTAATGAAAAGAAACACTTTTTGAATTAATTTAGAAATTTTAAATAGCAGTGATCTGTGAGGCATATTGGAGATTTGGAAGTATTCTAAGGCCTAGTCCACACGTACACAGGCATTTTTATAAACAGTTTTTTTTGCTCCTTCGATTAAAAAAAAAAAATCTCGTCCACACAAGTAAGGTTTAAAAAAACCTCATGAAAACGTAAAAACACTCTGTCAAGTGCTGTCAAGAGCATGCCAAACCAACAGGCGATATAACCCTAACCGTTAAGCTATGTTGGCCAATCAGAAGCCTGAAGTTCCCATAGAGGTCTGACTGAGTCTCGTCCGTCTCGTCCAAAACCGGCGACGATGGCGGCGAGTTCTTTTTCATGGGAGTGTAGTCATAAGCAGTGACTTATAACTATATGCATGTATCTGTATATATGTAACAACCATAGAGATGTCAGTAGATGCACCGGTTATTTGTGTGACGGAGGCGGGCGCGCCCAGCAGCATGTAAACAAACCGAAACAAAAACACTTCTAATACGTCCCGTTTGCATTGAAGGTTCAGCTAAACGTAATGCCTTGAGCATGAATTTAAATACTCATTCAGGGAGACAGGAACTTCAGAGAGTTGAGACAGCAGTGCACAATAACACTTCCCCTGGCTATTTTGCGGCGGCACCATTGCTCCATCCGGCACTTTGCACCGCCCAAGATGATTGTGATTGGTTTAAAGAAATGCCAATTCTCCCATCCCAGAATGCTGTGTGGACTAACCAGACCTTCCTCTGCAGCACTGTGGAAGCCTCAGGAAGGAACTTGTTTTGGGGGAACATGTGTACGTTCAAAGGTTGTTTTAGTCGTGCAACAGAAAACTCCTATTGGACAGATAGTCTAGCTAGCTGTCTGGATTTACCCTGCAGAGATCTGAGGAGCAGTTAACCGTAGTCCTCAGAAATCCACCGGAGGTTAGAACGCCAACACAACGAAAGAGGAAGGCCGAAAATGAGGGACATCCGCGGAATTTCTGGCAGCACCTGAACAATCCGAAAATGAAACGTCGTGGATATAGACTAGCCTGAACACATCCCAACCAGATCTTCAGCCAGGTTAGTCCTTTACTCTTTCCCCACCACCTGTGCCATGGGGGGGGATATTTCTGTACGGATCACTTTTCCTCATGTACAAATTAAAACTAATTTGTTTTTAATTGCTCTTTAAGCCCATCTTTCAATTAGACTCTAACGATTTTAAATTACTTAATGTTAAGTGTATTATTTGAAATATTAAGAGCAAGTAGAATGTGGGGAGGAATAAAAAAAAAATATGATATTCCTGCGGTGATGCGAGGCATTTGAATCCCCCTTTGTAGACATGTATGCTGTGCTTATTTTTCTTTGTCTTTGTTTTTCCAAAGACAAATAACGCTGATAAAATATGAAACATATTGTCATACTGACTGACCCAGAGACATATTTCTACGCGAGAAAAATGGGTTTTCAAAGTCTTCCCCCTCCCCAGCAAAAGTAACAATCAACTTCCAGATCAATTATCATTCAGTGTCAAATCTCACGTAGTGTGCACTAAGCCGGGCTGCATATTTTTGAGGGGGATAATTGTTGCCTTGCGGTGGTTTGATGTTGCTCGCTGACTGTCTGACTGCCACTGATACGTACACATACATGAACGGTAATTACTAACGAGCACATAAAGACACATAAAGAGTGAGTGACACTGATTATTAACACACGTGCTACACACAGACTCCTCTTTTCTTGTGCCTTTCAGAGCCCCCCACCCCCAGTCGGAATAATCCATCTCCATCATGTCGACACAGTGCTCCGTTCTCCGAGATTGTCACACTCGCTAATTACTCTTTAAGATAATCAGCCCGTGTGGCTGGAGATGCAGCTCCCCTCCATGGCTCTGTCTTCCCGGGGAACTAGAGGTTTAATCTGTAGCGAGATCAGAGCTACACTGGGAGCGGGAGGAGGCGGATGGAGGGAGGCGGGTGTGGAAATGAGAAGGAATTTGGGTATCTTAACAAACTCTTAATTACGTTCTCTATCCTCTGCTGGTGGCAGGCGTAAATGGCGGTCCCCAGGGAGCCTCTGATCCACTTTCTGATCTGCAGAATTCACAGCCGCGCTGCTGATCAAAAAGACGGAGCGGCCTAGATGCTTCAAAAACATGGGACCTTTTCTCCAGCGTGGGACTCGTAGCTTGTCATTGAGCGGAAGTTTGAATTGTCGAAATCCGTGCTCAAAAAGAGAAAAAGGGAAGAGAAAAAGGGAAGAAAAAAAGTCTCTTTAAAGACGAGAAGAAGGAAGAAAAAAGAAGAGAATTTGAAGAGAAACAGAGTGTTCAACACTCCATCAATTGCTAATGAGCATCCATGCAACGTGCTGAAGGCGGTTGTCCCATATATGAGGCAGAATTCAGTGGAGATGACCTCCACCCACATTCTCGCTGTTCTAATACAGCAGGCACAGCTTTGATGTTGGCCATCAGCTGGATCCCTGGGGAGGCTCTGCTATAATAAAGTGCAGCAGTGAGCACGCTGCGACACACTCGCCAGCAGGAAGTCCCATCAGTCCGTCCCAGCATCTCTCCGGGAGCCGCATGGGGTCAGGAAGCCACTGAGACCGGATCACGACACGGAACTGTACACTGTAAGAAAAAACATCCCTAGAAAAGAAATGGATAATGTCCTGGCAGAAAATGACCAGTACCTTTTCCGTTAAGTTTACGGGCATTTCTTTTTATCCAAAAATCAATATACGGAAAAACAACTGAGAAAAATCCTTCCAGAAAAAAATCCCGTTTTTCTGACAGTGTTCAGTATGTCTGATGATGAGCAGTGTTACAATTCACAGCCTCTGTGGATAAAAAGTTAAGTATTAATGTGCATAAAGAATATGGCCGCTGTGCAAAAAATGCTCATCTCAGAATATGATTTAGGGCTGGGCAATATGTCGATATTATATCGACGATATTATATCGATATTATATCAACATTGACATACATGAGAGTAGATTTTCTCCATATCGCCCAGCTCTAATTTGATGTTTTAAGTCTGCATGCTTCTTTATAAGTTGAGACTAATATCGATATCTTAGGCTCATGCCATGACCCCGAGAGAAGCTAATTTGTGATTGGCTGGCAGGTCTCCATTAGGATTCCATAAATGCACAATGTATATTAAACTGTAAAAGTAACCATAGCAACAATGCCTCTGCTTGATATCTCTCACTGTAATGGACCAACAGTAACCATCAGTTAACTAACTACAAATACATAATGTAAATGGTTTATGATTTGATGCTGGCCTACCTTGTGTGGAGTGGCCAGGGCACAAGCCTGGTAATGGACTCGGACGTGTCCTGATGAAGAAGATGAGATAGTGTTCTTCATGGCGTCAAGCATGAGCGAAGCCCTCAAGCAGTTTTGGTGCCTTGTTAAAGGCACCTCGGCAGTGCCCAGGAGGAAAACAGTATGAGGGATATTAACTGGCGACCCTCACACAGAGTCACACAGACTGAGCTGCCTTCCCCTGATTCAACATGATTGATGATGTGTTTGGGCAGTCACTAAAGTACACACTGCAGGCAAAAATGGCTAAAAACAATGGCAGATTTTTTTGTGTGTCTCAGATCTGTTTTTTTTTCCATGTGAGCAGCATAAATCACATGGAAAAATTGGGATTTGGGCCATATGTATACAGTATGTGATCCTAAATCAGATACAGATTTGATTTTTTGCAATGCAACCACAGTCATTACCAAATTCATGTGACTTTTTTTTAAAATCACTTACCCAGCCCTGTTGCCAGCAAAGACAACCCAACCTTTACACGCTTTCTCGGGGAGATGGGTGGCCTAAACTGAGTGTCTTGCCAGCAAGAGCTTTGTGGAGAGGCGCTGACGGATGTAGGTAAAAGTAACCCTTGACATGCTTACATTTTGGATGACATCTGTTTCAGTGAAGCCATTCAAGTCCCAATCGAAAAACTCTGATCTGGACTGTAAATCACAATTAAGCACTAAGGCTTGCAGTGTGAACACAGCTTAAAGCCCAGTTTGGACCAAAGCTTTGTGTATAGACCAAACTGTTTTGGAACGTTGCAGGGAAAAGTCAGCTGGTCGAGTCTCCAGAGGCTGGTTTTAGAACATAAGAGATGTCAGCTGTTTCAACAGCCAATGGAGAAGTCAGCTAGTGAAGTCATTTATGAACTGTCAACTGGTGGAAATGGCAGAGTTTTAGAGGGAGGCTCAACAATCGCCCACGAGCACGGTATGTGGTCGAATGAGCTAGAGAGTGACTGAAGAGAGGGAGTGGCGTTAAAACAAAGCAGAGAATCAGAGAACTAAGGTGTTTTCCACATTTCATCACTAGTAGAAATGTAACTGTAGCAAGTATCTCACTATCTCTACCCTCATTCACATTTTAAGATGCTACAAATGATATCCAGCTGCATAAAAGCCTAAAAGGAAGTTAGAACTGAAGTACAGTGTCGTTGCTATGGAGATAATACAACACAGTCTCACGGCAATTTGTGAAATGGTCACGTAATGTAATCTATTTGATTCGTGTACACGGACACGTTTATCTCGTTTTTTTCGTGATGGTCAGCACGTTTTTTTGCATGATAGCATGTTTTTTATAATGCCAACAAATGCATAGCTGTATACAGCGGGACGGGTTGAGTTTAGGAAAAGAAGAATGGGACGGTCGGGTTTAGGAAACGTGACGCGGGACACGATCAACGAGACGCGGGACAACAACGGTACGGTTGGGTTTAGGAAAAGAAGAACGGGACGGTTGGGTTTAGGTAAAGAAGAATGGGACGGTTGGGTTTAGGTAAAGAAGAAAGCGACGGTTGGGTTAAGGAAACATGACATGCAGGACACGATCCCCGGTCTCCTGGGTGAAAGTCCTGTGTTGTTTGACCCATCCACCCCCCCAACCAACCTTCCTTATGCAGATTTTCAGTCTTTCATACTACTCGCTAGCCGAGTAGCCGCTCTTAATGCTACGTCATCTTCTCATTGAGAGTCGTGCTGTGATCACGAAAGATGCTTCCCGTTGAAATACATTAGTTTAAAAAATGTGCTGACCATCACGAAAAAAGAGATAAACGTGTCCGTGTACACGAATCAAATAGATTAAATTATGTGACCATTTCACGAACTGCCGTGAGATAACACCGTCTCGTCGCATTGGTGTAAACTGGCAGACCGGAGCATTGCAAGTAGTTTTTTTTTTAACTCGTCTTGTCGCAAATCTTTGGTCTGAACTGGGCTTAATAATAATAATTATAATAATACTAATACATTTTAGTTATTTAGCGCTTTTCAAAGTACTCAAAGACACTTCACAATAAAACCTTAGTAAGTAGGCCTACAATAAAAGCAAGAGAAGCAATAAAACAACAACAAAAACATAAAAACAAGCATAATTAAAAACAAGCTAAACAATAAAACCAGAAACTAACAGTAGATGAAATGTGTATTCTAAATAGATATGGTTTGAGAAGTGATTAGAATGTGTCCAGATCAGTGGTTAAAAGGATCACTGTACCATGTACGGCAAACTTAGTGGCTGTGGCGTCGCTGTTACCTCCACTCATAAATGTTTTTATAACTTTAAAGTATTAAATCTTCAAAATGTTCTATCTTCAAAAAGCTTAGCCTCTCAAGATTAAATTCCCACACACAAAGCATAAGATGATTTATAGCAGTTATACAACTGTTATAAAGTTAAAGAAAATAACTTAATTCAGAATTAGACTGCACAGCTGGTGTCTGTGTTTTCATTGTCCCTTTGTCCACAGAGGTGATATAATCCCAAAAACGTTGTTTTCATAAATTCACAAGAGTCCAAAATCTTTAAGTTAACCTTGTAGAACTGCCAGACTGGTGTTGTTGCTGTTGTTTTTGGCGCCGTTACTTCCAACTGCTCTCTTCTATTTCTGGGTCAAAAACCACTGTAGCGGAGGGGCAGTTTTAACCTGTGGAGCTCGTATCTTTAAGTTTACCTGAGCCCTGAGTTACAAAAAAAGCGATACGTGATTCCACTTCTGGGCTCTTCAAACGTGTCTCTCTTCTAGTGTTGACGAACTGACCGAAGAGCTGGTTAATTAACCCGAGTCATGTCACTGAACTAGGAGAATCCACTGGAGTGGTGGTAGAATCAATCAGGAAATGGGCTACCTTGAGCAGCACGATAAGACCGAAAGAGTTGTTGAAGAGTTGTAGATTGGAGACCGCGCACGAGGCTACTGAACGAGACCAAATGTAACCGTGCAACCGCTCGAGTCTATGTAACCAAACGGGTGTCTCGGTTCTCGGCAAGTTTGAGTTATCAACTAATCCCAGAAACCTTTATTTCTCGTGCATCTTAGATGATTGTGTACATAGAAATTCATAGGCTACATTACCGATGGATATCACATACAACCAAATCTATTATTATTAATGGGGAAATTGCTCATCTCCATCATTTTGTGTGTCAAATGGAGTAAGACAGGGCAGCATCTTGTCTCCGTTTTTATTTAATGTTTATATGGACGAATTGTCAAGGTTTTTAAATGAATGTGGAACGGGCTGTAGGGTTGGCAACAGTACCATTAACCACTTAATGTACGCTGATGACCTCGTTATTTTTAGTCCGTATAGCGCAGGGCTGCAAGAGCTGTTGCACGTGTGCTCTCAGTATGGAATAAATTTTGATACAAAATACAACTCAAAGAAAAGGACTCCAAAACTGACATTCCCTGATTTCTTCTTGTCAGGTAACAGACTTAAGGTCACTAATGAATGTAAATATTTGGGGCACTATGTGACTGCAGACTTGTCTGATGACAGAGACATTCACAGACAGTGTGGCATGCTTTATGGACAGGCTAACATGCTGATCCGCCAGTTTGGAATGTGCTCAATACCTGTAAAAATCAGACTCTTCAAGGCGTATTGCACTACCATGTATACTGCACACTTGTGGAGACGCTACAAAAAGAGTAGTATGCGAAAGCTAACCGTAGCGTATAATGATGCCTTGCGGATGTTACTGAGGGTCCCACGCTGGAGTAGTGCAAGCCAAATGTTTGTGAACGTGGGTTTGCCAAATTGCCCTGCTGTACTACGAAATCTTATGTACAGGTGCATGTGCAGGCTTTCGAGCTCGGCGAACAGTATCATCACTGCATTGACCAATCCTGGACTAAGCTCGGTGTGATACTCCTCTGGTATTTGGACTCACTGGCTTATGAGCCTATCCAGGAGATAAATGTATTGTTCTTGTGTGTCTTCTTTTTCTCTTTTTTTTTTAATATTAATTCTGTACTATGGACCATTATTGATGTGTCTGAAATAAAAGAAATAAATAAAATAATAATAATATTAACTCGGTAGGCCAACCAACAACCGTCCGGTTGAACCGACTCGCGTAAAAGAGCCGGTTGTCCCATCACTACTCTCTCCTCCCTCCGGCCGTCTAACGGCCAATGAGCACAT